>OY769906.1:20164576-20234576 GCA_963669185.1 Dyspetes luteomarginatus
TATATAAATTTTTTTTATTTTTATAATAATGTTTGATATACGAAAAACGTATGAAACATTCCTCAAATTTATTCAAGGTCGAAAAATTGATTTTTTAAAATGCTAATTAGTGCTAATTAGTATTTTAAATATTAACTCCAATATTAAATTTCAAAATTCTACGTTGAGTTTTTTATTTATGTCACTGGTAAAGTATCATATATTAATTCTTATAAAATATGGGTCAACTGTTTTCAGGGACTGCTTTATTTAAAAAGCTACCTATATATAATAATGGCTCCTTATGATTATGTCTTTTGATATATCGATCAATTTTCACCGTGGCCCGAATTATGGAGAATTTATTTAAAAGGTCATTTATGAAGTGTGGACTATAGCTAACTCTTACAATATATAGATCAACTTTCTTCAGGGTCTGCTTTATTTAAATTTTAATTTATACACTCTTCCATATATATATGAATGCACGCACGAAACATGAATCATCTTCATGGCCAAAAATATGAAAATTTTGATTAAAACCGTCGTGTATAAAATTTATTTCATGTTAGCTTGTTAAACACATAAATCACTTTTCGTCAGGGTCTGCTTCATTCAACGTATCATTAAATGGTGTTCCATTTTATCAAATCGTATGATATATCGATCTTTTTTTTTCGAGGCTCCACTTTATTTAAAAGCCCAAGTGTATGCTAGCACGCCTAAATGACTTCGAGAAAATATATTCGGACAGAATGTCCTTGGGGAATAATAAATTGTGACAAAATATGTAAAAAAAAAAATATTTTAGTAAATTTCTGCAATTTATTACGTCCATGATAATTATCCCTGTACTGTGGGACTTTCAACGAACAGTCGAACAACGATCGTTAGCGAAAAACAAAGATACAGAGACGAAGGGTTAAAATATGAAACCGTCTAAAAGGGTCAATTTTTTTATTTATTAAATTGAATCGTACATGGACGACTTTTATTCAAAATTTTCATATGTGAAGATTTTCCTGCGGGAAAAAAAGTTATTTCAAACTACTTTTTTTTTTACTACTTCGTTTGATCAAAAATGGTGAATAGAAAAAAATTTAAATATAAATACGATGAGGCTCAGTGGCAGGTAAATTTCTTGCGGAATGTCCCATATATAAATATACCCAGGTGTCTTATATCAGGATGTGACCATTCACGGCCACTCGGATTCTCGGAATTCCAGATTCGAATCTCAAACGCGGGAAGAGCAAAAAGAATTATCTTGAGCGTTACCCTCATTTGTCGGTTAATGAGATCCGGCACGCGTTCTCCGGACCTCCTTAGAGATTTTTCATTTTAGTTCCTCGAAGTGAGTCGAGAAATTGAGGAACGCTTTCAGTCTCGGTGACGTCTCGAATCGTGAGTCTGCGAACTATTGCTCATCCTCTCTCGACTACCTATCGTTCCTCAACACCTTTCAAGAATTCTGTGACTCATGGATTTTTTCCATCGGAGAGTCGTCTTGTTTCCTCTCTGCTGCTTCTTTTTAACATTATACGTAATCTATGGGGCATTCCAGGCCAAATCAATAAACCCGTGACCTCTGACCTTGCTGAATTTTATCCCCAATTTCTTAAATGATTGTTACAACTCTGATGGCCTGCAGTTTTTTAATTTAATTTTTTTTTTGTTTTCAACCAGACTCTGTTTAATAATAATTTTTTAAAAACATTTTGAAAATATGAAAAAGTTTACAAAAATCTTGTGTTATGGATTTAAAAAAAAAAAAGTATAAAGTCGTTGAAAAATTTTGATATCTGGTAGATGATGTTTCAGAATCTTTTCAGATTTTTATATTCGATCGATCGATGTATGGGATAAAGAGAAAAAAAAAAAAGATCAACGCATTTGTTGCACGGTGGCCGAAAAATTAATTGGATTTGCTAAAATAGCTAGAAATTTTTGCTTTCCGATAAAGTTACGGCTTTATTTTGAATTTTTTACTATCATCCCTGAAGAGTTTTGAGGTTAAATGTTAAAATATCAAAATTCAAAATGGCGGAGGCCAAAAATGTATGTGAATTAATGAATCAAGTGACCAAAAACTATCATTTGACCCGATTTTGGTAAAAACTCGTTTCGAGTTTCATCTAAAAATTTCAATATTCAAAATGGCGGAGCAATATGGCCGGCAATAAAATCCAAAAAATGACAAAATATCATATTTGAAATAGTCAAAATGGCAGGTAATTTTGCACAACGTTTCCTTGTGAGATAATTGAAGGAATTTCAACGACCTTGAAGTGTCAGCGACCACGATTTGCCTTAAGGACGATCTCGTCCTTGCCCAATGTACATTAAACTGTCACTGACAAGTCACTTAAGTCCAAATCCTTATCACGAGCTTAAGTTCAGTCTTTAAATATCAATTTTGGTTAACTTGTGCGTGGACCTAAATTTAGATTCAAGTTCGAACTTAAGATTCAACTTAAATTCGCGCTGGAGCGACCTCCAATTGGAGCCTTAATAGGCTGCATGGATTTTATTACTCATGATAGTCCCTCTCTCTCTCTCTCTCCTCCTCCTCCTCCTCCTCCTCCTCCTCCTCCTCCTCCTCCTCCTCCTCCTCCTCCTCCTCCTCCTCCTCCTCCTCCTCCTCCTCTCTCTCTCTCTCTCTCTCTCTCTCTCTCTCTCTCTCCTCTCTCTCTCTCTCTCCTCCTCTCTCCCTCTCTCTCTCTCTCTCTCTCTCTCTCTCTCTCTCTCTCTCTCTCTCTCTCTCTCTCTCCTTCTCTCTCTTTCTCCTTCTCTCATATGGATTCACCAGCATAGAACATATATGCAGTCAGGCCGAGTGTAGAAAGCAAAAATATATATAAACGTAGACTCGTCGCGTTTGCGAGCATCAACCGGTGTGACAAACGCGACACGCAAGGTGATTGCGTACGTGATGGCCGGCGTTTCCTGCCCTCCTGTCCCACATATGTATATCCGTTCGTATAGACACGAATATATATATATAGTGAACGTTTTCTTCGACCTGAGATTTTTTAACGACGAGACAGTCGACGGTAAAAGACGATTCTCTTACATAGTCGTAAAAATAATACGAAACAAATGCCCTGACACCTTAATTAATACCTATGACCTTGAAGGTCATATTGTAACCTTCAGGTCGTTTTTTTTTTCATTAATTTCTTCTCCCAATCAATAATTGTCCTCGAGGATTATTACACACTAAAAATTACCGTCAATTTCATTACGGAACGCGATTTTTAAAAAATGATTCAATATTTCCACGATTAATGCGGTCTGTGATGACCGCAAATTATCAATGGAAGAATTATATAATTTATTATTGATTGATCAGACCGATTTGTGCTCATTTAAAAAAAAAAAAAAACATTTTTCTTCAGTTTTTGTACGAAGAGAAATTTTAGATGCTGGTCCAATTTTTTTGCGCTCATTTTAGTTGTTGAAAAAATTTCAATTTTCAGGGCTTTATTTTACAACTAATTCCTCACAATTAGGTGTCTCGATTTTAGGAATTTTCTTCGTAACACAATTTTTAGACTATGACTGTTATAAAAAGTCGAAAAATTTGCCTAAATCAATTCATTTGCAAATAAATGAGAATTATCATTAACCCTTTAGTAGTGCCCAAGCCAAGAATCTCTCAATAAAAAATTATACCCGCCATACACCGACAAAATAAATTTTTCTATCGATATTTGTAGGTCGATTTATAGATTCAACCAATTTTACTATAATAAAAAAAAGTCCCTACTTTTCTGATCCTCTGAATCTGATGAAGTTCCAAATTAAATGTTGCCATATGACATTGAGGGGCACTCAAGGGTTAATATTTTATGTTTGTTAAAAAAAATTGTCAAAAATAATTCGACAAAAGAATTAGCAATCATTCAAATAGTTCGAAACTGCTTTAGGAATTTTTTTGGGATGCAAAAACTTAAACTACATTGAGAATTTTTTTCTAAGAATTCTAACAGTGATATTTTGATGAATAAAAATTGTTCGTCTGTACAGGGAATTTTTTAAAAATAATTATTCATCCAAAACGTTCTTTTCAGTTAATCGTAATTAAAAAAAAATATATTCATCATTGTAGGAGCTCCATTGGACGAAGAGGGTTTCGATATTACAACATTACTATCGATCACAAACGACGTCGAGGGTTTCGCGATCGATGGTGATATATTACCATCGGGACCGAAGGAACCCACGATAGACGTGATTTTTATTGATGTTCCCAAACACACGGAAACCGAGCTCGATTCGTCGGTTCTCTTGCCATGCAGAACTGCCGAACCGGTTACGGAGTGTCAATGGTCGTGGCAGCCACTTGCACCTACCCATTTGCCACTTCCGGATGTCAGCGAACATTCTTCATCAAACAGTGGTAATTATCATAAATTTCAACAAAGAAATCTTCCTTCTTTAAAAAATATTCCTTTTGCAATTCAGGAAAAAAATAATAATTGAGTCAAATCTTGAATTTACTTTATTCAAATTTAAAAAATCTATATTTTACTGAGTTTAAATTGGAAAATTATCGACTCGTTTCAAATAGATGCTGTTCAATTGAAATATACATCCATTTTGTTCATTTCGATAGTCAAAAAAAATATTAATATAAGGTTCAGTGACTTTCTTCTTTCTCTATGTATATTGATTCTTGGTCCAGTTCTCGCCAATTACCTTATCTACTCATCACCTTATCTACTTCTGTTTCGCCGATTTTTCTTCATTATCTTTAGTATTTTCAATGAATAAACATTTTTGGTTCTTTACAATAAACATCTTTAGGTTCCAGTGAGCCGATAATTAATACGTCAACGACACCACCTGCCCCACAATCACTTCCGGTACGTTCATTTCCGGCATTTGGCAACAACAGCAATGATTGTTCGGTCAGATTCTCCAGCACTAAGCACGAACAAACTGGATTTTGGACTTGTGCAGCTAAAAGAAATTCTGCTGATTCGTTTACCGCAACCGAACCCGCGAAACTCAGCATTTCTAATGGCAAACATGGTTGGTTAAGTAATTTTTAAGCTTTTAACTCATTACAAAGTCCCTAACTGTCTAAAATTTCATTTTCGAGCAAAGAGAAATTTAAATCACAAGAAAAATCTAGATGTGCGACGATCGAATTCCGTTTTAAACCAACTTCGGAGCGTGCAGCTGCCATCTGATTGGATGATTTCCCTGGGACGGGCCAATCAGGTGACAGATTCGCCGTGTGAAGTTCGCTGAGATCGAATTTGATCTTCGTTGAGTTCTTTGAATTACATTTTGAATTATTGTCAATTACCTTTTTTTTACAGAATCGACAATTACGTTTGAAAAATCTGAGAGTGCGGTCGAGGCTTCCGTTGATTCCTCTGCCCAAATTATGTGTAAAACCAAAATTCCAGTCAAAGAATGCCAGTGGTCGATGCGTCAGCTAAATCAAACGGAAGAACAGTCGAATTTCGAGGTGAAATTTTTTTCAGCTTTCGGAAACGACAGTACAGACTGCAGCATTAAGTTAAAAAACGTATTGCCGAAGCAAGAGGGTCTATGGACCTGTGGAGCTCGAATCAATGATTCGTTCGTACAGTCGAGTCCTGTTAGGCTTTTGATATCCGAAGGTACTATGAAAACAATAGCTAAGTTTTTTCAAAAACTACGTGTATTCGAAATTTATTATCTATCGTGTACCGTATTCTGTAAATTTCAGTGCAATTCGTGCAACTTTCGCGAGTAATTCAGATAGCAGCTGGTGAGTCAGCGTTTCTGCGATGTACGGTAAACAAGCCGGTAGTTGGTTGTGAGTGGTCATGGCGATCGACCAATACCAGCAAAGACGCCAGTGTTTTGAAGAACTTTAGCCCTAACGCCGATGCTGAGCACGATTGCTCGTTCAAATTTAAAAACGTTCATCACGAAGACGAGGGACTCTGGACATGCGGAGTTCGATTGTCACCAAATGGCTCACTTCACGAAGCCCCACCGGCCACGGTTACTCTTCTGCCGTCTGGTAAATCCTCGAAATATCGATTACAAAATTACCAATCAATTTTCACGGCCTACCATACAAGTCTTTTTGTATCACGTAAAACAAATCTTCTTACTCGGTATCAATAAGCCTAAATGACTTCTCCAAAAACATTTGTTTATATTTAAAATTTGATTAATTACAACATTGAGTTTTACTGGCATGAACGGTTATTGAAACCCCTGGAATATTTTAGTAGAATAAAATTTTACGGCTCATAAATATGTAATTATTTCTTTTCATCAAAGCCAAAATCAATTTCGTGGAAATCCCTAAGAATACGTTGGCTCAGGTCGGCAGAAAGGTCACTTTGAAATGCGTTACCAGCGATCGAGTGGAAAAATGTGCCTGGATGTGGCGTCCTCTGACCGGAAATGCGGAATCAACAGTTGCCAGGGAATTTCCAAGTTCCGGTGATCTTGGAAGGAATTGCAGTCTGAATCTTCCTGAAGTAACAATCGAGGAACAGGGCTTTTGGTCGTGTCAGGTATCCATAGCCTCGTTGAACACGGTCCTCACCTCATCGACCGCAAAACTTACCGTTTATGAGCATGGTAAGATGGAGAAGAAATAAACTTTCTAAGTCTTGTCCGTCCTCCCTAAAAAAATATCCTCTGGGGGAATTTAAAAGCCATTGTTAAGGTAACCGTACCAGTTTCTGCACAAGTACCAGCAGCCACACACACAATGGTAATCCATGCCTATATATTTTTTTTTCATTAATGTATAAGCAGAAGCTGAGCGATCAATGCTTCCTGCGCTGCCACTGGTACGTTTACTTCAAGACTTTTTCATCTTCCTTCCTGCTCCGTTTGTTTAATTATGATTAAATATATTATTTATTGAAACGCTTGCCGTACCCGATGTACAGAAGCCCTGCCGAATCTTTTCTTCATTTGGTTCATGATCTAATTATGTTTCATAGCATTTATGCTCGGTGGTGCTTCTTCGATAGAATAGGGTTCTGTTGATTGTTTTCTGAATAAATCTAATTTCCCTGTTGCTTGACTCATAATCGACTGAATCAATTTGTTAAAATTACTAAAAAAGTATTCCGCATTATACTTATTTGAAGTAAATAATAGCTATTTTTGAATAATGAAAGATATCCCGTTGAAGGGTGTAACGGTTTGAGCCTTTTTTCTTCATGGATGAATCACTTGCATTATACGCAAATCGAATTTTCGGAAAATATGATATTTATAATAGTCCAAACGGCTTGCAACTTTGCCAAACGTTTCATTATGACAAAATGAAGAAACTGTGTTAACAATTTAAAAATCGGTTTATGCGTTTTTTAATTATGAGGCATATAAAGTACAGAAAAAAAAAATCGTTTTGTAAGTCAAATCTATTGAGTTGTAGTTATCTGGATGAATCTAAACGGCGGGAGACATTTATTTGTGATCATTTGAAGAAAAAAAATGCAAAGAAGAAGAAAATTAGTTCTGGTCTTGTTGAGTTTTGAGTTTGAGCTCGCAAGAAGAGAAATAATTGAGTGGATTTCACGAACGAGAAAAAATAATTGTGAAGGAATGTAAAAAATTCACTTTTTTTAACCACTTGCATTCTCGCTTTTTAGATAACTTTTCAGATGCCGTCAAGTTCTCTGAATTATCGACGGACATCCAGACATCATCGGGTGGAAGTGTTACATTACGATGCATGACGAAATCGGCGGTTGAACAATGTCGTTGGTCATTGACGCCGGTAAATACGAACACCACGGTGGTCGTTAAGCAGTTTCCGGCTGCCGGTGACGAAGCTCGTGATTGCAGCGTTAGACTGAGTCACGCGCTTGCCGAGCAAGAGGGGCTCTGGACATGCGGGGCAAAGATTCATGGTCAAGGAAATTACACCGATGCACCATCGGCGAAGCTCAGCCTCCTCGAACCAGGTATCATAGAGTCGTGATTGTATGCGCGTTTTTGCACGCGACGTCATGAGTTGAACGACAATATGGCGATGGTTCATTCTCTTGTTCTCATAGACATTTCAAAATATCGAAGCAAAATTATGTGTATCACATGTGGTAATATTAAGGAACATGTCCGGTCATAAGCCACCTAGTGGTTTTGGTAATCATGACGATGTTTCATGCCTTCTGTCCCACTGAATACTTATTAGTTGCTGACGCTACCACCAGAGGGAGCGCTAGAAATCCAGGAAAACACGAACCGGCGCGCGCGCCTCTGGTGATGGCGTCAGTAACTAAAAAGTATTTTGCGAGCGCGCTAGAGCGATAGATTTTGTGGTACCACAATAGAATTCAAATATATGTCCATTATACTAGGTGGTAATTGTGATCAACGAATTCGATCATGCAGACACCTAGTGGTCATTTAAGTAATCATGATAATGATTTTATTCCTCTTCTGTCTCGAGACAATCTTTAGTTACTGACACAACTGCCAGTTCGGTGGTAAAATTAGTTACTGGTTGCGCCAGTAACTAAAAGTGAATTTCGAGCAAGTTAGAGTGGTAGATTTCGCGGTGCCACAATAGAATTCATATATATCAGTATCATAGATGGTAAAATTGAGCAATGGATTACTTAGTTACTGACGCTACTTCCAGGGAGCGCTGGAATTTGTGAAAATGCGAACTGGGGTGTGCGCCCCTCTGGTCAGAACATCAATAATTAAAAGCGACTGATGAGCGAGCTAGAGGGATGCATTTTATAATAAAACTCACACGTACGCTGTGTCTCAAGTCTTAATATTTAGAAACGCAACATCTAGTGGGAAATTTTTATTAATCATGAGATTTCTTCCCATTCTCTGACCAGATACTTTTTAGTTACTGACTCTACCACCAGGAGACGAAAATACGAACCAGCGCCACTGGTGGTGGCGTCAGTAACTAGAATCAGTCCAAGAGATCTGAAACGGACAGTATTGCGCATATTCATTTCAAATCTTCATGAGCATCAATCATATTTGCTTGTGATAATTGAGGTTGAAAATTTTTGTGGTAGTAAAGGAGTGCCTCCGAAAACGTACTGTGTTACTCAGGGCTGGAATTGTATTGAATTCGTAAAGTGCAAAATTTTGGGAAAAATCACCACAAATACGTGCTTTGTTTTCCATATCATCACTAACTTTAATTAAACTCTTCCCAGCCTTATCCAGAGATACGATATTACGTTTTCGGAAACACCCGAGTTTCTCAATAGTAGCACCGAGCAGACACACCACTGAATGTGTCATTGGTGATGGTAGACTCTGTGGTGATGGTAAACTGCGTCGAATTTTGAATTTTCGATCCTCGAATAAAAAAAGAGGAAGCTAAGAAAAACCGTACATGAATGAAAATAATAAAACCCTGTTGAACGCTAGCACCACCTGTTGTTGAATGTATGAGACTTTGAGGTATAATAATGCACATAAAAAATATTAAATAATATAAAATAATAATAAATATAATAGCACAGAGAAAATATGGGGAACCTCCGCGGTGGTGGTGCAAGAAATTCATTCCTACGCCTGTGACCTTTCTCTCAACTGGAATATCTTCCAAACCCGACGTGTATGCTATATATAGTACATATTTTTATCATATGTTATAAATCGTTACGCGTGTACGCATGTTATCGTGAAAAATTCGACGACTTTGTCGTAACCCTCGAAACGGATCCACTGGGATCCTCTTTAAGTTTTATTTTTCTTCTTTCTATTATTTATAAACGTACTAGTGCAAATGTCCCAATCATTCTGTGGACTCTTGACAGAGTCACAGATGCAGCAAATGGAAGCTCCAGACCTCCAGTAAAAGCATAAGTGAGTGATCCTTTTTTATAAACAAAATGTTCATAAACGTTTTCAACTCTACATCGGCTGGTCTGGCAATATTTTTGGTAAAATGTTTTTCTGTAGCCATTATCGAGTGAGACGCTTATAAACATTTATTTTATTTATAAAAAATAAATCGATGAACTTTTTTCGAACTTTTTATACCATCAGTTTTGTCATAGACATCTTGAAATTCATAAAATTCAAAATGAGATTTTCTCACAGTGTCTACGGATCTGTCCATCCTGAAACTATTTTAGTTGAGTTGACAAGCCAGAGCTGAAAATTTATTAAAATTTATGACTCGAAAAAATCCAAATCAGAGACTGGAGCTATAATTTACGATTTTGTTTTTTGTTCAAAGCGACATATCTTCGCGGGCAATGACAATGATTGGGTCCTCTGCCATATGTACA
This sequence comes from Dyspetes luteomarginatus, assembly GCA_963669185.1. Lineage (NCBI taxonomy): Eukaryota > Metazoa > Arthropoda > Insecta > Hymenoptera > Ichneumonidae > Dyspetes > Dyspetes luteomarginatus. The sequence goes on from OY769906.1 coordinate 20,174,806, forward strand.
ATACAATTAGTTGATAAATTGATAGAAAAAAAAAAAAAAAAAAATCGCCCACGACTGACAAGAACGCAATTTTCCTGGTCTTGCCCTTAATATGCCTTTTCCCTTTAGCATCCTATATTATATTTATAATACAAGTCGTTCGGGCGTTCTCCTTATATCAATTTTGTGTTTAGTTTTTTTTTTTCTTTTAAATTTATTATCATATTCTCGCTGAACGAGTTAGCTCAAATTATAATTATACGTTCGATCGAGAATTGTCGTTTGCAATCACAGCATGTGCTCAATTCATCTAATTACTTTAATGTTTTGGTTCTACATCGTAAAACACGCGTACGTGTTCGCCCGAGCTTTTTCCCCAAAATACACGTATCTTGGCTACACACGAAATGGCCAGTCTCGAACGAATGTACAACTTAACGTTTAAAAGTAACTATAATAGTAGATCGACAATTTTCCGAGTTTAAAGAAGTTTTATTCAAATAAATGAACATACGTGAAAAGCAATAAATCATTATTGTATCCTACCCATTATTTAGTAAAAAATTCCAATAGTTTATTAATTAACGAGGCAAAAATCGACGTTTCTCCAATTCTAAAGAATAATTTTCATGGGAAGTTCTCGTTAAAATGTGAATATTGGTCAGAATCATGAGTCAGACCGTCTTCTGAAATTAATATCTAAATTCTAAGCTACGATCGGAGGGAGTAGTTCAAAACTTGTCCACCAGATGTCCCACTGATATTTTTGTGAAACACCTGGTGGTCGAATGGAGAAGCAACCAAAATAGTTTTTCCATCGTTTCATTGGATAAAAAGAATATCTTTCATATTCCAATTGGATTTTTTGTTTCAAATGTTCAACGCATTGCGTGTATAATGAAAATATTATAATTACACTGTAAACATTCGTAAATGTCGTTCCTAACCTCCAAATCTCATACGGCCATGACACCTGCGATGACAGCGCCGCCATTCGATAATCTATTTCTTCCAATCGTGTTATATACAAAAATCAACTATATGCACTCTCATATGAAATCATCGGAACAGCACACCCGAGAATATTCGATTGTTCCGCTTTAATGTAGCACCGCGATTCATCGATGCACACCATATGGATTGTAGAGATACATATGTCTTTCTCACCATCAACCAGAATGAAAATTTTTACTTCTCGGGACAAAGCACCAAAATCCAAAAAAATGCTGTGTGGTAAACGGAATTTCACGAGGAAAATGGTACACAATTGCATGTTTTTATGAAATAATTTGATGGAAATATATAGGCGGATATGTTTGAATTTATAATTCATTTTTAGAACCAGTCGCAGTGGCTCTGTGGTCAAATCCCCATCAAAAAGTTATTCTTGCTTGCAAAGTCAAATGGCTACCACCGGATGCCGATTGCGAGTGGATTCACGAACCGGATGTTCGAATACGACAGGACGATAACATACGAAAAGACAGGTGACTTGAGGATTTACAGTATGATAATTACAAAATTCTGACTCAAATCATAAAATTTTCATATTTTTCTGCAGTAGATCGTTAAATTTTCATAATATCCTTCTTACAATAATTAATTAGCTCGCATTTAAAAATTAACTCCCCGAACTATGGCAGTTCCCCGAACTGCCATAGTTAAAAATAATGCATTACACGCGACCATGGTCGGTAACTACATGACGAAAAAATTAATTTTTGTAAGGCGCATCATTCAGCTCAATATCACAACCGGAATATGCACATTACAATTCAATCCCAATTCCGCGGATCTTGGCCCATGGATTTGCCGATTTTCCGTAAAGACGGAACGGGGTTATCTCAATCTGGGAAATTCTTCGCTGGTTCTTCTCAACACGCGAGTAGGTTGGTATTTTTGCATAAACTTTTATTCTTATTTTCTGCATTTTCCAAAACGATCCTTGCGATAATAGAATTGTACTATTATATAATAATCGACAGAGGACTCGAGGCTCGGATGGGTAGTTGGCTCGGTAACATCAATAATTTTATTATTGATGATACTCGCGGTCACCCTAGTGGTGTGCAGAGGTCGTTTGTTCATACGTAAATCATTACGGATTCTTGAAACTGTACCAGCTGCCGGTAACAACGAAAATTCCTCAATAAAAGCCAAAAATTGTAAAAATAACGACGTTCCAAAAGTTGGGGAGAATTTTAACGACGTTGTACACGGCAAAGAGCTAAATTTTTACGACAGTGTGACGAGCTATCACGATGGATCGTCGAAAGTGTAAAAATCAATATTTCATTGATGAAAAAAAATATGTACTTTTAAAAATTCTCCGATATATTATTAACATATATACATTATATTAAAATTACTAAACGTTCTTTATCCCTAATATAAAATGCCTCAACTATTATTACAAATCACGCGGAATCCGCGTCGAGAATAACATCGAGCTGACCCTGAATACGTTCGAGTTTCTCATACAAACCGATAAGATCATTTTTGTCCATTTCAACGGTAAGTTTGGAACTTTCTTTCGGGCCCATTAGACCCAATTGTAGCAAAACTAATGGATTTGCTTCTTGTGACAGAGCTGAAGATGACGATTGTATATTCAAACCCCAATTGACGTCGTCTACCTGGAAATAATTTAATTGAACCCGAAAAAAAAATTATTATTCTCTTTTCATATCGTTAAGGAATTTGTAAAAAAAATATTAAATTGATTAGATGAGTGAAAATAGACGCGACAAAAAATTGTCTGATATACGAAAATTATGTCGCAATTCCAACTGAACATTTGATAATTTTAGTAGATGAATTATTTTTTAATCACATAATGTCAACCGTTAAAAAATTAAAGAGAGAGAGATAGCTGCAATTTGCAAATCAACATTTAAAAATGGCCGCTAGTTGATATAAACACGAAGCTTCATTGCACGCAAAATTGAGTGCCATGTCCGGTGGCACTTTTGACACTTTCTTTTTCTTTAAATGTTCGGAGTAACGGAACAGCATTAATTGCAGTCTTCTACCGACTGATACTGATTGTCAGTCAGTATCATATTACGCTTTTTTCATTATGGCTTTTCTCCCGTATTAAAAAATCGATATAAAAATAAAAAATCAAAATCTGCAGGGAGTGTGGGGGTGCGGGATGTTGAAAAGCGATGATAACGCAATTTTATCAAAAACTGTTCAATTCCTTGTCTTGGCAGAATAATAATCAATCAGAGCGTCACACTAATTCGGGTTAATTTTTTTCCTCGAGAATAGATTGAATTTTTCTTTTTTTTTTTCAACGTTATATTGAGACTCAAACTTTTCCTTACCTGCACGGGATAAATAGATTTATGCCTGAGACACTCTACTATTCCCTTTCCGTGAGAAATCCAGGCATTTGTAAAAATCGAAATTTTCTTCTCCGATATAGGAAAAGTTGATTTCATCAGAGTTTCCATTGCTGCAGGTTTGACGACTCCATAACCAGCTTGCAAGTATATCAGGTCGATCGTTTGGAGTATTGAAAAAAGCGTCGCTTTGTTAACCCCCAAAGATGCCAGAAGTTTTTCCTCCTCTTCTCGATTAAATATCTTGCCGTCATTGCCCAATCGCAGTGTCGAACAGAGACGATTAACCAATGCCCGAAATTTTCCATTTTCCAGCTGATCGACATTCCTCAGACCATTTTCCAAACTGTATAAAAGGAACATGGGAATTTTGAATTATTGCAGAAGTTTGCAAGAATCACGATATTTTTAACGTTTTTATGAATTAAAAGACGGGATTTTCATATTATTGGTACCTTGGTGTCATTTTAATCCATTCGGACATTATGAAATTGTACGAATCGTTATTATGAATAATTTCTTCTAACTTGTTTCTGTTTTGGTTTTTATACGACTAGGCTTCACAGTTGACAGGTGTTCTCGAAAGTCCCTAGAGAGTGTCGGTTTATCCCACTGGTTTATCCGAATGAAAAAGACCATTTCAGTGTAACTCCACTAAAAAAGAGGTCGCTGCATGACAATGCCAGTTAAAATAACCACACGAGTTTATAACCCTTTTTGCGTTCATTTCAATTAAAATAAATAACCTATCGTGAGACCCTATTCTCCTGGGATCACATTTCTATTCCAAAATTATTTTGCAGCTAATGAGATTAAACTGTTTCTATCGTGATTTCTACGATATAAATGGCCACGTCGCCACCAGTACCGATATTCGAAAGAAACGATACTAGTCCCCATGGTTAAACGCTTAGATCATACACATCTAAGGTTAAACGACTTTAGTCTCCATGGTTAAACGTATTCTACTGCATAATTCGCTCTCTCGATCGTACCATGCTTCCCGGTGGTTCCTTTGATGTGAAGTCAGGCTCAAGCTGTTGAACGATGCTTATAAAGAATGTATTTGCAAGGGGAAGGGGTAGTTAGTAAGGGGTTGATGGCCATAAACGTTAGGTGTGTCGGCGGCGTCTGTTTTGAGGTTTTGACACTCAGCATGCAATTGACTCGGTGAAGAATTTTATCTCAATTATTTGTATAGAGCGATAATTGGTGTAAAAAAAAAAAATTACCATTCCACGTTGAATTAATTTTTCCTCTCTTGTGCTGATTTCGAAAACATCGAAATGCCGAAAATAACGCGTTTGCTCGTGAGCAGCTGATATTGTTTCTTGTGTGAAAGTGTGAAGAGTACTTGGAAAGATAAATAATAAAAATAATAATAATCGCATGGGTCATTGTCGTATTCGGTGTTACCCGGTTCGACGTTGCCCGGGAGTATTTGCGATCGTTCGCAAGACAATCGGGGAATGCTGTTGTCGGTTAAAAGAAGAAGGGCGATAGCCTATGCCGGGTTATGGAGACAGAGAGCATAAAATCGGGGGCTAGCGAACATAGCCACAGCCATCATAGTCGAAGTTCGCAAAAACATCATCGTTCGCACAATAACAAAATACCGAATCAAAGGCAACATTCACACCGAAGTTCCAGGTATAATATTTATTTTTCTCCTTTATTATATCATGTATGTTCGCGATGTGTTGACTGCGCTACGACGTAATGATACAAACAATGAGGTTATGTAACGAATATAGACCAGTTCACAAACATCTGTATCGTGTCCGTAAAAAAGCATTGAATAATATTTTTTCACGGACGTGGTACGGATATGGTGCAGATGTGCGTAAATTGGCCTTATATCAGCCATTAAGAATCTTTGTATCCACGGTGGGAATGGAAAGTTTCTTTGCGCTCCTGGTGGCCAAATTTTCAACTAGGCTGTATTTACAATTATGATGCTCGTTCGTTTTTTTCTTACACATAACTAATATAAATTTTAAATCTCATCACAGTTGTAGTATTGTCAGAAAATACTTCTCTATGAACGATAAATATAAAACTAAAACCATTTTCCTTTTTTTTTTAAGAATGAGTTAAGAAATTTCTGTGAATGGCTACAAATGCTGTGTGAGTGCTTAAGCGTGTGAGTGTGAGTGGCTGTAAAAGGGGGTAAACCTGTGAACAGTTAGGACTCCCTTCCTGTTACAAGATAACAGTTTAAACTCCTTTTCTGTTACAACAGAACAATTAGGAGCCTCTTGAGCACTCACGCAGCATTTGTAGCCATTCGCATACAAATTTCGTAACTCATTCTTGGAAAAAAAAACAAATGCTTTGAAAAAAAGTCAAGATGGTGACATGAGTGGTTTCAAGGGTGTCGTAACTGCGAGCAGTTTGGATACCCTTTTACACTCAGACTCACATGTGCCTTTTACAACTACTCAGAATCATACGCACTGACACTGATTTGTGCCTCGTTACCAATAACTCGCAGTAACTCACAGAGTTACTGCTGATGTCAGTACGAGCGATTGTGACTAGATGTAAATGAGTGTGAGTGGCTAATTTTTGCGTGATTGTGAATGCGAGTGGATGCCACGAGTTAATTTTCAGTATGAGAGTAATTTTGAGGCACCGCAAATAATTACTCTGTGAATGGCTGTGATTGGTCGAGTTGCCAGCGATCTTGCTTGGCATTACCAACATCTCTTTCGTCTCGCTCGAGTTAGCAAAATATACTAAAGAAAAAATAATCATTAGTGTTTCCATCAGCGTCTCATTTAGATAAGTAAATCGAGGTGAATAATTATTTTGTAGGAATAATCGGAGCCAGCGAAAGGAGAGACGAGACGTTGATTCGAGCGAAATGGCGCCATTTCAAACAACCGTTAATGTGCGGACAAACAGCGTTGAGAATGTTGGCCAAGAAGTAATCGAGGTGCAAATATTGCCGCAGGATGAAAATTGGGGCGAGAATACAACTGCCGTTACCGGAAATACATCGGAACGTTCGGAATCTACAGAGGACGTCAGTCATTGGCCTAGCGAAACCGAGGGGGCCTTTAATTTTAGCTGTAATCGTTATGTCGGTCCAGTCATAGGTCTTGCACTCGCAACAAGCGCTTTTCTCAGTCCCATTGCTATGGTTGTATTGCCAAAATTGGGCTTTTTTCCCGATTCAACGACCATATTGACAATGCAACAGAGATTACAATTATTGTCTTGTAATGCCGAGTGCAAGGGACAATTATTAGGATTAGCATTTAAGCTTGTGCTTCTGGCCATTGGAAGCTGGGCCGTATTTCTTCGGCCAAGAAATGCAACAATGCCACGTGTCTTTTTATTCAGAGCCGGTGTACTTTTACTCACAATGCTATGCATCTGTACTTACTGGTTGTTTTACGTTGTTCAAGTAAGATATGAATTTTCATCGTTTCGACAATATAAAATTTGTGTCAACTTATTTTTTTTATTTTTTAACGTTTTTCCAAACATTACTCATGGATTCATATATATATATATATATATTTTTACAGGTAACAGAGAGCGCCAAAACTACTGCAAATGGCGAAATAACGGAATACAAGAGTTTAGTGAATTACGCGGGTACCTTTGCCGACACCCTGTTATTTATTCATTATGTCGCTGTACTGTTAATCGAGGTTCGTCATCTGCAGCCAACTTTCTACCTCAAGGTGATTAATAATTACATTATTGATCGAGTGAGAGAAATCGGTGATTCCAAATGAGTGTGAAGTTTGCTGTGCGAACGCAGCGAGCGCTACCTCAAGGCCATTAATAATTACAATCCGTCATGGAAATAAAAAATATATCAAAAAATATATTCGAGGCGCGTAACTTTTTGTCGGTTTATATATCAGAAATTACTTTTGAGTATATTTGGAATATATCTCGGATGGCTTCACGTTTAAACAACTTCGACAAAATATCCTCTGACTAAATAAGATGAAGAACAATAAAAAATTTCCGGTTAAGGACATTTTTTCAATTTTTTTGTCATAATTTTGAAAAGCATGGAATTTTTGATATTTGCTACACAAAATATGCCATATAGTATATATAAAATTGAAGTGTATCAGGTCAACCAACAAAAGCGTATTATATTGATAATTAATTTTTTGTAGGTTGTAAGATCACCAGACGGTGAATCAAGATCGTACGCGATTGGCCATTTGTCGATACAGCGTGCAGCTGTTTGGGTACTCGAGCGTTATTACACAGAATTTTCAATCTACAATCCTTATCTCGATCGACTTCCGGTCTCGAAATCTGGTCGGAAAGCATCGAGTTTCAAGTTTTACGATGTCGATGGTTCGGTAAGTACGGGAACACAGCAACGAAGCGGTGGTGATAGAGCTGTATTGGCTGCGCAGGCACGTAGACGTGATTCCAGTCACAATGAGCGTTTTTACGAGGAACACGATTACGAGAGACGCGTGAGAAAACGTCGCGCCCGTTTGATAACAGCAGCGGAAGAGGCTTTCGCCCATATCAAAAGGCTACACTCGGAATCGGAATTATCACCAAATCCAGGACCAATGGACCCAATGGAAGCTGCACAAGCTGTTTTTCCATCAATGGCACGAGCGCTGCAAAAATATTTACGCGTTACGCGTCAACAGCCGAGACACTCCGTTGAATCTATACTCGGTCGTTTGTCACGTTGCTTGGCACAGGACGCAGCGCCACGAGCATTTCTCGAGCCATTTTTCGTCTCATCGCCTGTACTCTCCAATGAAAAGGAACGCCAGAGACGATCGCATCATTGGGCGCTCGTTTGCGAGGGTGAATTGCCATCCCGTACATTAGCACCTGGCTGTGAATTTCAACTTCGCCAGGGTGAAGTTGCCCTTCTTTGCACCGCATACAGATTGCCACATTTCAATCTTACCGAACAACTCGCTCATCCAAAATCAAACAAATTTTTACTCAGGCTCAATTCGGAAACATCGGTATAACATTGCGCGACGATGAGATCCGTACGGGCACATTTTTTTTATGCCTAATTAGTTTACTAATTGTCGACTTTTTTTTTGCGCAATTTTCTTTGTCAAATTCTTGCTAAAAAAAAAAAAAAGAAGTAGGTGCAGAATTTTACGACCATTTTCCAGCATTTAACGGTGAAAAAAAAAAAAAAATCCGTCAGTGAAAAATTCGCAGTCTGGACAAATTTTTATCGCTGAAAACTTTCAAAAGCAAAAAACCTTCGATTTCTTCACGCGCGTTTGTGCGCATGGTCGTGAACGAAAATTAACAAAAAACCTATATAGGTATATTATATATCAAAAGGGTAAATTGCTTGCCCAAATATCATCATACCGGTGAAAAAAAAAAAAAAATACACATCGCGATACCGTACTCTGCCTTTTCTATATGTACAATCAGATGTGTAATTATTATTTTGCTAGAAAGGATCGATGGAATATTTTCTGAAATAGCTATATGTTTGATGTAAATTGTTTTTTTTTTAATTCTCTTTTTTTTTTTTTTAGTAACAGTAAAGCGAATTAGGATTAGATGGAATAGATACTCGATTTTTTGTTTAACATTCCGGATGGATCAACGAAATCACGAATTTTTTCTTCAAATGAAAAAAGTGACCGTAGATCGTTAAAACATGTCGATGACATGAAAAAAAAAAGACTTTGAAGCACAATGAGCGCTTATTATTTTGTTACTTGGCAATTGAATATATAACTAGATAGGATGTTTCAAATGTTCATGATAATTAACGATACAAGAGAGATAGAAAAATATTTCATCGCATATTTCATATTCCATCTACCATTTCGTACTTTTTTAGTATAAATTAAATCTTATGACGAGAGATCAGATATTAAAAGAAAAAGCCATTGCTGTTTGCGTAAGTTGGGACGGGCTATAAGTGAAGAATAATTAAATTAAATTAAAAAAAAAAAAAGCGAAAGCTTCATCATGAACTTTTGTGAGCATGAATTTTATGATATGTGTGTGTGTGATAGATTTGAATGATAGAAAGAAACATGAAAATTATTATTTGACTTTAAATCGCACAATAGCAAACTTTTTAGGATTTTTTTAGCCTATGCAGACGATAAAAAAGTATGAGACGAATATTACTTTGCGAATTATCTTGAGTTCTGACAATAACAGAGCCTATCAATGATACTCAAAACGATACTCAACCTTAACACTTTCAATGAACATTCTGCGATTGAATTACGGATATAGAAAAAAAAAAAAAAACTGAGTTAACGTTCCAGTATTTTAATATTTAACATATCAAAGAATAACGTTTTTTTTTTTTTTTTTTTTTTTTTTTTTTAATGTATAAAAAATTATCAGGCAGCGTTAGATATTATATGTACTAGTTTATATATCGATGGGCTGACGCCATGAAGGCGTACGAGCTAAGCTTATAAAGTACTCGCGACGCCCTTTAAACTTTAGGCCATCGATATGGATCAATTCAAACTTAATTTGCGCTATCCAAGCCTCAGTCTTCAAAGCTGACTGAGCATATCATGCGAACAAAAAAAATGCTAATACGGCTGGTCACGCAAGTTGAAATGTTGTAATTGCCGATTACACGTAGCTCATAAGCATTTTTTTTATTTTTTTTTACGTTTTAATACTCTTGTATTTTCGTTGATTACTCGACGAAGATTTTTCATGACATTTTTTTATTGTTTATTTATGTGTGTGCGCGTGATATGACAGTGTATCTATTGATTCACCAATAAATTAAGCCAAAACATGAAATGATTTGAAATTTGTCCATTTCTTCCTCGCGATTTTTGCCCACCCATAGATTCAGCTCAATGACTTTCTCAATTGTGACTTCCTCATAGAGGAAGCTTCCTCTTGTGATAGTATTAAAATTATGGGAAACACGCTACAATTCAAATTTGTATTTCAAACGAAAGTTGGAGCGAATACGCCACTTTTTGAAAAATTGAAATTTTTGTAAAATTCAAAATTTCATCAAATCTAAACCGTACGATCCAGTCTTGTCAAACTTGACACCAAGTAAGCTTGTCCCTTAGCCAATGTGTGTAGCAAGTTTCAGTTCGATTGTTGAAATTTTATAAAAGTTACAGCACAAATAGTTTTTTTATCGAAAAATTCAAAAGATCAAAAATTCTATAAAATCTGAACGCCTCAATTGATTCTCGTCAAACTTAATACCAAACAACCTTGTCCCTTAGCCTATTTGTACAGAAAGTTTGAGCTCGATAGCCGGAAATTTACAAAAGTTCGAGAGATCACACTCTTTTTTCGATAAATTCAAACTACCATAAAATGAGACAACCGTTAGCGATCTGAGCAAACATTGCTGAAAACCGAGGCTGAAAAATTGGCGAGTAATGTGAAGTTAATCGTTTTACTTCCCTGTAATAATATTGTACAATAGAATAAATATTCTTATGAAGGCTAGTAGGGTTTTTCATTGGATTTGGGTTTACCTTTAAATAAATAAATAAATGTGCAGTAATTGCTTTGAAATATTCGATATTTTCTCATTAGATATTTTGTGTCATTAGATTGTTTTTTTGTCGTTGGTACATTTTCGTTTTCGGCGAATTGTTCTGGACACATACAACAAAGTTATATCGTGTAGGGAAATTTTTCCCATGACATCTCCACGCAGGTTTTTTCTCTGTCCCTGGAAAATTTTTCTCACTCTGGAAAAACCATACATTTTTTTTTGTTCTATCGGTTTCTAGATTTAAACCTAATAATTTTAATCCCAATTTTACACGATGTCCTTTGAAATGTAATCGCTATTTTTTTTCTTTCTTTCTTTTTTTCGTCTTGATCATAATCGATGATTTGAATCATTTCAATTGAGCAACAAAGTATCAAGTGCTCAGGTGCAAACATTTTGCTAATAAACTCGAGTGAAAATTGACTAAAAAAGAAGAAAAAAAAACAAAAATCATGCTAAAAATAAGCGTTTACACATCATTCATTATTCACAAATTCATAATTACACATTACTTAAATACTTTTTACAACTGCGGATAAATTCATCATCCTCTCTTCTCGTCACATCAAGATTCACCTTAAACTCTATATCGAGAACGAACTATGAGCTACTGGACCGTTGATCCAAATTTTCGAATCGTTCACTCAGTACGTCGCTTAAATTAGTCCTTATGCTCGCAATATTAGAAAAAAAATTATATATATATATATATATATATGATAAACCTTAAAGGCAAATTTTTCAACGAGAATTTCGTTAGTCGGACGATACAACTAATTTCATCGTCCGAGACGAAAGGGTTTTTTTTTTTTTTTTTTTTCCTCTAAATCACGAGATATGGTCGCGTAACAAAAATCAATAAATCATAAAAAGCTTTTCTTAAAACGATCGTTCATTTTTATTTTCGTGTTAATCCCATGAGTTATTATTCAACGTTAACACTTTCATTGGCACACTTTGAGTTGTTAGCAAATTTTGTGCTTTTATTGTATTGATTTATTTTTTTGCACCGCAAATTTAAAAAAATAATAATTAAACGAGAAAAAAAAAGGATACCAAAAAAAAAAAAAAAATACTTGTAACAAATGTCAACTTTAATCGAACATGCGAATAATTACACTAGGAGATAATTCCGGTAGTGTGGAATCACTTTTTGTCCATAAAAAGACGCAAAATTTGTTCGTCGACGACACCAATCGGTCTTATTGCCCTTCAATATTAAATGCATCGAGAACTATTGGTAAAATTACGAATTATTATTCGTTTTTTTTTTTGTTTTTTTCATTTTTCACAGTCATATTTCTTTCTTTTTCTCGTTCGATTCAACAGAAAATTAATTGTCTCTTCACAAACCGTGAAACGTCACGTGTTTATTTTTTTTGTTCATTCATAAATTTGAAAACACGGCAGAGAGAGAGAGAGAGAGAGCGAAACGTCATAAATTCAGTCTGCATCGCTGGCAGTAAATTCATTGCGAATCATCTATATTTAATATATATGTATATATGATTTAAATGGTAGCGTCAATGTGACGTAACGTAATTTAACGAATTAATGTTCCACACAACCATAAAAACTATTTAATCAAAAAAAAAAAAAAAAACTCTCCTGAGCGATGTGATGATGTGATTAATTAGATGCCTTTAATACAAATTGATTGGGAAAAAAAAAGCAAATTCATGACACATTTTTTTTTTCGATATGAGACAAACGAATCAAACACGAGACTAAAGTTACTTCTTCGCATTTACTTCGTTGCCCCAATAGAGTATTTCTTTTTTTTTTTTTTTTTTTAATTGATAATGTGGCAAATCGAGTAACGACTATAATTTCCTCGTAAAATCCGTGTCGAACTAAAATCAAAAACCATTATTTTTTCATGCTTCACAACCCTAGGACAAGTTCATTATAATGCTGAATTAGATCGGAACATTTTGCTTGAATGTAAAAAAATTGAGAACGATACATTTTCTCAAATGATTCTCTCCTTTTGAGGAAAAAAAACATGAGAAAAAGATTGCCCTAAGTGGAACCCGTTTTTTTTTTTAATTTATATTTTGCTCAAAATTTAGAGTATGTGAAAAAATTAATCATTTTTTGCAGGTCAAGGTTCACGTGGTGTGAATTAAATACAGCATTGATAATTACGAATTTTCAAAACGTGGAAAAATAATTGTTTTTTTTTTTTTTTTTTTAATTCAGATCGACGCTGTCAACTGTGGCAATTAATAATCGAACTTTTTTTAATATTCGTAATGATTAATTGGCGATAAATACGAGATAATCATTTCACGAACGTTCTTGAGACATTTCATTGATAATGGATAATTTTTTTTTTCATCTCACTGCGAGATTTCCATTTTTTTTTTCATCTTCTCTTCCTTCTTTCTGTCTTTTTGTAATCCTATATTTCAGTCTCTACTGTCTTGGTCTTTAATACACTTATCATAGTCCGTGGCACACCTGGATAATCAAAAAGCGTATTCGAAAAGAAACAAAAAAAAAAAAAAAGAAAAAAAAAGAACAAAAAAAAAATAAAGAAACTCAAACGTATTCTCCTCTCATTCCAGATCTCATGTTATTGGCGATCCGCCTCTTGTAACTTCGTGTAAAGGTGTGATTTGCTGCGCTGCTCAACGCCGCTTTTGTGCATGCCACGGCACTTTTCTCCTAATCTCTGACCCTGGAGTGACATTTTTGAGAAAAAAAAAAATCATGTTAGATTTTTTTTTATTTATATATTTAGGTTGGAATTTTACGAACATTATTATTGTTGTTATTTTAGTAATTGTTTCAATTTTTTATCGGGAATATTCATGGCTCTACGCTCGGCGAAATCATCGAAGGAAAATATATGAATTGCTTCTCAAGCTCACCGCCAGGGGGCCAGAACTGGCTGAAATATGAAAAATTAACGAAAGCAATTTTCTGACGTACAAACGATTCCAATTGAACTTTCGAATCAACTTTCCAAAGTTCTTTAAACTTTGGATCGAAATTTCGATATTTTCTGTTTTCTTTCATTTTTATGTCCATTTTGGTATTTAATTTTAGGCAGAAAGTTGCATGAAGTCTCGACTTTTTTGGTTTCGATTTCCTAGTGCACGATTTTCTTTTTACTAGGTAATTCATATTTTTATAATCATTAAATATCACTGAATTCCTGATGGAATTACAATAATCCACAAACATTTTTTTAATTTATTGTCACTTAGTTTTTGTTTTATATATTTCTTGTGGCAATTCAATGGTTGTATTGGGCATAACGAATTATTTTTCTTCGTATGTCCGATAAAGGAAATTCAATATAAAAATATAAAATTTCAATATTAGAATATTTTTTCCCTCATTTCTCCTCAGTACTGAAATTCCAAAATTCAATCCACCCAAATCTGTTTTGACAATAGAGTCTTAATTTTTCTATTTATGTCGGGAAATACTGAGAAATAAATTGGCGTTTTTTTTTTTAATTATTTTTTTGTTTTTTTTTTTGTTAATAAAAATGATCTTACCCTGGCCCTGGAAAGTAATACGGTGGCGGTCGTTCGTATTCCGTGCTCAATGGTGGAGCTCCAGCAGGTGGTGCATACCTAGGTGGACCACCGTTGGGATAGTCCCAATTTCTATGAGCAGAATAATATTACCTTTTTACATTAGGTTTCGCGCCAGGCTTACTGCTGTAATTTTAAAATATTAGTGAACTTTTCGTCGTCAAAAAAATTCAACGTCGAAATTTTGTGTTTTTCATTACGACAAAAAACTCGAAAATTTCTAATTAAAATGATAAATAAAACAAAAAAGCATAAATCGATTGAATTTAAAAGTAGGAAGAAAAAAAAATCACTTTACAAGGATATATAATATTAGCATAATTCTCTGCTTTTGATTCTTAATGAGTTGAGTGTTGAAAAAAAAAATGAAGGTTTTTTTTCCAATTAAAAATAATTTTCGTGAAGTAGAGTGAAGAATGAAAAATACAGGAAATCGGGACATTCGAGCACAATTTTAGGGGACATCGCGAATTTTGTTAATATTTGGGTCTTCCATTTTATTTATTTATTTTTACTTCGTCACACTAATATTTCAATTGTACGAATTATTATTATTATTATTTCAAATCTTTTGTAAGACGCTAGTATTATATATTTTGGATGTAAGTTTAACATTTTTCTTTGAGATGATCGAGTGAAATATTTGGCAAAATTTATAATTAATGATTTTTTGTGAAAAACTTACTTGGGCGCAAGATCCGAATATCTTGAATCGTGATGGGACGAGCCCTGATACGAGTCGGCTATTCTCTCGCCACCGCTGTAACCACCTGCTGGACCGTCGTAACTCTCGACATAAGCACTGGCATGTTGTCTGGCGTGCGAAACATATTTCTTGTCATGGACTCTGAAAATAGAGGAAATTTTTGAAAAATCAACACGAAAGGAAAACAAAAAATTTTTGCATTCCATTGCATACATGTGATGTGTTTTTTTTTTTTTCATATATAATTGGACATTCCAGTCCAAACAGATTTAAAAAAGAAAAATTTATTCATTTAGGTATGTCATAGACTAAAAAAATAATCTCGAAACAAATTCTTGAGATGGTTAAAAAAAAATTAATTTGCCTTATTTCGTGTATTAATAATTTTATTTAAGAAAATTGTCAAAAATTAAAAAACTTTGTATATGCTCTGGAATATCTCATTTATAAATGAGACAAATTATTATTATTATTTTTTTTTTAAGCGCAGTGAACATCGTTGAATTTTTATCAAACGCAGTGAATCGATTTAAAAAAATCTCGCTCGACGCAGTCAAACGATAAATATTTTTTTCTCCGTTTACAGGAAATTGGGAACTGATGAAAAAAAATAGCAAGATGCATTTTAACAAGAAATAGCTACCTATGATATTAATCGCGATAATAAAAAAAAGGAAAAAAAAATGGAATAATTTTTATAGAAAGTTTAAGGAAAAAAAAAAAAAACATTCAATTTATTTTGTCCAATGACATGAGGGAAATTAATAAAACCAATTCCGTGAAGAAAGCAGCAAAACAAAATCGTCGAGGCAGCAAATCGTGCGTTTTAATTATAATTTTTTTTTTTTGCTACAATTTTTCATGCTGAATCCTGTGTTAACTTACGAAAAGTACTCACTGAGCAAGGGGTATGTTATCCCTGTCTGCGTACGCGTCATACAAATATTCACTGAAATTTTATCGTAAAATGAATTTTTATTGAATTCCCATACGCCAAGAATGAATTCGATCCTACATCATGCGATCGACAAGCCTATTTATCTTATCTCCCTTAAATTGAAGATTTAACGACTCAAAAGTTGAGATTTTTTTTTAGGCTTAGATCGAAGAGAATTTAAAAAAAAGAAATGTAATTTTTCTTATATATATATTTTGTTTCTCAATATTTTTTAATATAAAAAAGGCCGTGCAGGCATCGAATAGTGTACGATCGAAGACTTTTATATGCGGAATATTTTTTGTCTCTGTGAAATTTAACACACGCTACATCGATAGCAAAAAAAAAAGGACGCGGCTAAGCGGCAACGAAAAAAAGAAAAATGAATGAGGATTGTTCTTGAATATCTTTGATTAGTCACAATTTTTTTAAATGTTAATTGTAAAAATGATTTAACGTCTGTTGAGAAATTGGACGAATCAAGCGTTTTCTGGCATAAATATAAATTTTGACGAAAAAAAAAAAAAAAACAATGAAACTCAAGCTTTGTATCGATGGGTTGAAATCAACGAATTACAACACACAAATGCACAACACCAGACCGCATGCTCGAAAATGTTGATACTTTCACCAATTATGATAGAGTTGGATGAAAAAAAAAAAAAAAAAAAACAAATTAGAGATTGGAGTATAAAATATTCGAGACTCTCATCACTGGAAAGAAATATTATGTGAAAATATATGAAATTATGCCCTAAAATATTTAAAAAAAAAATTTTAAACCCCGTTAAGTTAATTCGTATTCTTTCACACAGCAATGAAACAAACATCATGGGCCTTATCTAATTGCCAATTATTGCGCTAATTAAGGATTGAAAAAAAAAAAAGGTAAAGATGGAAATTTTTGTCACATCTTTGACTCTGATCCACAGCTTTTTTTTTTCTTCAAATATTCAAAATATTTGTTTAAGGAAAATTCTCACAAGATTTTTTTTGTTTACAATAATTAATAGTATTTTTTTGTTGTTGAAATTTTGTACTTACGCCTCGACCAGAGGTCCAGGATATGGATCAGACTTCTGATAGAGAGATCCCAATTTAACGCAGAGCACTATCGTCGGTATAAAGAGGATCAAGCACCAACCGACACTCGCCCAAAAACCATTCTATGAACATAAAAAAATTGAAAAATTAATAAAATCTGCTTATAGCGCAACGATCAATGCTCGAGATTGAAAATTTGATTGGAATTTGTAAAATTAAAAACATCTGCTCGTCTCAATTTAACGATCAACGTACAACATAACAAATTATCATTAAACTAAAGAATTAGAAGAATTAGAAGAAGAAGATAATTTGATCTTTGAGCACAAAAAATAAAAAATAATGCATCGAAGGGAACTTTTACTTTTATTTTTAAAAATGTGCTGAATTTTTTTTTCAACGTGATTTTCACTACAAAATTATAATTATCATCATTTCTGAATTAGTATAAAAAAAAAAAATGACTTACAAAGGGATCCAAGATTTTGTTGCAACCTGCAACAAGTGTGGCGTTATATGCGTTCGATACAGGACCACATCGACCAATTTGTTCTCTCGTACTGTTGATCAAATGTTCCAAAAAATCGTCAACTTGATGTATCAAAGCGTCGCCAAATTTCGTCGCTAGCTGCAAGCAGAAACATTAATAAACATTTTTCGTTGTTGTTTAATCTCAAATAAATTATGAATATTTAATAAACGACTAAAGAGCTAGAAAAAAAAATTCTACGTATCTCGCCTTTGCAAGATAGAAATTTTCTCCAAGCTTCAAAATTTATTCTTATCGCAAAAATATGAAAACAAAATAATTTGTCAATGCCTGAATTTTTCATTTCTAATTACTCAATGAAAATTAATTCTTTCGATGGCCAAAAAATTACCATTTGTTTCGAGCCTCATTTAAAATGCTCAAAATTGAAAATTTCTAAAGTAAATATTTTTATGCGAGTTTCGGACAAGCCTTTGCGGTATTTTAATAAAAGTCAAAGTACAAAAATCTCGATGATCAAGTAATAAATTGAATTTTAAAGAATTTTTTTTTTCGAATATTTAATTTTAACGGGCGTTTAAAGGCTGCCGAGGTGAAAAAGCTTACATGTTGAACGTATTCTGGTCCAGCGTCATTAAGAAATTGTTGTGCCGTTATGACCTCCTCGACCAAGCTGTGAATTGCTTCGGCCATTGAGCCATGATTGAATTTTATGTGCTCTTGTAGGGTCAGCGCGCTGTTGCTCAATTGCTCGCTCAGAGCGGCCATTGGCATTACCAAATCACGATGATAATGCTCCAAATCGTGTGCATTCTTTTGCAAACTGTCCCTAACTGATTCTTGGCTATCGGGCAATTTGTCCGAAATATCACGAAGTTTAACAGCGAGATGTTCAAGATTTATATTTGTAATATTATCCTTTAATAGCTCAGCGTACTGATAAAATTTAATATCGCTCAATCCACTTTGTGCCAAATCATTGAGTTTCGATGTGGCTCTCTCGCTCAATATTACAACGCCCGGCGACAAGTTTATCATTTTTCTCAATTGATCTATCGTACTGCTTATCGCATATCTCTCTGCATATTTTCTTAACGAATCGAGATCCATTATGTACTCGAGTTTCAGCACCTTGTACAGAGTCTCGTTTGCGTGGCAGGAACTGAAATTTTAATAATTATAACAAAAAAAAAACTTATTTTATATGCCAAAAAATTTTAAATGGATGAAAAAAATTGACTATGGAAGGACAAAAATATATACCTTGTGTTAAATGTGTGTATGAGGAAATTTTTCAAAAACTTTCTCAATTTTTAGGACTTTGTTAAAAATGTGTGAATTATTTCAGATTTTTTTACATCAATTCTATTTTTTTTTTTTGTAAAAAAAAATATATGTTGTAACTTAAAAGTTGTAATTTAAGATAAAATATTTGATTTCATTTTTTTTTCACAACTGTTTTCATCTTCCAAAGTTCGATCGAAAAAAAACTGTGTGCGTGTATAATGAAAGAAACAAAACAAAAACAAAAAAATTATGCATACTAACGTAACAATCCAGCTCATGTTGATATCAGCTTCCGGATTTTGGGGATAGAGCAATGTTTTTATTTGTACTAAATCATCCACCAATTCAAACATACGATTGTCCTTTGGATTTTTCAATGGCTCGCATATTCCACGTTGTGCAACTGCCCCGGAAATCATATGACTCACTGTCACGACCATGAGGATGCTCGTAAAGAGGAACATAATCCAAACAGCCCTGGTAAAATGAAAACCCAAAGTATATTTAGAAAATATTTAATATTGAATATTTATTATTATTATTATCAATAATAATAATAATCATATTTTTATCGCAAATATTTTTTTACGTAAAAAAAAATTATTTCTGACGAATGAAGTATCGACTCACATCATGAGGAAACGTGCGCCGGCACCTTTATTGCAACAATCATCGCCATAACCGTCGGGACGTTTGCCACAAATGCCACACAAGAGCCCGAACGTTAAGCACATTAGGACAGTTAACAAAACACCAGATACTGCAAGACCTAGATAATATCTGCAACAAAAAAAATATACAATAACATTTTTTTTTTTTCTTAAAAAACAAGCGAGTTTTGATAATTTTTTTTTTTTTCCCTTTGAGCTTGGTAATGTAAAATAATTATTTTTAGGGCTTTGATTTATCGGTGTTGGCGGAAAGTTTTGAAAATTTTTGTAATATTTAAAACCTAGCAAAAAATTCTTCATACGAAAAAAAGGTAAAAAAAAAGAAAACAGAGGAGAGTTTTTTGTCTTGTGGGGAGGAAAATATTTTTTTTTTCTTTTTTTTTTACCTGTAGAGCGAATATTGATCGATGTGATCTTTGCTAATTCTAAGATGAGGCTTATAAATCCTGTTAATATCACGATTTATACGATCGATGAGCGACGTAATGTTGAATGCAGCTTTTGCTAATGAGTCACCGGCTTTTCTTATGCTCGCACTGACAACTGGTATCGTTTGATTAACGGCATGTTGAATATCCTTTTGAATTTTCAAAAATGATTCTCTGCCCTGGCTCACTTCCGACACAATGTCACCTTCCATCAGCAGCAGTGTTATATTGCGCAGAGAAGGCGTCACGTCCGGCAACTAAAACGACCACAAAAATATTCATAACGAATTATTATTATTTTTTTCTCTATATCGAGAAAACAATTTTTTTTTTATTTTTATTTTTTTTAACAATAGACGAATAATTCGTCCATTGGGTCGGATTGTCAATTTTCGGTTACAAAAAGAAAAATGCATGCCCCAAGGGTAGAAAAAGGGGAGAAAAATACTTTATGGTCTCTGAATAAAATTATTATATTTTGTTTGAACGAAAAGTAAAAAAAAAAAGTTAATCTATTTCGATAGTTGAAAAAATTTCTTAGGCAATATTTTTTTTATCCATCAGTCGAATGTCTTGGGCATTGGGTGAGGTGGAGAATTTTTATTTACAAAAGAATGAAAAAAAAAATCATGCACCGAGAAAACTAAGAGTCGAATAAGGGGAGAAAAATAATTTATGGTTTCTGCAACAATTATTTATTGGTCAAGTGGATAGTAAAAAAAAGGTCAATGGAATTATTTAAATAGTTAAAGGATTGAGTTAGTTAGATCATTTTCTTTTTTTTTTTTTCGTTTGTAATTCCGCTTATAACGTGATGTATCATTTCGATAAGCCTTAAAGTTCAAACTTTCCTTAATCGCCCATGTTTAGCGATCATATCATATCAGTTGATAAGTTATCGTGCTATTATTGCCAAACGATCAATTTTGATATTTCCAATTTAACTATGTCATTATTCACCCACTTACGAACGAAACTAATTAATCCAAATTATTTCCGAATCATCTTTAAAAAGATTTTTATTCCGTTTGGAAATTCCCCCAATGATGCGATTCATCTTTTGTATCCAATTCTCACAGTCCACAATTTTTTAAACATATATATATATATATATATATTTGGCCTTATAAAAATCTGATAGTACAGAATTGATCATGCTACAGTCACCATTACTGCTGGATCATTAAAAAAATTGTTTCAGATCTGACATTCGTGACAAAACATCCAAGCAAAAATTTACATCAACATTCTTCATGATAAAAAAAAAAAAGAAAAAAAAAATCAGTACGACGAAAAGGTAAAAATAATTCTCATACCTTTGGAAAATATCGATCCAAGTACTGCGCGTAATACAAATTATTGGATTAAAAAAAACATACATAGATGATTAGTAACGTTAAAAAAAAACGATTAGTCATGACGAAAGAGATGAAACTTAAAATTTAAATCTTACCTTGTCAAATTCCACTTGTACCGACATTTGATTGATTTTGTAATCGTGTAAAACCTGTTTACAAGTGTGCATTGTGCAAGCAGCCAAAGTATGCAGTAAATCTTTTTTCACACCTCGTACAACTGCAATAATAATAACGAAAAATATCAAATTAAGGAAAAAAACAAAAAAAAAATCAATCGAAGATACAAAGTGAACATTTTTTTGTTCTCACAAACAACATAATTAATTTTATTGTTTCAAAGTCGCATAACTGAAAAATAAATAAAAATCAATCGAATCAGTGCAATCAAACAAATCGTAATTTCGATTAAAATTTTAATTCGCCGACTCAGAAGCAACCGGAAATTTAATTAAATCGAGATTGATTAACTGACTGACGTTAAAAATAAAGCGAACCCTTTGAATATTGCTCGATTTTCAATTAAGAATTTATAATAAACGAATAAGAAATTCATTTTTCATTATTTATTAACGGAATTGCAAATTAACCAAAACGTTACTGAAAATCAATGGTGAAGATAAATCGGCTGGGGTGAAATTTGGGATCTCAAAAACGTAAAAAATTGATTGATCAAGATCATGAGATTTTGCTTTTGCCCCAAACGTCAATAGTTTCTGAAAAAAATGCTTTGAAAAATTATCTTTTCTCTCTCTCTCTCGCACTTATACGGATATCGTCGCGCCTTAATATCATTTTTTAGGCTGAAATTTAAGTATATTAACGAATTTTACCTATGTCAAGTTGGCTCGCATTCATTCGCAATTCTTGCGTTATTTTGTTCATCATTCGAAGATCTTTGCGTATCGCATCGAGACCCGAGACAATGTCGTTTAAATTCGTCAATGAGACAGCGTGTGAATATATGGCAAGTTCCTCAGTTACGATTTTCCCACTGGCTTGTAGTATGTTATTCAATGTAATCTCGAGCTCGCCGTAATTGGTTCTCAGTAGATTATTGACCTCGTGCTTGGTTGTTGCGAGATAAAGTTCGACATCCTCGAGACTCGTTCTCGTTTTATCGGGAAATTCCTCGATGCCCTCTTGCATGTATTCATTCGTCACAAATGCGCATACAACGCCAAATCTTCGTAACAATAAAATTATTTATTATAATTTCCATGAGGTTGGAATTATTATTATTATTTTAAAAATTAATATTATAATATTTTACGGTTGGGCACAACATTTTGATAACAAAAAAAAAATAAAGAAATAATACATTTGAGTCTACAATTTTTTTTTTAATTTTTAGTTTCATATTAGTTTAGTAAATTTGTAAAAAATTTTATTTTTACAATACAATTGCAGCTTGCAAATTTTGCTTTGACGAGATTTGGCCAATTTAGGCTTCGAGAATTTTATGAAAAAAAAAAACAAAAAACAAACCAGAAAAAATAGCACTTACAGAATAATTGTCGCAACTCCGATGAGAACGACGCTAAGCATGATTTTTCGACAATGATCATGTTTTTTGTCAAAGGGTTGACTTCGAGCACCGCAATGACCGGCGCATCTGCAGCAGCAAAAGAATAAACCGACACACGGTAAAATAGCTGCAATCAAAAGACCAGCAACTGCGAGACCAGCAAGACCCGCGTAATGGGTCACTATAATTTGCCATTCTTTTGCCGGATCGGCAAATTGCAAATGACGATCATTTACCGTAATTATTCCTGCAACAGATGTAAGGCGATTTTTTTTTTTTTAATTCTCTAAATCACATTTTTTTAAATCACTAAATGAGTAATTTATAATAATCATAATAATACATTGTAGTGGGAGGACTAAATTGAAACTGCTGAGAAAATGTCGATCGTAAATTTTGATTTATTTGTAAATACGAAATTTCTGATCTACTGAAGGGAAAAAAAGGCTTTTGGGATTTTTAAAGAAATTCTTCGATTTTCGAGAAACTGTTTCGCATATTTCAAAAATAAAGCAGGGTAGCGGAGTTTTGAAATAAAAATAAAAAATTAAATATTATTTAGCATTTTGACGATTCATAAGAAGATTCACTAAAATTGCTACAACTTCGTTTCTCAGTGGAGTTTCGACTCCATTTTGAGCTCATTATCTTCGTAATTCCTTTAAATGCCAAGCTTTGAGTTATTTTTTCCAATTTCTCATTCACAAATCAGACCTGAATTTGTGAATTTTTCCAAATTTCTCGAATCGATTGTGGCAATTTTCAAAGGGCCCTGATAGCGACAAAAATGGAGGAGATAAATCAAAGGGCATTGTCCAAGTCAGCGTGCGATGTTTTCAAAACACTCGAAATGTATCGGAATCGTTAAACTTGAAGCAAATTTAAATTTACTCTCGACTTTATTTCCATTTTGAAAAATGGGAATATTTTTCTTCGTCTCTTATTCCTTTTCAAGAATACATTCGATCGTAAATTTTCTTTTGCTTACAAATCATATTGAGATTGAAGGAGAAAAAACTCGGAGAATTTTAGCAGAAACGAATAAAAGAATTTAAAAAAAAACCGTTAAATATGATAAATATTTAAATTTACGTTGCTGATTTGAGCAGTTTGATTTGACTCAATTTTTTTTTGCACTTTAAACTTATGATATGACTCTCGGAAAAGTGGACGATAATTATTTATCGTGGTTACGTGAGGACGTGTGAGTGGGTACAAAAAAAACATTGTGGTGCCTTCCGGTCAGTCTCGAGAACCTCGATGGGCTCGCGTGCTGTTCGCGAGCTAAAACGATCCGACCACCAAGCGCTCACCGGATATCACCCATATTATATTGTTTCACTCTCATGAATGTTATCAACAGTCTCGCTAGAGATTGCATGCCAAATATATATGAAATATTTTAAATTTTATATAAAATTTTTGAACGTTATTTCGATATTAGAAATTCGAACAAATTAATATTAAATTTAACATAATAACGATATATTTTTTATTATATAATATATCAATGTATATAATATAATATATTATATATATATATTAAAATATAATAATATTTTTGTTCAAATTCATGTATTAAAATTATCTTCACGATTTCTTTCTTTCTTTTTTTAATTTCGAGCGTGAAATAATTTTTTAAATGGCGTTCGGACGTCTCTTGATATATTTTTCTATTTTTTTTTTTTTTTATATTTATTTCGTACACCCACTCATGGACGCTGCCCACTCATTGTAGTGGTCAAGCACCGAGTGAACATCCGGTGAAGGGCCTGTATAGTGATGTCTAACAAACGCCTGTTGCTCTTTTTATTTTTTATAGAATTTCGTGACACAAAATGCGATAGAATTAAATTCTAAGGCTCAAAATGACATTAAAAATGTTGGATTCCACGAAAATGTGATGAATTTTTTAAGTTTGACGTTTTAATGTCATTTGACGTTCATTTTTTTTTCATAAATATATTCCCCGAAAAAAATTGTCAATATTTTTTAAAAATTTATTTATCGAGATGAAATAATTTTATTCGGGTTTGAAGAGAAAAATCTCCAATTTTCGAGAAGAATTTATTTTTTCCGAGAACTGAGGATGACAAAAAAATTGAGGTTCATGCAAACAAAAATGTTATCTATTTAGAGAGAGACCCAAATCACTGTGTACACGCTGCACGTGATATGCTCATGCTGAAAAGTTGACAAATTTATTTGTACGTCATTTGGCATTGGCAACGACACACATTTGTGCGACTTTTTTTAATTATGAATTTAATAAAAAAATGTATCTTTTAACAAAATCAAGAAATAGACAAATCTATATGTGTAACAATATAGAGTAATAGAGTAATGTCATGGGATAATTCAAAAAATTAAGAAAAATATAAATTGTTTGATGGAAATGCTCCTAAAATTTCTTTTTAGAATAGATGAGCGATACGCAAGAATAAAAAAATCCGAATATTAGATAAATAAACTTTTTTATAAATATACATTTTTATCATATCTCAATTTTTTTTTTTTTATTATTTCCGAAATAGTCAATTTTTTCAGATTCGTAAAATGTTGCTGAAATTCTCGACGAAGTTTTCGATGTAACTGCTGGGATTTAAAAAACTTACTGGGATTGTCAAAGTATTTTTTTTTAAGCCAGAATCTTTCGTATTATTAGGCAAAAACAAATATTCGTGGTGTATTTTGACTGTAATGGATCGTCTGAGATACCGATAAAAGATAATAAAAAATTCAAATGTCAGCAGCACGAGTTTTAAAAATTATTGCGATTCTTACTGGATTTATCTTTTTCCAATTAATATGACGAGTATAAGTTTATCGTAAAATTGCAATATCAATAAATTAAAGGTGAAGGGAGATTAATAGTGAGTAAAAAGATAACTCTAGCAAATGATCAATTGATAATATAAATTTTTATTGATGATAATAAAAAAATCCGAATATTAGATAAATAAACTTTTTTATAAATATACATTTTTATCATATCTCAATTTTTTTTTTAGTATTTCCGAAATAGTCAATTTTTTCAGATTCGTAAAATGTTGCTAAAATTCTCAACGAAGTTTTCGATGTAACTGCTGGGATTTAAAAATCTTACTGGGATTGTCAAAGTA
The DNA here is from genome assembly GCA_963669185.1 of Dyspetes luteomarginatus. NCBI lineage: Eukaryota > Metazoa > Arthropoda > Insecta > Hymenoptera > Ichneumonidae > Dyspetes > Dyspetes luteomarginatus. The sequence goes on from OY769906.1 coordinate 20,200,740, forward strand.
TTTTTTTTAAGCCAGAATCTTTCGTATTATTAGGCAAAAACAAATATTCGTGGTGTATTTTGACTGTAATGGATCGTCTGAGACACGGATAAAAAATAATAAAAAAATCAAATGTCAGCAGCACGAGTTTTAAAAATTATTGCGATTCTTACTGGATTTATCTTTTTCCAATTAATATGACGAGTATAAGTTTATCGTAAAATTGCAATATCAATAAATTAAAGGTGAAGGGAGATTAATAGTGAGTAAAAAGATAACTCTAGCAAATGATCAATTGATAATATAAATTTTTATTGATAATAAAAAAATCCGAATATTAGATAAATAAACTTTTTTATAAATATACATTTTTATCATATCTCAATTTTTTTTTTAGTATTTCCGAAATAGTCAATTTTTTCAGATTCGTAAAATGTTGCTAAAATTCTCAACGAAGTTTTCGATGTAACTGCTGGGATTTAAAAATCTTACTGGGATTGTCAAAGTATTTTTTTTAAGCCAGAATCTTTCGTATTATTAGGCAAAAACAAATATTCGTGGTGTATTTTGACTGTGATGGATCGTTTGAGACACCGATAAAGGAAAAAAAAAAATCAAATTTCAGCAGCACGCTTTAAATGCTATTGCGATTCTTACTGGATTTATCTTTTTCCAATTGATATGACGAGTATAAGTTTATCGTAAAATTGCAATATCAATAAATTAAAGGTGAAGGGAGATTAATAGTGAGTAAAAAGATAACTCTAGCAAATGATCAATTGATAATATAAATTTTTCAAAAAACTCCACGACTCCATTATTCTTCGTAATAGATAATGAAAATAAAATATATAGATATATCAATGACGTATATATATATATAAATTTAAAACAAAGCGTCTCGTCGACATTCATAGGACGATAGAAATAACTAGAACAAGAAGTAAGAAATTTATCATTGGTCATTGTCAAAAGGTCACTCGTTGAAAAGCAAAAAACAAAAATATGGAAGAAAATAAAACAAGTGGAAATTATAGATAAAATTGGAAATGCCGACAAAAAAAAAGTATTTGAACGATAAAAATTATGAGATAAAACGATGAAGTAAAAATATTGTTAGGGATGATCTACAATGCAGAAGTTTACACAGGGGAAGAAAAATACTTTCGGCAGGACAAAAAAGTATAAAAAGGTCACACGTTGAAAAGCAAAAAAACGAAAATATGGAAGAAAATAAAAGAAGTGGAAATTATAGATAAAATTAGAAATACCGACAAAAAAAAAAAGTATTTGAACGATAAAAATTATGAGATAAAACGATGAATTTATGAAGAGTTAATAATTCTGAGGGAAAATTTACCCTCCGTGGGGGTCACCGCAACTAGGACATGCTAAAAGGGTCAGGGTAAATTGGTACGTTCGTAAATTTCAACAAAAATGTTTTGAGAGGGTCAGGAAATGCCTTTGCATATTATTATTATTATATAAAAATGGCTTGAAATAAATTTCCAAATGCGTGTAAGAAAATTATCCCGAAATTACAATGAAAAATTATTATTATTATTCCTGGCGTAGGATAAACAAAGATTTTCCTTATAAAATAATTAAAAAACGTTTAATCCCATCAATACTTTCGTGCCGAGTAATAATAATAATTTATATTATGCCGTAAATAATAAATCTAAAAGCTAAAAATATATCTTCAACCATAGCAGCGCCATCTAGGATGACCGTTCGAAACATTCTCTGCTTTAAGAACTTTTTGTTTACATCTCTATTAATAATTTTTATTGCATCTATTTTTTCGTAATGATAATAAAAAAAAAACTATGACCTTCAAAACAGCTGAATTAAGGAAAAAAAAATTGATTGAAAAAAAAATTCATCATAATTCCATTCTCAGGTTCTACTTCAAAGCAAGAATGTGCCAGGTTTGGACAATAAATTTCCAGCAAAAGCGCACAGAGACCATATTCAGATCAATTTCGACACAAGTAGTACCAAAGGGGTCACGAAAGGGGGAGGGGGTTCTGCACAAGATTCAGGCCACATACCGTCTCCGCCATGTTATGATACAACAAAAAACAAAAATTGTAAATTCCATTAACCCTAAAAAAAAAATGGAAAAAATGGAATTTGAAAAAATATAGCCTTTCCGGTTTTCAAAAAAAAATTTATTACATTCAATTGGCAAGAAAAATATACTCAAGAGTCATAAAGATTACAATGGTACACATAACAATCGGGATATTGACGTTTTTTTTTTTTTTTTTTTTTTTTTAAATATTTCACTCGATTCTTCCTCGTATTTTGCTCTCCCCCATCGTATACGACATCGAGACAAGCAATACCGTCTAGCTGGCTTAGCAACAAGCCAAAGACATAGTAATGGTGAATAGCCAACAAAACGAATTTTAAAATAAGTGTAACCAATCGAAATGCACATGAGTTAGTTATACATCGGAAAACCCTGAAAAAAAAATCACCATAGACCTGCAAAAAAATGGAAGAGTCGATTGCTGCGTGAGAACAAAAAAAAAAAGAAAAGTTAACGCGTTTCAACGCAAACATAGATAGACCTGTTTACTAACAAAGCCAAACGGCAATTTACACAGCTGAATTTTTTTCTTAATTCTTTAGCCAGGGCGTTTCCATCGCGACGCTTAAAAAAAAACGAAATGAAAAAAAAGGTTTACGCGTAAAGCCCTTTTTTCCGCTCCAGCTAATGCGGATGTTTCATCTCGCTCGGTTCTTGTGTTTAGATGGCGGGAGGAATGAAAAAAAAAAACCACGCGAAATTTGAACTCACCCTCAGGGAATGCTTCCTTTGATTGAATAAGATCGATGAATTTATTGGTAACATTATAAAGTTGTCCCATGCCTTTGGGATTGAACTTGGTGGTTGCATTGTATGGTAATCCAGTTGTATTGACCGTGGTAAAATTAACAGCCTGCGAGGCCATAATATCCTGCAGCTGCCGGTCCAAATCATCGCTTATTGCCCGCATCCGCGTGGCAAGATTACCACCACCATTCCCATTCCCATGTTCCTCCTGTTCCGCTGCTACATCGCTATTGTCCCCAATAACGATGCACAATATTAGATAAAACGTGACGCATCGTAATGCATTGTATGACAATCGTGGTAACATGGCTTTATTCCCTTTTTTCCCTCCCCCAATGTTTTTGTTTATCCTTAGTCGACACTGATAATGCACGACTGAACGCTTCTCCACCCCCCGCGCGGCCAAAACAAAATTTAGTCGAGCGCGCGATAAGCGTACATCGAGACTTATCCCGACTACGCGCTCTCTCGCTCGACCGTCAACACCCAAGATCCCGTGCGATGACTGACGGTGACTAACCAATGAACCCGCGCGACGACCTATACCGTTAAATTTCCCCCACTTCTCGGCCGTACGCTACTTGATGACTTCTCCCACCCATCTGTCCGCAGCATGCGCTGTGCGGCGACGCGCATCATTGAGTCTCAAATACTTATTTATGCATATTTGAGACCATTGCTCGATCAAGCGAGACAAAGACCTTTTTCTTTCATCCCAGATAAGCTTTTTTCTTGGAAATGATGCTTCGTTTTTATTCATTTTTTTTCTTCTTGAGATAATAAAGATGAAAACGTTAGCTTTTAAAAAATTTCGTACGGGCACGGGGCTTATGAAATGTGATTTTGAGCATTAATGGCATCGTTCTCAACATTCAAGCCTGTTTGTCTTCGTTTCAATAAGGAAATAGTTCATTGAAATAAAACTATTTGAGCTTTTACAGTCGTAATGCTATTTTGATTAAACTTATTTTGTATAAGTACGCCATACCGATAGTCGGTAAGGAAGATTTAACTTTTTCTTCTGATGCTGAGGAAAACAAATAGCATACCTTATCCATTGATCAATTGCGGAGGGGAGGTGGTAATAATACACATTTTGGGCAAAATGCTATTGAAATATGAGAAAATTTTATTAGAAGATTATTTGTACCGTATAGATGATTGTAGTGCATTAGGTACGGAATTTAGTAGAGAGGGCTTAATAGATAAGGATGAAAATCGTAATAGTAATTTTAATTTCCGCAACTATCATGACAATGAATTTTTATCGAGTATTATCTCGACGTGACGAGAAATCAGATTTTTTACAAAATCTCGACGATCAATCTATTAAAATTATCTAATCGAACGCGATCGGTGATTTATAAGTATTCTTATGCACAATACGATAATTCTTAATCGGTGTCGCTATCACATCGATTAAACTTTCGAATTGGCACTAAAGGAGGTGATTGAAAAACGCGATATTTTCGGTTGAAAATAATTTTTTCAGTATCCCGTTGACTCCAAAATACAACAAAGAACTTCTTTGCGAATTCCAGCTAATATTTCATCACTTAAATTCGATCCATATCGCCATAATTTTGTGTTTTTTTCCTTATCAATTCGAATGATCGCAGCAGAACTTTTTATCCTGGCTTCGTATTGATTATTCGCGTTATATCGATCGATCGGAGAGAGTAAAACCCGTGTTGATTTAAGTGAAAAATTACGACACGTGAATTTTTGCAACGGAATACTTAAGGCTTATCGTTAAGTAAACTATATTAACTGTAACGGTCTCCAAATAATCGTGACCATTTCTTACTTTTATAGTCATTATTCCTTTTATTAGACTAATTAATAACTGTTTTGTATTAAAACCATCCAGAATTTTTTTTTTCGTACGCTAAAGATGTTCATCTATTGACGCAGAATACCTAATAAATTCCGTGCCCTCATCCGAATCTTACATTGCTACTTAAATCCTAGATGATTAATAAATTAATCCGAGCACGGAATCGAGTTTATAAGATCTAAACTAATATCTAATTTATCGCTAAGCGGCCTAACTAAAACTATTCGAGTTTCACGAAAATTTCAAGTTTTTCGTTTACTGGTGCAGAATGCCTAATGCATTTTGTGCTTTCGTCAGGATCTCAAATTGCTATTTAATTCTAGACTAATATCTACTTAATTCGTAAGCGGCCTAACTAAAATTAATCGACTAATCATCAACGATTCAAGAATCAGTCAATGATTTACAAAAAAAGATCTATAAAATGTCAATTTTCCGCTTCGGCGAAGATTCCGCAGCGCGAAATGTTTGTGCCGCGGACTTTTTTTTTACAAAGTACATACACACGTGTATGTACTTTGTGAAAAAAATTCAGTCTTAATGAATCATGGTAAATTGGATGAATACACTAAGTGTATCAAGTGGATGCTCTCAGAGCGTCCAGTAACTTCGTTCCATACGAGCTATATACATTTTCCAAGCAAATGTACCAACTACTATTAAGCCAATGGTAACTAAAGCGCCGCCTGAAAGAAAAAACAAACAGAGCGATTAGAATTTTCAGTACACAATTAAGACGTTAAATCGATTGTATGGGGAAAAAAAAAGATGTTACGCGTCGATAAGTTGGTGTAAATTTCACGTAGGCGATTTAGGTATGACGTTTTACTAATTTATTCATTGCGATTGCACATTATACGAATAATATTTACTGAATATTTGGCCAATATTTTCTTCAACTGCTTTTTATCACAGTAATTTCAATGTGAATGTGATGGATTATTTATTTATGTACTTGAGCTTTTTTTTCTCAGGAAAAATACGGGCAATTAAGGGGATTGTAATTTATATAATAAATGGTCGATATTTTTATAGCTATTTTCAGACGACTCGAGATCAAATGTGACGAAATCGTTAAATTACCGGCAAAACTCAAACCATCGAATTCACGATATGAGGTTCCTGGTCCAACTGACGGTGGCGCCGCGGTGGTCGTGATAAAAAGTCTTCCGATCGTTGATTCTTGATCACTGGCAAATGTTGGACTGTTTGGCGACGTTGGGACCGACGTGAGTCTCGATAAAATTCTTGATTTTGAATCAAAAGTCGTTTTCGTCAAATATGTTTCAGTCGTTGGTATCATTGTTGAAGTCGAGGTAAAAGTTGTCGGGGTATGAGCGTTTGTAAATTTTTTTGTAGAATTGAAAGGCGGTACGGCAGTCGTTGTTGAATTCAATATAGAAGTAGATGATTTATTGTCGTTTGGCATAGCTGAAATCAATGTAAATATTATTTAAATTACGCTATTCGTTGTAAATGCGACGTTACCGACCGCGCACGGATTGTGTTTGACTAAAAGAGACAATTGTATATGTATCTTGATGTATTTTTTTTTTATTTCAAAAAATTCACTACGGACATGCAATTTGATAGATTTAAAAAATATATATTTTTGGAAGGCTTTTTCGGAATAATTTCATTTTATCATCGAAAACTATCGATGCTTGTACAAATAACTTGGAAGCGTTCTTTTGGTGCTATATGAAAATATTTCAAAGGTAAAACAGAAAATCATATTTTTGCAATTGTGACTAATTCGATTTCGTTGTTTACCGATATTTTTGTAGGAATGTTTTTTTTTTATGGTGCCTGTATTAAAAGGCAAGCCCATTCAACGTGCTGATCAAGTTTTCACCTCTTTAATCACGTGTGAATTTGTTTTGGGGCGCATATGCTGAATAATTGTAAAGAACGAATTTTCTATTATAGATCTCTATTTTATCAACTGAGATGTTACATGTCACAACGGGTACCTGACCCGTTTTAGTAAAAAAAGAAAGAAAGAAAAAACTGTAGGAATACGAGAATTATTAGATAGGAGAATTCATGGCTGAAGGAGTCGCACATCGTCTTAAGTCTCGATGGATTTTCTGGGGGCATTTCTCAAGTTTCCGTATTTCATCGTCGTAAATTTGTGATAAAATGAAGTTATTTTGGAGAACGAGCGATCTATAAAATCTGCACAATTCAAACGTTTTTTAAAAATTATTTCGGACGTTTTTTAAACAAATATTTGTGCATTACTTCTGGGACACTGTGTAGTATTTTTTTAGGGTTAAACCCGTAATGTTTATAGAATATGATGGAAATTATTTTACAAAGTCAAATGATAGCATTTTACTCACCATTCAGTTGACCAATTATTTGCCCACCGAATACTACAGATACTAAAAAATATATGATAAATGACAACATTTTTGTGAATAAACGTATTTTACCGCATAACAAGTTTTTTGTGTAACAAATGTAACGATAGAAACGCAAATGCGACGCGCGAGAACGCCACGGCGACCCTAGCGCTCCAAAGACTCTTGTGGTCGTTCTTTGTACCTATATCTAATGTCTAGAATCTAAATATTAGATGCAGGTAAGACTGATCGATGGCTAGTGTACTTATAACCACTGAAAGAAATTATTTCATTGAGGAATACTTCTAGGGCTGAATTCTGGAACTTTTAAGTTTGCTCGTCACGTATATTACAGACTTTTAGCCTACATAAAGATCAATGCTCAGCATGTTAATGTAAGAATATACCTTGTAGTAGCACAATACCCTACCACCCTAGACCATCCCACATGCGATTCTACCGAGAGAGAGATTGCCTGGTTATTTCGTATATTGATCTAAGGCTCACAGATGGCGCTGCGAGCCAAAAAATGTCATTAAATAATATTTTAGCAAGCTTTAACTTTTAATCAAATTGAAGTTATTCACCGTGCAATAATTGCTCTAAAGAAAAAGTTTGCAACATTTCTTTAGCTTTATAAGTAAAAATGGATTACATTTGATGCACTTATGTATACAAGAATAGTGTAGGTGATTGTGAGAGCGATAATCCTACAGATTTTTGGAGCTTTGATAAGATTCATATATAACAAAGTATCGACAGTTTTAGCGATCGGAAATAAACGCAATAGTATATTAGCGAGTAGACTTGATGGATTGGAGTTCAACCAGATTGGAACAATAAATAAATATGGAATTATAGCTGATAGGTCATTGAAGTGGCCTGATCGAATCTGATCTACATCTGGATGGCCATTTCCCCTTGGGCACAGTTTGACCTTCGAGTTTTCAAACCACATTCTGTCTTCCTCGCTGTGAATCGTCTTAAAAATGAATAATTGTAAAAATGAATAAATTTATAAATAAGTAAATAAATGAATAATTAAATAATTAAAATATAAACAAGAATTTCCAAATTCACATATTAGTAATTATCAATTTTCTTCTCTTTGTGCCCAGTTATTAAATTTTTTCAATATTCCATTTGGCTCTAAATTTAATTTTGAGCTTATTGATTTTTTTTTCTGCATCAAGCTCAAGATATAACTTAAGTTTAAACTTAAGTTAAATTTGAGTTTGACCTTGAGTTGAGATATGGGCCTAAATACGATAAAAAATTGAAAGCAAAAATTTTTCAAGTAGCTAAAAGTTTCCTTGTTAAATGACCAAAGTTCATTCGGTCATTTTTTTATCACAAAATTTATATAAATAATAAATTTACCTCGCACCGTACTCTGGTTCTTCCAGTGAACCAAGAAAAGCTCAAAAGTTGAAGAATCATAACACTTGCCCACCACGAATATGCAGAAGTAAATTCTTTGCTTATTTCCGATCCATCGTGAAGAAACATAATATCGTCTCGTGTGTGTGTGTGTGTGTTGTGTGATACGTCAGCAGTTTACTGAACTCGTTGAAGGCTCGAGCGGGACTGACATATGTTGGCTCGTTGCCAGATTCAACGAAATAAAAAAATATAAGAAGATGGTCCGGTCCAACTCCCAGAGGGGTCGCGTCATTGAGATTTAGCAATTTTTTTTTAAATAAAAAAACGTTAAAAAAAACAGAAAAAATTATTAGTATCGAGAAAGTTTTTTTTATTGCATATTATAATAATTACGAATAATTATAATCTTAAAGTTTGCAGTTTCTTATCATGCATGCATTTGTTTTATTTTTCTATTTTTTTTTTTTTTCACACGTTTCCTGTTTTATAGTTTTTTTTTTTTTTACATAATTGTTACGAAATAGCCTCAGACGTTTTTTTTTCCCCCACGTCGCATTACTTTACGTCATAAGGAACTTTGCTTACCTGCATACAGATCGACTTTTAATATCGTCAAAGAGTTTGAATCATTCATAGAACGGCGTTACATAGTCGACAGCAGAGGAAAATAACGAGATATGTCACATGCGATTGATGTTATTTCTAGCCTTGAGCATAAATCTAGTGTGTCTTGTGATTCTCATGATTTTTTCCCAACAAATTTTTTCCTATTTGGATTCTTTTCTGTCTTTATATTTGTCTGATAAACTCGAAAGTTAATATAAACTGGCACGGTGCAAAGAATAATTTTATTAAACTTGAATATCGTACTCAACTTTTATTCAACTTTTATTCAACTTTTCCTAAACTTTTATTCCACTTTTATTCGTTAAAAGTAAAATGCTAAAAAACCTTGCTGGCTGTCGTACCGGATAAATCGCATAAGCGAAAGTATTAATTTATTAATTTATTCATACACCAAATCTCAAATTTATTTTGTTATTTTGTTATTTTGTTATTTTGTTATTTTGTTATTTTGTTATTTTGTTATTTTGTTATTTTGTTATTTTGTTATTTTGTTATTTTGTTATTTTGTTATTTTGTTATTTTGTTATTTTGTTATTTTGTTATTTTGTTATTTTGTTATTTTGTTATTTTGTTATTTTGTTATTTTGTTATTTTGTTATTTTGTTATTTTGTTATTTTGTTATTTTGTTATTTTGTTATTTTGTTATTTTGTTATTTTGTTATTTTGTTATTTTGTTATTTTGTTATTTTGTTATTTTGTAAAAAAAAAAAATCTTTCAAGTGTAATAGCGAATTGTTGCTAAAATCTGGTACAACGTAACAGTATGTGCACCGACAAATGCTAAAAACCTTGCTGGCTGTCGTATCGGATAAGTTGCATAAACAAAAGTATTAATTTATTAATTTATTGATACACCAAATCTTATTTTTATTTTGTAATTTATTTTCTTATTTTCTTATTTTGTAAAAAAAAAAAAAAATCTTTCAAGTGTAATAGCGAATCGTTGCTAAAATCTGGTACAACGTAACAGTATGTCCACCGACAAATGCTAAAAACCTTGCTGGCTGTCGTATCGGATAAATTGCATAAACAAAAGTATGCACGAGGCGACAAATTCCAAAGGTCTTTATGAGCATCGCAGCTAAAGAGGGATCCGGTGAAGTGGTGAGCCAGAGACTTGTCGATATAACCCAAGGTAATATACTTTCCAAATCGTTGAGATGAGCTCTTCGTACACGTTCAATATCAGGATCAACACATGAAACTTTTGAGCCCCGAAGAAATTTCGTGTCTTCCGGTGAAATAAATATCTGTCGAGTACAATTATCGTTGGATAATTTTTTAAATTACATAATAATTTGTCAAAAATATAATCTTGTGTCCTCTCAGGCTCGATTGAAATCCCCACCTTTCGCCATATTTTCCAACAATCATGAATTAATTGAAAAAAAATAATAAATAAAAAAGTCGATTGAATTAGATTCGATAAAAAATTTAGAAGAAATTTAGATTTTTTCATTTATCTCTCTCATCTTATATTATTGCTAAATTTCGTGGTTATTTATTGAAAATATTTTGCATGAAACACCCTCGAGAAAATCTTCCCTAAAGTCAACCATTAATTAATTTCGATCAAATGGTGGCGTTCGGTTGGTTCTCGATCGTTAAAATAAAATTTTAGTACTAAAATTACGATCTGTTTCTTTGCACTGTCGTAGAGAAAATTTACTAATTTTCTCTAGAGGTTTAAATTAATGGTAAACTTTCGTTAATTTTATTAATAAATCAGCAGGGTCAATTTTTCGTTATCAATTGACCCACGGATCAGTTAGGGTCGATTCACACACACGTTCGGATCTAATGGCAGACATTTATTAAGTTTTACTTACCCTTTTGGCAAATCTGTGTCTTCCAATTAATGGCACCATTAGCACAATTTTTAGCATCAAAACAGCTGACCACCATAAAAAAATTTTATTTACTGGATCATCGAGGATCCTATTATTTATAAACGCCATTGATGAACTAACGATAATAATATTTTTATGATTCTCGCAAATGAAAAAAATCTTTACAATATTTACTGCACGAATGTCGAAGCTGTACTGACGATGAGATGACTGGAGAATTTCGTAAGTCTGATAGATGCGACTATGATGATTACGACATCGTTTTCTTACGATAACTAAACCGGTCGTATGATGACTGGCCAGGTCAGATTTTTTTTCTTCTTTATTATTATTATTTTTTTTTGTAAATTTCTTTCTGTAAATGTTTATCAACACGAATTTTCATACGCATATATATGTTTGACAGTTAGCATGTAACATATAAAACTACGACAAAATGCATGGAAGAATTTCCAACGAAGATTTGCATACTCGATTTTTTTTTTTTTGCGTCTGATATGGAAATTTCAGTGAAGGAGCAAAAAATATTTTCCCGATGTCCGATGACATTGAAATTTTTGGATAAACTAGAAATAAAATATTAAAAAATCTTACCTAGAAAAGTATTATTTTTGCAGTCATCATTATCACAGGATTTTTTTTACCTTAATTCAGCTATCACGAGGAAAAATAAAACTTTATTTTTATTATTAATTCAATTTCAATTTTTATTATTAATTCCATTCCATAAAACTCAGTTTGTATAGAAAAAAAGATACGAAATTTTTCAGGAGAATAATATAAAAAGAGAAACTTTAAATCGAGCATTTTTAATAACTAAATCTGGGACAAAAAAAAACCCAAGAGATTATTATTATTTTTTTGGTAAATTTTGATTTTTACGTTTAAAAATATAATTGTGTATTTTTGTGCTCGATTTATTGGATGTATCGCTAAAGGTTACAGTTTTAAAAATAATAACACAATTTTTCGGGAAAATATTTTTTCTAATCGTTGTTTTTTCGTACATATTATTACAGTGAAACAAAAAAAAAATATTATTATTAATTCTCATGACAATCCAAAGAGTTTTCATTTTGTTTCATTTTGCCTTAATAAATTACAATACGATTGCGAGGACAATTAGTTAACATATATACATACATATATATATATATTGTTTTTTTTATATTTTTTTTAAATTTATTTATAGACGCCATTGGGCGATATTACTCTTCTTGATGTTGGACTGTATCGAGACGTCAATGAGATTGTTGCCCAGAAAAAAATCTGTTGCTACCACATTCGTCTGTTTCCACCATTTGTTTTGAAAAAGTGTCGTTAAATTACGATTTACCGAGTCTGCCATTTGTCGAAGTCCACCTGAAGGCTTAAATATTATGTCCAATGGACGTGGTGTCAATTCTGCCATTATGGCCCACAGAGGATTTTGACTGTTTCGTGGCTTTTGTGTGTCCATTAAAATTTCGTCAATGTAATCGAATAATCCCTGTGGTATTTGCTGATCACCCCAGGCTTGGGTCATCGGTGGCCACAGCCATTCGTGCTCTGATCGAAAAAAAAAATACATTTAATGCATTTCCATTTTATGAAATTGGGCAAAAATATTAGAAACGAAAAAAAAAAAAAAAATTACTAGCAGAGACGATTTCATGGAAAAAAAAAAAAGCCGTTTTGGAAAAACTATGAGTGTTATGTAACCCTTTTGGGACCAGTTGAATTATATTATATATGTCCCAAAAACGCGTTTAAAAATTCATAACTTTGTGAAAAATTAAGATATTTTCGTTTTTCTTTCAGCATAGACGAGGGACAGCCTTTTACTTTATGTAAAAAAATTCCATAACTAGAAATAAATAAAAAAATTCCATAACTAAAATTAAATAAAAAAAATTCCATAACTAGAACTGAACAAAAAAAATTCCATAACGAGAATTGAATTTTAAAAATTCATAACTTGAATTGAATAAAAAAAATCCATAACTTGAATTGAAAAAAAAAAAACCCCAAAACTGGAATTGAATAAAAAAAAAATCTCATAACTAGAATTGAATAAAAAAAAATCCCATAAGTAGAATTGAACAAAAAAAAAATGATAATTACAATTGAATAACGCACCTCATGTTTGAATTTTATTTGCCGCTGCCATGCTTTATCGAGGCAAAAAACTTGATTCCGAAAGGGTTAAATAATGTTTGTAAGAAATTAGAATAGAGGGAGTAATTATTATAAATTCGTAATTATTAACTTATTGGAAGTCTCACTTTATGTTCATACACAGGCTGAATTCACCCTGATTTAACCCCAGAACGCATGACCCGAAAATTCATAAATGGAGTTCAAAGGTCACCTAGGGTGAAAATCCACCCCAGCCATGCGTTCCAGGCTTAAATTTTTGCTTGTCTGAAAATGCTAATTTTTATTCCTTCTAGGGGAAAAAAAATTGTTATTGTTTTTTTTTTTTATTGTTTGTATTATTTTTATTGTTGTTTTGTCATTATCAGTCTGAAATAAATCTCGTAAAATCGAGCTAGTGATGATGGAATTAATAATTTTCTCACCATTAACCATGTGCTTATCCCCATAACAAATGATCAAACGTTTTCCGCTATTCCAAATGTCATTCAATGTTGGTCCCAGACCCTCCACTCCACGATCTTTTTCAAGAATTAACCTTCCAAATTCTCGATTTAGCATTGAGACTAGACGACGATGCAGGCTTGGCCTTCCCTCAAAACCAACGGGAAATCTATAAATAAATAAATTAGGGCAAATATTACTTTTCTTATTTGAGAAAAATTTGAGCATGAACGTTTATGAAACAAAAAAATTCTCAAATTGTTCCTCGATTTTTTGCTATGACATAATAAATATAGCCAGATGGCTGTATTTTTATTAAAAGAAAACACCATAAAATTACATGAAATTTTGTATCGAGATGAGTTTTTAGGCTCGATGATAAATTATTGCATGTGTCACACTAATTATATCGCTAAAACATGAATATTAATTAATAAATTGTCAACTTCTACGTTTATTTTAATTACATAATTTAAAATTTTTATTATTTTAATTTTTATTACATAATTCTCCAGATAGTTATTTTCATGCCCATATATATATATATATATAAATATATATAAATATATATAAATATATAATATATATAAATATAATATTTAAAATAAATTAAAATATATATATACAAGCTACTCATGTGAGACAAGCATAAAATAATTTAAATTATATGTGACTTCCGGGTTACAAATTGCTCTGATAAAATGAATATATGATCATCGACAAGTTTTGGGACCCACCTGTGAAAGTCCATAATGACGACTTCGCCCCTCGCAACATCCAGGAAGTTTCTGACGTCCTTGATGACAGCAGAAAGTGGGGTGATGCGAATCATGTCATGATTCACCCAGAATCTATCAGTGTGATCTGTCTCGACACTGTGAGTTGTGTTGTTAGGCATGGGGGGATAATAACCCACTCTGATGTCGAGATATCGTATACCATGAACCAACTGTGTCCATACATCCCGATCCTGGGTCAGTAGATAACGCTGAAAGGCATCTCTGCGTGTCAGATCACCGTGTTTGTAACAACCAGAATTGTGAGTTCCCGGAATCATCAGTGTACCAATTGGTAATCTGCCCAATTGTCGTCTGTGTGCCATTTTTTTTTTTTTCATTAAAAAAAAAAGGAAATAATTAGCGAAATTCGTCAAGCTGCGAGATATTTTTAGTTTAAATTATAAGTGGGACTTATTATATTAAATTATATATTAAATTTTAAGTGGGACTTATTAAATTAAATTATATATTAAATTATAAGTGTGAATTATTAAATTAAATTATATATTAAATTTTAAGTGGGACTTATTAAATTAAATTATATATTAAATTTTAAGTGTGAATTATAGATGAGAAAACATATAAAATCCAGCGGGTAAATGAATTACATATTTCAAACAACTGGAGTTGGGAATTCCAATTGATAATCTGTCCAATTGTTGTCTGTATGCCATTTTTTTTTTTTTTTTTTTCATTAAAAAAAAAAGGAAATAATTAGCGAAATTCGTCAAGCTACGAGATATTTTTAGTTTAAATTATAAGTGGGACTTATTATATTAAATTATATATTAAATTTTAAGTGGGACTTATTATATTAAATTATATATTAAATTATAAGTGTGAATTATTAAATTAAATTATATATTAAATTTTAAGTGGGACTTATTAAATTAAATTATATATTAAATTATAAGTGGGACTTATTATATTAAATTATATATTAAATTTTAAGTGTGAATTATAGATGAGAAAACATATAAAATCCAGTGGGTAAATGAATTACATATTTCAAACAACTGGAGTTGGGAATTCCAATTGATAATCTGTCCAATTGTTGTCTGTATGCCATTTTTTTTTTTTTTTTTCATTAAAAAAAAAAGGAAATAATTAGCGAAATTCGTCAAGCTACGAGATATTTTTAGTTTAAATTATAAGTGGGACTTATTATATTAAATTATATATTAAATTTTAAGTGGGACTTATTATATTAAATTATATATTAAATTTTAAGTGGGACTTATTAAATTAAATTATATATTAAATTTTAAGTGTGAATTATTAAATTAAATTATATATTAAATTTTAAGTGTGAATTATAGATGAGAAAACATATAAAATCCAGCGGGTAAATGAATTACATATTTCAAACAACTGGAGTTGGGAATTCCAATTGATAATCTGTCCAATTGTTGTCTGTATGCCATTTTTTTTTTTTTTTCATTAAAAAAAAAAGGAAATAATTAGCGAAATTCGTCAAGCTACGAGATTATTTTTAGTTTAAATTATAAGTGGGACTTATTATATTAAATTATATATTAAATTTTAAGTGGGACTTATTATATTAAATTATATATTAAATTTTAAGTGTGAATTCTAGATGAGAAAATATATAAAATCGAGTGGGTAAATGAATTTCATATTTCAAACAACTTGAGTTGGGAATTCCAATTGATAATCTGCCCAATTGTCGTTTGTATGTAATTTTTTTATTCATTAAAAAAAGGAAGTAATTAGCGAAATTCGTCAAGATACGAGATGACGAGAGTTTAAATTATAAGTGGGTCATCTGAGAATCGAGATGAAAATTAGAACATGGGCATGGGAAGTCAAGCGGGTGAAAAATAATATTGAATTCTTCATGAATCTCTGATCAAATTTAAACATTTTTTAACAAAAATAGGGTTATCATCGTTTTAAGATACAATTCAGCTTGCCTCAAATCGTACATCCACGTCGGCCAAATTTGCAAACAGGAGCTTGTGAGAATTACATTGTTTTTATACAAAGCGGCATGATGCTTGAGACAATGAGGCCCAGGCAGAGTGGCGCCACCTGTAGCGTCCCATCCACCTGGCAATGGTGGCCTGCCAACGGTTATGTTGCTTCGATAATATCCCTCCGGATAATCAGTGAGGACCAATGTCAATTGTGGCTCGAGGGTTTTGTCTAGAAATCATTTTAAATCATTTAATCATTTTAATGTTGGCTTCCCAATTGAAATTCAGCAAATTCAAATTTGAATAATTAAACGGCCATGACACCTCGAGCACACACCGCCATTGGTGATTTGCATTTTCGTGCGGGAAATTTGAAAAAAATTAAGTTTGAAGAACATGATTTATTTAAAAAATGAGAGAATCCCATACTGTGAGCTGGATCGCCTGTGAACACTTTGATGACATCCGGATGTTCGACGGTCGGGGGACAATCCAAATCCCAATTAATTTCCAACTCGGCGTCGACGACCTTGTCGCTCGTGGCTATCGGTCTCCACAATGACGATACAGTCAACCACACTTTGCCACATTGAGTTGAAAGTGCTTTTAGGGCAAACGAATCAATGTTCATAAATTTATAAATTATTTTAACTTTAACGTGTCTGTGTAAATGATAAATAATCAGCAGCTGGTTCGTTTTAAATATTTTAAAATAGCGCAGAGTTATAAATAATTCACTAAATTATTGTTCTCTTCACCAAGCAACATAATTGACTTCCGCATAATTAATTTTCAGTAGGAAAATGTTTAAAAATCTATAATTATATAACGACTGGGAAAAAAGTAATCGATATGCCACCAGGTGGCGACAAAGATTTCCAAAAATTCCACGTAAATCTGTAAATTTTAATATTATAAATAAGTATATTTTTCATTAGAGGAGAAATTATTATTTTTTGATCGGTGATGAATACCGTTGACCTTGAAACTTTTTATTTAAGTAATATTGGATGTAATCGGTTAGATTTAAATGTCCGTTAAGTTATCTACAGGATAATAAATTTTTGGTAATTAGATGAGATGTAAAAAAAAAAAATCTTCTCATCTGCATTTCGTTAATTATTATTTATAACAAAATTATTTCTTTATGCGTTTATCAATTGGAAAATGATAATTCAACGTTATACAAAAAATAAAAAAAATTGAAAAAAACAAAAACGAAAGTCGACATAAAACTGGTAGCAGTTTTATATCTTAAACTTATCTCTTCTTAATCTTATCTCTTATATAATATAAATATATTTCAAGCTAAAGCTTGGAATGTTTTAATTGATTGCAAACACAAAGAATGATAAAATTCATCGATTGCGAAGACAGACAATGATCACGCGAACATTAATCAAAATTCAAATTTAAGTAGACCTTAGGCAAAAGTAAAAAAAATAAACTTTTCCTCACAAATTAATTAAACCAAAATTAAATTTATAGATTTAATTTTTTGCAAAAAGTATAATCTTTCTTGGACTAGTTAATTCTATCAATTTTTCAATTCACAATCAGGAACAAAAATAATATATATATATATATATATAACAGGACAAAATAACAATTTTTCAACGTGCTCGGAAATTATTCTCTTTTCAAAACTCGTCCTATTTCTCAAAATGGTATATACACAATGAGCACATTTTTTAAGACTATTTTTAACAATAAATTATTCATCTCGAATTATTTGTCAAAATTATTATTATTTTTTTGTTAATTTAAAAATTCATTTGACATACTTAAATCGGTAGAGATTTCGACGTACGATTGAGAATGAGGATCCACATGGGGGATTATAAATAAAAGTGTGTTAATAGAGAAATGAGGTGGGAGAAGCGACTCACCGATGTTGCACAAAATGCACAGAAGAAACACGAAGACGATTCCTTTGATCATGATGATCGATATTCCGGTGAATCCCGGATCGTTTCAACACACACAAACACCCACACTCACACACAAATAAATATTGACTCCTATTTTTATTTAAAAATATTTTTTTTTTCTTTCGATTTTTTTTTTTTTCTTTCGATTTTTTTTTTTTTTCTTTCGATTTTTTTTTTTTTCAAATACTTTCCCTCTCTAAATATCGCTTTTTAATCCCCGATGCTTCCGGTTAGTTTTTAACGCGACAGTAAAAAAAAAAAAGGGTCACCCCAACGACAAACCCTACAAGCTTGAGCGACTGACCGGCCTTATACACGACCGGTAACCGGGACGAGTTTAATCGAGGAATACCCACGCACGTATAGACGACGACGTCGACGACGACGAGGTTCGAATCGCCTGCATCGTGCCATCACTTCCCATCACTTCCTCGGACCCGTCAATTGTCCCGGTGGGGATCGAGAGAGCTTGCGTGGCTGACCATGGTCCTCGTGTATGTCTCTCGTATATACGTATTTTATATATATATATATATATAACATATAATATATATTTATATATATAAAATAAAATATATATGTATATATAAAATAAAATATATATGTATATATAAAATATATAATATATATTTATATATATAAAATAAAATATATATATATGTATATATATATATATATTTATTTTTCCTCCTCTGCCCTCGATGCAGAGAATATATGCTTGTTGCTCTGCTCTCGTGTCTCTCTACCCCAGCTGCTGACCTGACCAAGCCATTAAATAACGTTTCCTGTCATATGTCGGGATAGACTTCGACGAGAATCGGTAAATCGTTTTTTTTTTATCCTCTTTGAATTATTAGCGTATCGAAAAAAGGTGAAAAACATTTTAAAATTTTTTTTTATGAATTGCAACATTTAATTTAAAAAAAAGTATGCTAAATTATTGAATTTACCAATTAAATTCTCAAATCATTCGGAAATCACATGGGATTTAATTTATTGCATTTTCATCACACAATTCATGTGCACCGTCAGGAGAAAAAAAAATGTCACGCTCTTTGAAAAATGGAAAAATTTTCAGGATTTTTATGAAAAAGGATAATACATAGAATGTTTGTTGTTTTTTTTTGTCACGATTTAATGAATATATAGAACGTAATATTTACAGATATGTGCTCATTTACAGATATGTACGTTAATTAATTTACAATATAAGTTAAAATTACAATTGTTTATTTTTAACATAAATATATAGCGATAATACCAAGACACATTAGTATGACTACATTAGTTGTCTTTTGGCTTGGTTAATTTTTCTTTTCCTTTCATTCTTTCTATCTTTTTTTTTTTTTTTTTTACTTTTCTTATTTTACTCATCTCTGGAATGACAATAAATTAGATTCGGTTTTTATTATATATTACGAACGATCGTACTATCCGCCATATTTCTTGTCGTTAATAATATTTAGTTGAATTTTTCATTCATTTTTTCTGACATGCTGGCGGACTCTTGTGGATATAAAATAAATAATTGTATAAATTATTTTTAATATTTTACACGAGTATTAAATATATTCGGTGTTAACGTTGGAATATATATTTATATTTCTACTGTTAATGTAATAATTAATGTTATTGATATTATTATAATTATTACTATAATTATTATTTTTATTATTATTATTAGTAGTAATATTATTATTAATATTTTTCTCCTCTTCATTTCGTATCATAATTCTGATTAAACGTATGATTAAAGTGGTAGAAATGCGTGGTTACACGAGAATAACGTGAATGCAATTTGATTTGCTGAGGTAGATAATTTAATCAGTCTATAGACAGGGAGGGATCAGGTCTGGTTCGGTAATAATCGCGTAATACACTTTTATAGAATAATATTCCCACCACGATTTGTCCACGACCACGAAATTCGATTAAACAAATTTTTCCAATTTCTCACTTCGTCGTGAATTAAAAATAAAAAAAGAAAATTTTACATTCGAACGAAGTGATTGAGTGGTGTAATTTGATAATGATCGTGATTTTGGACATAAGGGGATCGAATTAGTAATAAACTAGTGAGAACTACAACGTATTAAATTGGGCTCTTTGTTGTCATTTGTACCTTTGGCACGTGTATCGTTCATTAAGGGCCTGTAATACTCGAGAAATATTAATAATCGTGAAAAAAAAATAATAATAATAATTTATCAGTGATAAATATTAAATAATTAAACAAAAACGATGTATATCCTTGATGAGCAATCTTTGCAAAATATTTTTAACTCTCGCTCGATCTTGTCAAATTATTCGTTCAGATTTCTTCATGGATTTTATATCCAAGCTCGTTCCTCCTTTTGCTTCATTGTAAAAATAAAAATTCAGCACACTTTTTTCCGGATCTATTATATTTTAATAACTTTTGCGTGCGATATTTTCGATGATTGTGGCATTTTTTTTTTTTTAATTCCGAGTCGCATCTCAACTTATATAATTGAGGGAGACTTTGATTGGATTTTGTAATCGTTAATTTGATCTCAACATAAATGTGAGAGTTTGAATTTACATGTTAATACGAGTTAGTTTGAGTCTCGACCTAAATTACGATTTCAAACTTAAGATTGAACTTGGGACGAAACTTATGATAAAAAAAAAAATCGACCTAAGGGTTGATTTTTTTGGCCTAAGGGCTAAAAAAGCACACCTAGTAAATATCAATGGAAGGACTGACCAATCGCGTTGTTTTCGCGTGCTTTTTAGTTTTAAGTACAGAGGACTCTCAATCGTGTCAACGTAAAAAAAATCACGAAGAAAGTTCGTACGTGAACTTTAAACTCGGGGCATGTAGTAAATTTTGAATTTAAATATTAACGGGAACAAAAAAAAAAAAAAAATCGAAGTTTAGTTTTGATATAAACTTCGAATTCAGTTGAAATCCTACGAGCCTTACCACGACATGAAGTCCAAAAAACTTGAGTTGAAACTTAAGTATAAACTTGGGTGGAAACTTAAGTATAAACTTGAGTGGAAACTTAAGTATAAACTTGAGTGGAAACTTAAGTATAAACTTGAGTGGAAACTTAAGTATAAACTTGAGTGGAAACTTAAGTATAGACTTGAGTACAAACTTAAGTAGAAATTTAAGTATAGGCTCAAGTATGAAGTTAGGTAAAAATTCAAGTACAAATTTCACTCAAGCCTTAAGCACATACTTAAGTTGAGACTTGTGTATAGACTTAGGTAAAGACATAAGTATAGGCATAAACTCAGGTGCACGCTTAAGTATAGTTATAAACTTTAATATATGCGCAAGTGTAAACTTAAGTATAGGCTTAAGTATAGGCTTCAGCTTAAGACTAAAAATTCTCTCGATTCGTCTGTTAGCTCGTATCTCACCGATCATGGAAATGCATGTTTCTTTCAATGCATAAAGCGTGACTTGTTAGAACAACATGTTTTTTTTTATAAATAAATATTTTTTCTATTTTTATTTTATTTTTCGCAAAATTTATCGAATTCTATACGTGAAAAAAAAAGTCATAAATTCGTTCTCACACACTGGGCAAAAAAAATGTTTAGTATTCAAAATAGTAAAAAAAATAAAACAATTATTTATACCAATTTGTTATAAACGTTTGATAAAATTTAAAAAAAAAAATACATCATTTACGAGATGCAAACTAAGATTTAAAAATCGAGAGACATAAACGCCATTGGTCAGTGATGAAGAAAAAAAAGTGACCAAAATCCTGAGTCTATTATCCTATGTCATGTGTTTTTTCTTTGTCTTAACGCTGATATAATCGCGATATATTAAGGGCCCACCTTAAAATACTTTCGAGTAATCATAACCAAATTCGTTCGTGCATGTGTACAAAAATTTCATTAGTAAAAAAAAAATCTGTCTATAACGATACCTGCGGAGTCCTTAATGCCATCTACAAAGTAATATATAAAGTTTGGTCTCAAGGACCATTTTCTATATGATCTAAAATAAATACGAAAAAAAAAAAAAAACAGATTCCAGACGCATTACGTGCGACAATAATCATATAAATTTCTCTCTCTTTTCGGGGTTGATTTTTTTTTATATGTACAATACTTTTGGCTGAACAACGATCGTTATTCCATGTAAGCTTTGAAAAGGTTTCGCTTTTGTCTTTTTTACACTTATTTGTTTGTCATTTATTTCGGTTCCTCTCTCTCTCTCTCTTTCTCGGTCTCGATCTCTTCGAACTCTTTTTATTTTCACGTTATCGGTAAATATTTGGTTTTTGCATAATCCAACAACGTTAAAAAATTCGATTAGTTTTATTTCGTTATTGACGACTGGAATGTTGACGAGAGAAAAGGGACGAGACGAGATCGAGTGAGCACGGTATGGAAATCTAAAGTGCACAGATCTTGAATAATTATTTTTCAAGACTTGGAATCATACCGATCATGATATCGCAAGGCTGGCAGTAACGATAAAATTCGGGACCCATCATTATTTAAATGTAAAAGGTGAGCAATAAAAAAATAATTGTCCATATTGCTTGTTCGTTATGTTTGGGTCTAGAAAATGGGTAATTGGGCAAATTTTGTTCAAACACTCGCGCACTCCCGTTCGCGAATCGTTAAATTGCAAAAAAATTCTGACTGTATTATATATATATACACGTATAAATATAGCGAGAGAATAATAGTCCGTCATATCGTCGACAGTTTAACAAAACCTGATTATCTGACGAGACGTTAATTCCATTTTGCTTTGACCGAAATTGTGAATGTTTGATTTGTCAATTGGCCTGTTGCGTCAGGAGATTTAAGAGTTCATCATGATCCATGTTATTGAGAGTTTGTATATCGATACCGAGAGCATTAGCGACGCTCTTCATGTCGAGGCCAAAGCTCTTCAGGAGCTCGATAAAATCCATTTCCTCGCCGGTGAATGGATTGTGCAATTTTGGACAGCTGTGATTACACTGTGGCCATGTGCATCTCTCGATTAGACGATACTGACATCCCTGAGTGCATTTCCTTTTGCTGGATGGTATCACTGATCTTTGGGGTCTCGTACCGTTGACCATTGCAGTGTGATTGTTCCCATTGTGTTTCCCATATTGCTTTCGACCTTTGTTAAAATAAAATTATTAATTTAATATTAATAAATATATATATAAATATTTTTCATCAAAGAGAAATATTATTATCCTAAACATTCTCTATGTATATTCTCGGTCCTGCTGCTCGTCATGTAAATATTCCGACAGGTATTCAGATATTAACACAGATACTCACACAGATATTAACGCATATTCTCGTACAGTACTCACATAGATACTACTAACACAGACGCTCGCACAGATACTCACATATTAACACAAATACTCACATAGCTACAGGCACTAACACAGGTACTCAGCAAATATTAACGCGGATACTCACACAGTTATTAATATCTGTTCTCACAGATACTGACACAGATACTGACATAGGTACTGACACAGATACTGACACAGATACTGACACAGATCCTGACACAGATACTGACACAGATACTGACACAGATACTGGCACAGATACTGACATAGATACTGACACAGATACTGACACAGATCCTGACATAGATACTGACACAGATACTGACACAGATCCTGACACAGATACTGACACAGATACTGACACAGATACTGACACAGATACTGACACAGATACTGACACAGATACTGCCACAGATGCTGATACAGATCCTAACACAGATACTGACACAGATCCTGAGACAGATACTGACACAGATCCTGACACAGATGCTGACACAGATCCTAACACAGATACTGGCACAGATACTGACACAGATACTGACATAGATACTGACACAGATACTGACACAGATGCTGACACAGATACTGACACAGATACTGACACAGATACTGACACAGATACTGACACAGATGCTGATACAGATCCTAACACAGATACTGACACAGATACTGACACAGATACTGACACAGACACTGACACAGATACTGGCACAGATACTGACATAGCCACGGGCCCTAGCACAGATAACTCCGCAAATATTAAAATAGATACTCACATTGTAATTAATATGCGTATTAGTATCTGTGTTAATATCTGTACTCACACACATACTCTTAATAGAACGTATCAACAACTTTTTCTTACCTCCTTTTTTTCTCGCGTGCTTATCTTTTTTTGCTCTTCCTTCTTTATTCCTTTCTCTCCGTTTTCCCTTGTGCTTTCTTCGTCTTCTCTTCTTGTTGCCTTTCCCCTCGGACGATCCCTTGTTCGCTTTTCTATTGTTGCTTATTTTTTCATTGCTATGTTCAACCGTCGACGAATTGTGATTAACGAGAATCGGACCATTGTCATTGTCCCTCGTGACATTTTTCACACTTGACACGGCCGTTCCGTTTCCCTTCATAATTCCCGATCGTAAAAGCTTTCTCACCGATTTGGCACACGCTTGATTCGTTTCGACCTGCGTATTCGTGCTGAGAAAAAATATTTCAGTAAATCCTTCAAATAATTCATAATATTGATACTGGTAAATCCACGTTTTTTTTTTACTCCAACGATATTTTAACGAAGAAATTTATCAAGTTATTATTATTATTATTAATTTTAAATCAATTTTCAATTTTTTTTTCTACTCACTCATTGACCCGACGATTTCCGATTCCGGCCTGTTCCCAACAGTGCAAAGACTGAGGAAGCGATATTTCGTCAATTTTCACCAATTGCCAATCTCGCTTTGTCAAAACGCTGTGACTTATGCAGCTCGGTGCAAACACCGCTGTGACATTCTCAAATGTTTGACGAAGGCTGTCGCCCATTTTGTGTATATAGTCCCATTGTTGTTTCGTCACTGGTGCACCAACATTGTCAGCGGTCATTTGGGCCTCGTCAAAGAGCCATTGAAAAACAAAGAGAGGAACTGGAAAAAGTAATTAATTCGTCATCATATTGATCCAAAATCGATACGCATTAATTTTTATTTTGTTTTCTTATTTACTTCCGGTTCACATCGTTGAAAATATTATTGGATTTGAGATCTCAAAATTATGAAAAAAACAACAAATAATTACGTAAAATTCAATAACACTTTTCTCGCTTATAATTACCAGACAAAGTTGGATAGAGACGATAACCAAAGTAACAACGCCAAGGTTCGTGATGATGATGAGCAGTACAATTAAGAGGCAAACGAGCTTTCCACAGATCCATCCCTTTACGTACCGCGTCCATTGGCGAGAGACCATTTGGTGAATATGGTGCTCTGTCCAGAAACCATCCGGAATCGCTCACTCCGCGTATAGCTATGTGTTTCAATCCTAAAGAGAAATCATTCAATCATCCACTCATTCATTACAATTATGAAGATTTGACTGTGGAAAAAATTTAATATTTTTAAACAATTAGATAAATAATAATAATAATAATAATAATAATAATAATAATAATAATAATAATAATAATAATAATAATAATAATAATAATAATAATAATAATAATAATAATAATAATAATAACCTAATTGATGATTAACAAGATTTTGAACGTGATCAAGATTGAGCATGACACCGGTACCACCGGCGCTGCTGCCAGCGAGAAGCAGTGAATTTGCGGTGTTGAGGCCCAACGGCACCAAATCATGAACAACTTGAGAGACAATCTCGGCGCCCATGAACGAAAACATTTCGTCGGGTGATGATTTTGTACCGCTCCAACTGTCGCTGGTGCAATACGGCACGAAGCTAAAAAAAATATTTCGTGGTTTTGAAAAAACAAAAAAAAATGTAAGCGCCCCCCCCCCCTCCCTCCCTCCCTCCTCTTCGCTACCCTCCGGCAAGAATAAGTAAAAATGAATTGTAATAAAAGCAAATCGACTAATGAATTTTGTTCTTGCGAATTTTGTGATGAAAAAACTTACACATGATTGGCATTCCACCAGAATGGATTTTCTTCCGGATTTCCCGAGAGAAGGCCGCCAACTGTGTGATGAAAAACATTTTTTTTTTTTTTTTTCTTGTCGAAGATAAAATATATCTATTGTATCTTTTCCTTCTTTGCCTGGTCACATTATACATAACTGGGGTACAAATGTACCCCAAGCTAATTTAAAACTAAGGCATAAAATTTCCTTTCTAGAATTAATAAATTGATCATAAGTTCGTGGGTCAACATTATAGATAAATGCAACAGCAATTCAATGAAACTCACAAAAACTCACACAAATACTCACACAGTCGATAAAACACTCATTTAATTTTTTTGCCTCAGTTGGAAATTAGCTTGGGGTATATTTGACCCCCAGTTATCCTTTCTGGAATTAATCAACTGTAAATATAATTTAGATGATATTTTATTTTATCTTTTATTTTCTCACCGTCACGTGTCTCTGGCCATTGGGTCGAAGTCATGAGGTGTCTCAGCCTGAGCCACCTGTTTCGGCAACTCTTCTGATCGTAACAGTACCAACCACCCTCGAGAAATATAATCCATCTTTTCGAGCCATGAGATTTTCTCAAGTAAAAGCCAGCCTGTGAGCCGTCATTGCACGTTATTGACCTGTTGCTAAGATAAACTCTCTTTAAGCCACGTTGCTCCTCGAGGCCATATTTCTCGAGGATCTTGATCAATTTTTGTATCGTGTTGCTCTGAATTGCTGGTGCACCAGTTGACGCCGATACTGTATTCGAACGTTCGTCCTGCTCTGCTATTATTGTCAACGGGAACAGGGCCGACAGGCAAAAAATTATCTGTAAAACGAAATTTCATAAACTCGATGTGAAATTAATTAAATAAAATTCGATAAATCTAATCGAGGAGAGGGGGAATATATATGAAAAAAAATTATGTAGAAAAAAATTATCTGCAAAACGAAATTTCATAAAATCGATGTGAAATTAATTAAATAAAATTCGATAAATCTAATCGAGGAGAGGGGGAATATATATGAAAAAAAATTATATGGAAAAAAATTATCTGTAAAACAAAATTTCATAAACTCGATGTGAAATTAATTAAATAAAATTCGATAAATCTAATCGAGGAGAGGGGGAATATATATGAAAAAAAATTATATGGAAAAAAATTATCTTTGAAACGAAATTTCATAAACTCGATGTGAAATTAATTAAATAAAATTCGATAAATCTAATCGAGGAGAGGGGGAATATATATGAAAAAAAATTATATGGAAAAAAATTATCTTTGAAACGAAATTTCATAAACTCGATGTGAAATTAATTAAATAAAATTCGATAAATCTAATCGAGGAGAGGGGGAATATATATGAAAAAAAATTATATGGAAAAAAATTATCTTTGAAACGAAATTTCATAAGCTCGATGTGAAATTAATTAAATAAAATTCGATAAATTTAATCGAGGAGAGGGGGAGATTAAGAAAAAAATGTACAGAATTCATTTTTTTTTAGTTTCCATCTTCGTGAAAAATTATTTGGTTCATCAAAATTGCTACAATTACAATTTTGTTAATATTTGGGTATAATTAATAATATTGTATATTATTGTGCTATGATTTTTTAATGCTTTTTTTCGTCCCATTTTCACGACGCATTTTTGTAAAAATTTTCGATTCTTGTTTCGACAATTTGTGGCTCTCACGGCCACAATAATAATATTATCTGGTTAAAACAGGCGACATTCTTCGAGTTCTATGCGCGGCATTTTTCAAACACTCCTTATCGATCTAAATCGGTCACGACGAGCCAAAGTTACGGCCACTTGAAATTTCATCATTATCAAATTTCTGAGACCCAAATAGTCCAACCTTTTTTTCGTCCTTTTTCACGTTCTAAAATCGTATCCGGTGAAAAAAAAAATATTTTAATGCACATCACATCGGATTGTTCATCTACCAAGTCGAAAACTACCATCTGGCAATGCCAAAAAATCGTAGCTTGCTCACATTTTTTTCTATTTGCAAAAACTCTACAATCTGCTATAAAAAAAAAAAATATATATATATATATATATATATATATATATATAGATACATACAAAAAAAAAAAGGCTGCGATAATCGAATTGATGCGGTTAGAAAGAAAAGGGCAAAAACATTGAAAAGAAAAATAAATTGTTTAATTTAATGGTCTTTCTTGGAGATATCTTCTTTGACGTTTTGAAGAGGGATGGTGGCGTGGGGGTCGGGGGTGGGGATGGGGGGGGGGGGGGTGCGTCCATCTCGCGGTAGCTTCTCTGGCACCTCTTCCCTGGATATCTTTGCCTCGCTCTCGTGGTTCCGTCTAAGGCGATTAGGGTCAAGTTCCAGAACGGTAGCCGCGAGCGGAAACACCGTAGAAACAGAAGCTCGGACCCGTCCAGAGATGAAAGGCACCGCTCTTTGCGGCAGCAGAGAGAGGAGAGCGAGAGAGAGAGGAGAGAGAGAGAGAGAGAGAGAGAGAGAGAGAGAGAGAGAGAGAGAGAGAGAGAGAGAGAGAGAGGAGAGAGAGAGAGAGAGAGAGAGAGAGAGAGAGAGAGAGAGAGAGAGAGCGAGAGGAGAGAGAGAGGAGAGCGAGAGAAAGAGCGAGAGGAGAGTGAGAGAGAGAGCGAGAGGAGAGAGAGACAGAGAAAGAGCGAGAGGAGAGAGAGAGAAAGAGAGAAAGAGCGAGAGGAGAGAGAGAGAAAGAGAGAAAGAGCGAGAGGAGAGAGAGACAGAGAAAGAGCGAGAGGAGAGAGAGAGAAAGAGAGGAAGAGCGAGAGGAGAGAGAGAGAAAGAGCGAGAGGAGAGAGAGACAGAGAAAGAGCGAGAGGAGAGAGAGACAGAGAAAGAGCGAGAGGAGAGAGAGAAAAACAGAGAAAGAGCGAGAGGAGAGAGAGAAAAAGAGAGAAAGAGCGAGAGGAGAGAGAGAGAAAGAGAGAAAGAGCGAGAGGAGAGAGAGACAGAGAAAGAGCGAGAGGAGAGAGAGAGAAAGAGAGGAAGAGCGAGAGGAGAGAGAGAGAAAGAGCGAGAGGAGAGAGAGACAGAGAAAGAGCGAGAGGAGAGAGAGAAAAACAGAGAAAGAGCGAGAGGAGAGAGAGAAAAAGAGAGAAAGAGCGAGAGGAGAGAGAGAAAAAGAGAGAAAGAGCGAGAGGAGAGAGAGAAAATGAGAGAAAGAGCGAGAGGAGAGAGAGAGAGAGAGCTCTATATACGCTTGCTCCGCTGATGCAGCAGCAGCAACAGCAGCAGCTTGACGAGAAACGGAGCCTCCGATGTGATACGATCGAGCATAATGACCGGCAGGCACCACCGCAACACCGGATTAGAGTGGCTTCGCAAAACAATGAGAAGAAAAACTCTTCTCGACATACATATACATATCAGCTTATTCCTTTTTTCTCTATCCACTTTTTATATTTATCATTTATTATTGTTATTATCTTATTTTTAATCCATATCGAGATGAATATTTCAAGAGAGAAAATAGGGGATGAGGTAATAAATATTCTTAATACTGAGCTTGTGCATGTACGAATGGCTCGCTCCGATGCCTCCACCTACTCGAGCAAAAGTCAAACTTTTTTTATGTTACAAACATATATATATATATATATATAATAATATATATAATATAATATATATATTATAAACATATATATTGAATCATTATTAATTGCAACAAATATCTTGAGGATTTTTTTTAACCTCCTCCATGAAGGCAGCAAAAAATAAATTAATCTACAAGCCTTGAGTGAATAATTAAGTCAAAATATATTCGTGCTTTCCAGCAGCGAGTATTATCGTAAATTTTCATTATTTACAACCTTTTTACCTTTTTTCGCTCTCCTCTTTTTACATTTATCATTTATTATTGTTATTATCTTATTTTTAATCCATATCGAGATGAATATTTAAAGAGAGAAAATAGGGGATGAGGTAATAAATATTCCTAATACTGAGCTTGTGCATGTACGAATGGCTCGCTCCGATGCCTCCACCTACTCGAGCAAAAGTCAAACTTTTTTTATGTTACAAACATATATATATATATTATAATATATATAATATAATATATATATTATAAACATATATATTGAATCATTATTAATTGCCACAAATATCTTGAGGATTTTTTTTTTAATCTCCTCCATAAAGGTAGCAAAAAATAAATTAATCTACAAGCCTTGATTGAATAATTAAGTCAAAATATATTCGTGCTTTCCACCAGCGAGTGTCGTAAATTTTCATTACTTCCAAGAGATCTTCCATTTCTTCGCATCGAGAAATTTTTTATTTTTTTCATACGTAAGCGAGACTAAAACTAAAATTACAACCGTATCCTATAGTACGTATTAAGGGATACATCTTTTCACCCTAAATCACTTAGCTCCGTCATTTTGCAACGCTTTGACGAGATGTAATAATTTTTCCAGTGCCGCAGTTTCCAACACGATCCCTATATATATATATATATATATATATATATATATATATATATGCGGCACGTAAAAATTATTACAGCTCGTATATATATATATATATATGCGGCATGTAAAAATTATTACAGCTCGTATATATATATATATATGTACAAAACAAGAAATAATATGTGTAATGCGCAGGTCACGCGACCGTCTCGGTTATAATATGGAATTTTTGTCGAGACCTCTCCGAAACGAGACTTTCGTTGAGGCTGTAAATCATCGGATTGGCTTCTTGGTTGAGGACGCTAAGACATGTCAAAGTTACGAGATATTAGAGGGTGCAAAAAGTCTCTAATAGCCGCTTTGAGGGGCAGGAAGAAAGTGACCGTCTATATTCCTAATACTAGGTGGACCACTGACTGCCGAGACTCTCCATTTCCATTACGCAACGAATTTTCTATTATGTCATAAATCATCCTTTAACCGTGTCATTTTGGGCCGAAATAAAATAGACGTTTCATTTCTTCGCCGATGTACCAAATCATCTACGGTTAAATGGAGATTTAAACGTGTCTTAAATAAATGAAAATATTTAAAATTTTCGTAGATGAGAAGTCACGAACTGCTACAGGGGTCAGCGACTGAGACGATCACCTTATTTTCCTTCCTTATAGACGAAGCTTTGTTTTTGTAAAAAAAAAAAAAGGAGTTTTTAATGCCAGAATGTTTAAAATGTCCCAAAACGTCGAAAAAAATTATTTAGAAAAATGGTAAGTTAGTGTGGCGTGTAAATAAATGAAAATATTTAAAATTTTCGTAGATGAGAAGTCAGGAACTGCTACAGGGGTCAGCAACTGAGACGATCACCTTATTTTCCTTCCTTATAGACGAAGCTTTGTTTTTGTAAAAAAAAAAAAAGGAGTTTTTAATGCCAGAATGTTTAAAATGGCCCAAAACGTCGAAAAAAATTATTTAGAAAAATGGTAAGTTAGTGTGGCGTGTAAATAAATGAAAATATTTAAGATTTTCGTAGATGAGAAGTCAGGAACTGCGACGATTTTTAATGCCAGAATGTTTAAAATATCCTAAAACGTCGAGAAAACGTATTTAGAAAAAGTGTAACTTACGGCTACTGGTAAATTTACGGCTATTCGGCTACGGGTGCATTTCGGGTGGAGGGGAGGGGGTACAAATAAAATTCCCTTTCGAAGGGAGCAGCTTAAAAAAAAAACCCTCATGCGCAAAATTGAGAAAAAATTATGAATGAATTTAATGAGTTTAAATTTGCACGATTTTTTTTAATTCTATATGTGCCAATTTTTTAATCGTATTGTCCTATACTATGGATTTAAAGACCAAAAGTTTTCGATTGTTTCACATCGTTTTACTAAATTAAAGTATAGAAATAAATTTCTTTAGTAAGTGGAATGGACGAAATAAATGAAATTTTTCAATAATTAAAATGCAAAATTTTTCTTCAAAGAGTTAGGAATACTATCGTGTTAGAAAAAAATCGATTATTGATTTTTTTTTGTTTAAAATAAATATTGTTGGCTAAAGGCAATTTACAGAAATTCGTCATGAGGGATAAAAATAAGACCTGGGTGTGAGACACCCAGTGTACCATTCTAGGGTTAACATAATATCAAAAGGGACATCCTCGCGAGAGTACCATAAATTAATTCCTTCGTCATGATCA
The DNA here is from genome assembly GCA_963669185.1 of Dyspetes luteomarginatus. Taxonomy (NCBI): domain Eukaryota; kingdom Metazoa; phylum Arthropoda; class Insecta; order Hymenoptera; family Ichneumonidae; genus Dyspetes; species Dyspetes luteomarginatus. The sequence continues at coordinate 20,232,910 of OY769906.1, forward strand.
TGAAACCATACAGAGAATGCCAATGTACCGAGTGATAGGGAAAAAAAAAAAAAAAATATATATATATATATATATACGTCGATTGGACGTTTATAAGCCCCGTGGCGATGATGACGGCGCTGACGCGGGAGGATGGAAGGATATCATCGGTATATACCGGTGAAAGAGAGCCTAGTAGAGAAAGGAGAACGGGAGGTCGCGCGAGCCGCGAAGCGCGGTCGGCACGTTTGAAGCCTTCTTTGAGCCTCGTCACGTTCCTCTTCCTCCTTTCTTTTAGACAACCGCGCGCGCGGCGACAACAAGGGGAAAAACGATCGAGTCCCTTTGTCAAAGGGATCGTGCGACGGACCTATGCGAGAAGTAAGACTCCCCATGTGTTGTCGCTACTCTCTCTCTCTCTCTCTCTCTCTCTCTCTCTCTCTCTCTCTCTCTCTCGCTCGCTCTGGGGTTGCGTGGACTTGTCCCGAAGGCATAATAAATATCGCTTTCTCCCTCTCTCGCTCTTTATCTCTCGCTCTCTAAGCAAAAGACAGGTAAAGGGGAGGGGAGGGGAGGGTGGGGGAGGGGGGGGGGGACATGCGCGTGGTCCTCGGTCTTCGCGATCCCTTGATTGAGTTGTTCTCTGTCGTGCAGTTTACTGCTGCTCCACATTACGATATAGAGAATGCGGACATTAGAATGAATGAATGAATGAAAGAATAAGGTTAGAAGATAAAGGGTACCGAGATATTAATCTCCTCATTCTTATTCGCTATTTGAAATGAAGACGAAATATATAGGGGAAGTCCCGACCAGCAGAGCTCGCGGTGGCAGAATGTGGCACTTTGGGTAATTCCCCGCTCCTCTAGATTTTTAAACAATGCTTATACCAAGCATATTTCATGTCCACCAACGTGGTTTAAATGTGGTTCAATTTTTTAATTAATATATTTTTAACGCAAGATCAACGTAGAAGGAAATGGACAAAAGAATAAGATTAGAAGATAAAGATTACCGAGATATTAATCGTCTCATTCTTATTCGCTATTTGAAATGAAGACGAAATATATAGGGGAAGCCCCGACCAGCAGCCCTCGTGGTGGCAGAATGTGGCACTTTGGGTAATTCCCCACTCCTCTACATTTCTAAGCAGTGCTTATACCAAGCATATTTCACATGCTTAAATGCTAATCCACCGTCGTGGTTTAAATGGAGTTCAATTTTTCAATTAATATATTTTTAACTTAAGATCAACGTAGAAGGAAATGGATAAAATAATAAGATTAGAAGATAAAGATTACCGAGATATTAATCCCTTCATTCCTATTCGCTATTTGAAATGAAGACGAAATATATAGGGGAAGCCCCGACCAGCAGCGCTCGCGGTGGCAGAATGTGGCACTTTGTGTACAGCCCCGCTCCTCTACATTTCTAAGCTGTGCTTATACCAAGCATATTTCCAACCTAACCTATTACTAATGGATTTTTCTACGTTTTTCCTGTTTACCTGTGATTCCCCAGGTGGTCCGAATGCCACGTGTACAAAATTGACAGTTCTCTTTCATTAAGCTAAAGACCAATTACTTGGTTATTAATTATTACACAAAACCGAGCACAACACAGTTCAATTAAGAACGTTCTTAAGATGATGGTCACTTGTGGCACATAAAATCATCATAGTTGTACGG
>OY769906.1:20237076-20264576 GCA_963669185.1 Dyspetes luteomarginatus
TAGTTTCGAATGAATTTATCGTCGGAGCATTTTTAGAGAATTTTTGGTTTTATTTTTTAGAATAATATTTTCATGTTACATCGATGAAAGTTTTTTTTGAAAATTGTTCTTCAAGATGAGATAAATATTTAGAGAATGAATTATTTTTCAATTATACAAAATTTTCTATTACAGATTTAAAACCAGTGAGCAAAAAAATCCAGCAATTATGAATTTTCAGCTCATTTAAATTACTTTTTCGATTTCGTCGTCACACCAATTTGAATTTCAGAAATTTGACAATACATTTGAGATTAGTCAATTTAAAAAATCGCGGGTTCATTGAAATCATTTTTTTTTTTTCTACAGCCATTTTGAAATCAACCCTCGTAATTTTTATTTCAAATTTAACGTGACCCCATGAACCACCTTAATGATTTATTTATCGTGTTTTATTCAAATCGAATAAATGGCACAATTAATTCGTTTAAATGTGCCATTTACAGGCATTTTTAAATCCAGTCTTACTACCTCGACTATAGTAAAATTGGAATAACAGCGTCGTGTTAGATGATTCATCATAGAGATTGTGATTCAGCAAAAATCCCAAACAATTTTCCAATTTTCACTTTTTTTTCTACTGGTAAAACCCAAAAATATCATAAATAAACGTTTTTGTTTGTATATAGTTTATTTTTTTATTTTCTCTAAATTTCTAATATCACAAAAACAAAAAATATTCCATTACGTAAATTTTTAAAACTTTATGCATGCATTTTTAAAAAAAGTAGATAGAAATGCTACAGATGATGTTTACGTTCTTTTCGTGTAAATTAATTTTTGTCTAAATTTTTCATAATACAAAAAATAGTTTTTTACACAAATTTCCATTACTTATTATTATATAATATAAAATCCATGTAAATATATATATATATTTGAATATAAAATATATTTAAATACATATATATATATATATATATATATATATATATATATATATATATATATATATATATATAATCTATCCCTTGAGAGAAGATTGATAGGAGCCTCGGTGGGTTGGTCACGATGCGTATCGGGTATCCGGTGAGCGTGACTGTGTAGTGGCTGATTCCGATGCCCCCTTCGTGGAGCCATCAGTGTACAACTTGTCTTGGTCCATGACAGTATTGGTGATGACGATGTTGAGAATCGTGGTTAGTTGTATTAGTATTAGTATTAGTATTAGTATTGGTATTGGTATTAGTATTGGTGGTGATTTTTCGTACAGTATGATGGTGGTGGTCCATCGGAGTAAATATATTGAATCTCCACCGAGTGTGTTGGGAGCTGCGGTAGGATTGGTGGCGGTGTCTTCCGCTCTCTACTTGAGCCGCGTGCCCCGCTCGCTCGTTCACGCCCGAGGTGCCCCTTTGATCATGCCGCCATATAAACTCCATTCGTACTAACTTCGACTCATCCAACTTCCCATATTTCTTTCTCTCTTCATTCGTACTAACGCTCGATCCTCCTCTACCCCTCTGCCCTCTCCCCACTCCCCTCACCGCGAATTCTACATGGCTCTCTTTTACCCAGGCCATTGGAACATTTTGTCACGTCCCAGTGCGAATTCGTTCCGTGTACAATTTTTTTTTTTTTTCCCCCTCGCCCCTCTACCACTACTACAGTCGCCACCTCCACCTCCAGCCCTCTCCCACCCCCGACAAGTTTACCAAACGTTTATTCTCTTGGACCTTTTTTTTTGTCCCATCCATGGAATCAAACTCCACCATATCCCTGAGAGATCGAATCTTTTCCGACGAATCCTACTATGTGGAGGTGGAGGAGCTTTTTTTTTTTTTTTTTTTTGCCATATTTTAGTGAGATATCCGGGAGAGAAAAAAAATAGTTGGGAAAACGATTAGCGAGACAGTTATCGTACTTAAAGAGCTCTTGGTTAATCGTGTCAAAGTGGGTTTTTTTTTTTTGTTCTTTCGAGGGATATTTATCGGTAGCACTATATGTGCGTAGGGGATTTTTTTGGGAGACTCTCGTGACCCTTGAAATGGTGGAGTCGATGTCATATTTTTCATATTCTCGCATTTTTAGACAATGCAAATTTACATGCCATTTTGTTTAACTGTCTTGAAAAATTTATTAAATTTACATTTTTTTTTTTTTTTCATGGCTCTTGGGTTCAATATTTATTTGACTGTCCCCTGTTATCCCCAAAGTGAAAATTACAGAATTTGCTCCCTCCTAGCTCCACCCTCTTGCAGATAATTTCATACTCTTTAGTCGTCTATCAATTAAATTCGATAAATATTTTTATAGACTTGCACTCTTCTCTTATCAATTTTGGCTTTCACAAGTTAAACCATTGAAAGAAATAAATTAAAACTCGGCGAGTCGTTGATAGTTAAACAAAATAATATTAATGCATTAATATTGTTGAATCTTCTAAATTGGCGTTCAAATGAATTTTTCGTTGACTTAACAAAATTTTAGTTACCACAAATATATTTTGGGTTGCCCTACCCATCCTAAAATATTAGTACGCCAACTCTAGCTATATGTGCGTAGGGGATTTTTTTGGGAGACTCTCGTAACCCTTGAAATGGTGGAGTCGATGTTATATTTTTCATTTTCTCGCATTTTTAGACAATGCAAATTTACATGCCATTTTGTTTAACTGTCTTGAAAAATTTATTAAATTTACATTTTTTTTTTTTTCTCATCGCTCAACAATATTTTTTTCTCATATATATATATATATATATATATATATATATATATATATAATGTCCGTATATGTATCTGTATAGATAGGACTGAAAAAATCCTAAACCAGATTTTCTTAAACTATAATAGTAGCGAGGACATTTCAAGACTTGCAAAATTTATGATTTGAAAAATATTATTGCGATTATTACCCAATTTATCTCCAGCACCCAAGGCACTGAATTTTTTTTTTTCATATTTTTTCTGTAATCAGACCTGTTGCCATAAACTTTTGGAAAAATGCACAAAAATATATGAGTTGCGTTAATTTTTTACAGTGGCTAAACGCACGTGTCATCTGTGATGGCCCTTCGAAAAAATATGAGGGACAAAGTTAACCCGAAGGTGGTATGGCATAACATCGCGGTAGCGCGTCCAAGACGACGCGTATAGCCATTATTTCACGGGGTCTTATTTCGAGAATCCGTCTCGAGGATTCTTCACGCGTGCTCAGCCGCGGCACGCGGACTTTAGTACTTTGGCTCGCTTTGCGGAAGCACACGCTTGGACGGCCGGGTTACTTCAAAGGTTCGAGGAGAAAGAATGGGGATAAAGAAGGACGTGTCGAGTGAAAATGTGGGAGAGAGCGTGTGTGTGTGTGTGTGTGCGTGCGTGTGTGTGTGTGTGTGTGTGTGTGTGTGTGTGTGTGTGTGTGTGTGTGTGTGTGTGTGTGTGTGTGTGTGTGTGTGTGTGTGTGTGTGTGTGTGTGTGTGTGTGTGTGTGTGTGTGTGTGTGTGTGTGTGTGTGTGTGCGTGTGCGTGCGTGCGTGCGTGTGTGCGTGTGTGTGCGTGCGTGCGTGTGTGTGTGTGTGTGTGTGTGTGTGTGTGTGCGTGTGTGTGTGCGTGTGTGTGTGTGTGTGTGTGTGTGTGTGTGTGTGTGTGTGTGTGTGTGTGTGTGTGTGTGTGTGTGTGTGTGTGTGTGTGTGTGTGATCGACGTTACGCCTCGTGCGGTTGGAAAATTCGCGTTCATTTGGACTCAACTCTTTCGCCCATCACCGTCATCATCATCATCATCATCATCATCATCATCATCATCATCGTGATTCTCACTCGTGGTCAGTAAAGACAAGCTGATAATGAAATTCGTAATTGCTTCTCGTGATATGAGTCAAATGAGGGTGCAGGTGTGTAGCTTGTATACTCGATGGACCCTTTACGCGTCTGAATTGGGTGATTGGGAAGAAGAGAAAAATGTGCTGAGTTGAGTTCATTGAAGGGTTAAAGTTCATATTTCACGGAGCTTCAAGATTGTATTTTAATGAATTATCGGGCTAAAGATAACTGATAAAAATAAGCCTTTCATGATTATAATCATTTTCTCTGATCTGGTCTTGGGCCTCTTCGAGTCCCAGATTTTTTTTTTTTGATTATTATATTTTTTTCTATTCGAGTTTTTATTGCTATAGATGAGAGTATTCTGCTCTTTGAGTTGTGCTCGTGTCTCTTTGATCGCGAGAGATGGTCTTGTCGATCATAATGCAGAGCTCAGCTACCGAATGAAAATATTCAATGGCAGAGCTTCGTGATTACAGAGATATAGCTCTGAATTGGGTGATTGGGAAGAAGAGAAAAATGTGCTGAGTTGAGTTCATTGAAGGGTTAAAGTTCATATTTCGCGGACCTTCAAGATTGTATTTTAATGAATTATCGGGCTAAAGATAACTGATAAAAATAAGCCTTTCATGATTATAATCATTTTCTCTGATCTGGTCTTGGGCCTCTTCGAGTCCCAGATTTTTTTTTTTTGATTATTATATTTTTTTCTATTCGAGTTTTTATTGCTATAGATGAGAGTATTCTGCTCTTTGAGTTGTGCTCGTGTCTCTTTGATCGCGAGAGATGGTCTTGTCGATCATAATGCAGAGCTCAGCTACCGAATGAAAATATTCAATGGCAGAGCTTCGTGATTACAGAGATATAGCTCTGAATTGGGTGATTGGGAAGAAGAGAAAAATTTGCTGAGTTGAGTTCATTGAAGGGTTAAAGTTCATACTTCACGGAGCTTCACGATTGTATTTTAATGAATTATCGGGCTAAAGATAACTGATAAAAATAAGCCTTTCATGATTATAATCATTTTCTCTGATCTGGTCTTGGGCCTCTTCGAGTCCCAGATTTCTTTTTTTTGATTATTATATTTTTTTCTATCAGAGTTTCTATTGCTATAAATGAGAGTTTTTTGATAATAATTATTTTTTTTATTCGTGTTTCTATTGCTATAGATGAGAGTATTCTGCTCTTTGAGTTGTGCTCGTGTCTCTTTGATCGCGAGAGATGGTCTTGTGGATCATAAGGTAGAGCTCAGCTACCGAATGAAAATTTTCAATGGCAGAGCTTCGTGATTACAGAGATATAGCTCTGAATAGATGGACGCTCAGGTAGAGAAGAAGGTCTCATCGGAGAGGTTAAATATCTCCTATATAGAAGAGTCTCTCGAATGGATCGACAACGATTTCAGCCTGTGAGGAATAATCAAAATGAGCCATCTCTGAATGTCCAACGAAACTCCAACGAAACTGATCAAACTTACAGACAAACTGCGATGACGAATCGTCGCTGTAGATAACAGGAGAAGATATTTTCACCATATATATATATTCATCAATTATAAAATTATTATTATTATTTTTATAATTATTATTATAAAATATCAACTATTCCATTCTAACTCTACCAATGAATACCACAAAGATCGCCTAATTGATGAACACCAGGCTAATATATATATGAAAGTATATGAAAAAAAAAAAATACCAAATCGTTGACGCATCTTTGAAGTCCGGCAAATATCAGAATGACTCTTTGCGAGCTTGAGCGGAGATGCTCACATTTCTAGGCCCTGATCATCATCTCTAATTATTTTAATACTTAAATTCTCGATAAGCCTGCCCCTTTTTCGGCGAAAATCTTGTTAGCGCGGCTTTCAGATTCATATCTATAAAAGAGAACTCATCTTGAACTTCGATTTATCATTCCACTTCTCAGAGGCTTCACATCAATACAACTTTTGGGTCCAGCTGACATTCCTACCAAATCCGTTTCTGTTCAATTTCAATACCGATTTTTACCAGATTACGCCATTATGTACTTCTATAGTCTACCTCTAATTTTTATTGATCATTGCACTTCTTAGAGGCTTCGCATCAATACAACTTTTGGGTCCAACTGACATCCGTTTATTTTCAATTTCAACGACTTTTGGGTCCAACTGACATTCCTACCAAATTCGTTTCTGTTCAATTTCAATACCGATTTTTACCAGATTACGCCATTATGTACTTCTATAGTCTACCTCTAATTTTTATTGATCATTGCACTTCTTAGAGGCTTCGCATCAATACAACTTTTGGGTCCAACTGACATCCGTTTATTTTCAATTTCAACGACTTTTGGGTCCAACTGACATTCCTACCAAATTCGTTTCTGTTCAATTTCAATACCGATTTTTACCAGATTACGCCATTATGTACTTCTATAGTCTACCTCTAATTTTTATTGATCATTGCACTTCTTAGAGGCTTCGCATCAATACAACTTTTGGGTCCAACTGACATCCGTTTATTTTCAATTTCAACGACTTTTGGGTCCAACTGACATTCCTACCAAATTCGTTTCTGTTCAATTTCAATACCGATTTTTACCAGATTACGCCATTATGTACTTCTAGTCTACCTTTTTAATATTCAGATGATACCTGATATCAGTACAAGATGCACCAGATGCTTCGTTTGAACGAAATCAACGTATAAAATTCGATCCAAGTGTAATTTTTGTTACATCAGAATTAAAAAAAAATTATGGAAAAAATCTTCGTCATCGCAAACAAATAAAATAATGATGATCAATTTACAACCGTTAAATCCTTACTAGCCCTTTTTTTAAATATGAAATAGTCATGTCAAAGCCACGCACCGGAGACAAATGTCTCTGACCTCTCAGCTCGGGAGTGATGGGTGCAAACTAGGGTGTCAGCCCTTTATGGCTTGACGTTTCTGATTCCAGCTGGAATTCTGGATGTTCCATTACGATAACACAGAAAAAACGTTCTTCCCCTTCCCAGGTTAAATTTTCTTAATGGAACCAGCTAGATTCGAACTTAAATCTGAATTTAAATATCCAGGGAAAAGAAATATTTATCTCCTTCAATTTAAAAACGATTCTTCCATCTTTTGATCTCGTCAATTACACTGATCAGACATACAAATTTTTCAAAACTTATGCAACCTTTTTCGATGCGATCCCTGAAATTTTAGCTCAATGGTCACAACGTTTGGGCTCTTAATTTTTTTTTGTAAGCTTTAATCAATTGATACGAACGATTATTTTTATTTTTCTACATATTTTTTTACATTCTATTCTGGACCCTCTTGATTCTACATCTGTATCTCTTTAACCCTAAACTTCAGTCTAAATTCTTTCGAAAGCACCACAGGCGACATTCGCGAGTCAGGCTTATTCCGTTCAGTTTATTTTCGGATTGACACCGTCACCTCGTTGACGGTGCCTTTCCCTTTTCATTCTGTTCCAGATTGGATCTCAATTCACCAAATGACCTCTGCCATTATAGCTTAAAGTTATAAGGCCACTGCGCAATTTTAATCGAATATTCATCGAGATATAATTATAAATTATAATATTTATGGTGGAATATAAATGAGTCGAGTACAGTCTAGCGAGCATGTTCATCACAGTCATTAGGGTGGGATTTTTTTTTACCAATTTATGTCCTTAAGTCTTTCATGATCTAATATGTTTGCTTTATGCTAGTTTTAAGGGCAAAGGTTGAATGTTAAAAATCAAAGTACAAAATTCTAAAGGCAACTACACTGGCAAGTCCCTTCTAGCCTTATATGACACAATACCATCAATGAAACATTGTTCATAAGGAACTTTGACCTGGAATTTAATTAACAAAATCAACAAACAAAAGATCTTTGTTATGAAATTATCCCACGGGCGTCGAGGTAAAAAGTTCTTGCTCAAAATATCTCCCTGCTACAAATCTCCTGATTTCATGCAATCAGGAGATTTTTTGAGCAAGAACTTTTTATCTCGAATCCCCGTGGGATAATTTCATAACAAAGATCTTTTGTTTGTTGATTTTGTTAATTAAATTCCTGGTCAAAATTCGTTATTTACCTCGATGGGTATGGGAAAAAAAGATCTAGCTGTATATTTTTATGTACATCAATACAGGATAATAAAATCATAACATTATTAACAATGAAAATTCTCTTAAGACTTCCTATAAACAATTAAATAATAAAACATTCTAATACAATTCTGGCAGCTTATTTCAACGACACTCGTTCAATGTGAAGAATAAAAGTACTACATAGACAAGCTGTACACGTAGATATCAGTTTGACGAGATAAAAGGACCGAAAAAAAAAAATGATGCATTCAAAAGCTCTCACAGGACGAAACCTTTGAGAATCAGAACAATAACTTTGGGATTGGTTTTCATAAGCAAGATTCGTGTTTGCTTAGGTCTCAGGTATAAATTGTCGTATCTCATAAAAAAATTTTATGCTTCCCAATTCTCAATCTCTGCATCAACCCCCTCCCTACTCCCTCGCTCCTTTACTTCTCGTTACACACATTTTCCTTGATTTCTCAATATATCCGTTTCTTCGATCCTTCTTAGGACCGAAAACCATCTAAGATTCCAGATCACAATTTCTTATGACACAATTTTACTATATACGTATGTAAGATCATTCTATTCGGTCGGTTCTTTGGGCCTCATCGTATGGTTGGGGCCTGCTGCCGCAACCAGCATAACACGCGGTCGAGAGTTCGGCATGAGATGGACTGGCTGGCCGCGTGCGCGCGCGCGATATTCAGTGAGGGCAGAGCGAAACGCTTTTGATCTTGCCGCCAGAGAGAGAGAGAAAGAGAGAGAGAGAGAGAGAGAGGGAGAGACCAGCCGGATCAGCAAAAGACCTTTCTCTACCGCGTGCCGGCATCACGTCAAGAGTTTTCTGTTGGTGCTTGATGCTTGCTCGCTCGGGGGGCCCTCTGGTGCTGCTGTGGCCACAGCCGACTCAAAGACTTGACTGATGACTCGCACCGGGCCAAGAGTCTCTGTGGGTGCCTCTGCGCGCGCGCGCGCGCCCTCACTAAACCGTCCACACGCCCTCACGAGTCGTGTTTCTGCGGCTTTGACTGCATACGTTACTATAGTAGCGAATATAGTAGGTTGCGCATATTGCACTATATACTCGTGAATATATATATATATATATGGCGATCCAGGCGCGACTCGAAGCGCGTCCGTCACACTCACCCTTCAAGCGCCGCGCGTCTTCGAGAGAGAACTGGTTCTCCTCGCTGCGCCTCGTTCCCCGTGACGCGTGCCTGTCCACGTGTTCATACAATGTCTACCGGGAACTCTCCTCTTTACCGGGTATGGACTCTGGCATCGAGACTGGGCGCTCCCTTTACTTGGAAGGTCATATACGTTTTGTAGGTTATGTCCCTTATCTCTTTTAGGGCCGTTTCCTCCGATGCCTTTCGGAGCTTTCTATCTGCTCGGAATGATATGAATCAAAATTGAATCAAGTTTAAACTACGTTGGAGAAAATGGGCCCTAGCCGAGTACAATATTGCCCATTTTGACGTTTACCTGCCGAATAGTCTGGTGATCATTTATTTTTTATTTAGTTTATAGTTGATGTATCTTACACTACAGTAGAGAAAAAGTTTGGCAAGGCCCATAACACGTAACGCGCATCGCACTAACTCGAGCGTTGGAAAAACTTTGGCTCGGGGTAACGGCCAGTTTCGGCCCGAGCTTAAAAACCAACCGTCGGCGCCATCGAATCAATGCTCATCCTCTGTTTTTTCAGCTTCGGCGAATCATATTTGGGACCGTTTATTATATTTGACCCGTGGATACGGTGGCTGGAGAACCGTAAGTGTCCCGCGTAGAATTCAAGCGCGATAATACGGGACTTGGTGACAAGGCCCCTAACATTGAAGGATCTTTCACAACGGACTAATGCTCATCCGCCGATTTTGCAGCTCCGGCGAATCCTACTTGGGACCGTTTATTATATTTGACCCCTGGATACGGTGGCTGGAGAACCGTAAGTGTCCCGCGTAGAGGTCAAGCCCGATAATACGAGACTTGGCGACAAGGCCCCTAACATTGAAGGAACTTTCACAACGGACTAATGCTCATCCTCCGTTTTTTCAGCTTCGGCGAATCATATTTGGGACCGTTTATTATATTTGACCCCTGGATACGGTGGCTGGAGAACCGTAAGTGTCCCGCGTAGAGGTCAAGCTCGATAATACGGGACTTGGCGACAAGGCCCCTAACATTGAAGGAACTTTCACAACGGACTAATGCTCATCCGCCGATTTTGCAGCTCCGGCGAATCCTACTTGGGACCGTTTATTAAATTTGACCCCTGTATACGGTGGCTGGAGAACCGTAAGTGTCCCGCGTAGAGGTCAAGCGCGATAATACGGGACTTGGCGACAAGGCCCCTAACATTGAAGGAACTTTCACAACGGACTAATGCTCATCCGCCGATTTTGCAGCTCCGGCGAATCCTACTTGGGACCGTTTATTATATTTGACCCCTGGATACGGTGGCTGGAGAACCGTAAGTGTCCCGCGTAGAGGTCAAGCTCGATAATACGGGACTTGGCGACAAGGCCCCTAACATTGAAGGAACTTTCACAACGGACTAATGCTCATCCGCCGATTTTGCAGCTCCGGCGAATCCTACTTGGGACCGTTTATTAAATTTGACCCCTGTATACGGTGGCTGGAGAACCGTAAGTGTCCCGCGTAGAGGTCAAGCGCGATAATACGGGACTTGGCGACAAGGCCCCTAACATTGAAGGAACTTTCACAACGGACTAATGCTCATCCGCCGATTTTGCAGCTCCGGCGAATCCTACTTGGGACCGTTTATTATATTTGACCCCTGGATACGGTGGCTGGAGAACCGTAAGTGTCCCGCGTAGAGGTCAAGCTCGATAATACGGGACTTGGCGACAAGGCCCCTAACATTGAAGGAACTTTCACAACGGACTAATGCTCATCCGCCGATTTTGCAGCTCCGGCGAATCCTACTTGGGACCGTTTATTAAATTTGACCCCTGTATACGGTGGCTGGAGAACCGTAAGTGTCCCGCGTAGAGGTCAAGCGCGATAATACGGGACTTGGCGACAAGGCCCCTAACATTGAAGGAACTTTCACAACGGACTAATGCTCATCCGCCGATTTTGCAGCTCCGGCGAATCCTACTTGGGACCGTTTATTAAATTTGACCCCTGTATACGGTGGCTGGAGAACCGTAAGTGTCCCGCGTAGAGGTCAAGCGCGATAATACGGGACTTGGCGACAAGGCCCCTAACATTGAAGGAACTTTCACAACGGACTAATGCTCATCCGCCGATTTTGCAGCTCCGGCGAATCCTACTTGGGACCGTTTATTATATTTGACCCCTGGATACGGTGGCTGGAGAACCGTAAGTGTCCCGCGTAGAGGTCAAGCGCGATAATACGGGACTTGGCGACAAGGCCCCTAGCATCGAAGGAGCTTACGGGAAAGGAAAAAAAAGCTTTGGGATTATTTGACAATAATTCAGAGAAATCAACTGTAAATAAATATATGTTTCAAACCGTAATTATAACATTTACGAAACTTACGGGGTCGCATTAATACGATGTGACGTCATCACTTTACTGTCACACGTCACGAGGAAGACGGAAGGAAAACCGGATTGTTTTTTGGGCTTCTGGAACGTGACGGAGTCGGCTCGGTAAATCCGGCGCCCGCGTTCCTCGTCCTAGGTGGGGGAAACACCAAAGGCGCACGCGCACTAAATCGTCAAAAACGAGCGCGAAAACAAAAACAGTGATAGGAACATGTATGGGGTATTTTTTTTTTTTAACGCACGCCAAAAAAGTACAGTTTTTTTTTGTTTCATCCAAACGTGATTTTCTGACTATACGGAACATTATAAGCATCCTTATCACGAAAATTTCGAAAAAAAATAAACGCAGAGCGTTTTTTTTTTTACGACAAAGCAAAAGACATAAATCCAGTAGCCTGTATAAAATACAACGTATTTATATATATAGTTGAAGAGTCATAGTTCGTAAGGACTTTCCAGGACTCGATACCGTACAGGACCAAGGAAAAGGACGAAAAGTGCCCTATGGACTCTACAAGAGATGGGCAGTGGTGGTGGGGGAACCACGTTTAGTTTTGCTTCTGGTGGTGTTTGTGCGTGCGCGCTGGAGCGCTTCGGGGTGGGGGGAGCGCTGAGCAATTAGCGACACAGCGGCGAGATCAGAGGCCAAGGGCGGGGTGGGAGGCAGCCTAATTACACACGGTACCGGCCGACTTCAAAAGAGCCGCGAGCCGCGCGCGCTCACCAGTTCCTCCGTACACTCTATACTCTTCACTTTGTATGGGACATTCCGTGTCAACTCAAATAACATTTGTTACCCTGATGCCCATCTATAGAATCTAATTTACAACATTTTTTTTCATCCTCACAAACGAATACAAAATTTATCTTATTTTGTCTTAATATTATTCTCCCCCTTCTCTTTTTTCTTCTTTTTATTCCTATAATATTCGAGAAATGTTTAACGACATCATAATTATTTGTAAAACATCGAACTGTCGATAAAGCATACCTTGAAATTTTTCACTCTACAATGAATAATTATTATTTATTTAATTATTTAATAGTAAAAAGTTAACAAATTATTGTCATAAAAAAGTTGTATTAATTGGAATTTAATTAGAAGAGAGGAAAATAGTTATTTGTAGTATAATCGGATAACCTTTAACCTTTTTTCGAATCTTTAATCGATGACGTAATTCATTGCTCTGACACTAAATGATTTAAAAAAAAAAAATGATTGTACGAAAGCTCAATACACTTTTATTTTCCGTTCGACGACTTCCAATATGATTCTTTTGTCACGGAAAATTTGTTATTTTAATGAAAAAGTGTCGAGGTGACTAAAACAAGATTTTTGGTATTGCTCGTGCTCGTTAATCAGTTCGGTTGCTCTTTCGAATTTTCAGTACTTTTAGGCAATTCTGTGACCAAGTAGGCCAATCGATGCTTGTGCTTTAAAAACCTTTAACCCCTTCAGTGTGTGATGAAAATTAAATTTAGGATTTGAGAGGGAAAATAATTTAGATAAAATTCTTTAGGTGGGAATGGGATGAATCATTTAAAATTAAGCACGTTCTTATTTTTTATCATACTGCCATCACTTTGTTTCATTTTTATTCGATTTCATAGCGAACCGAACGAACGAACATTTATTCGGTTTAAAAAAAATTCCATTCGTGTTATTCCTCCTAATTCTAACCCTAATTATCTGTCCACTCGCAATAAGATTATTCAAGAATACAATCTAAAAAATCATTTGACTCACATATTACTTGTTTGATAAATATTCAGTCTGAAATGTCAATTCCCCCATTGTCCATTGGAGCAAACTGCCCTTCTCGAATTTAATGGAAAATCTAACTTATTTAAATAATGATGATACTATTTAATTCTTTGGTGAAATTTAAAGCTTTACATTGATTACGTAAATACATTAAATCACTAAATTAAAAAAAAAGATATCGTAATTGACTATGAGCAAATAACAAATTAAAATGGCAGCCAATCAGCAAGTGACAAATTAATATATTGGCCAATCAAGCTGCTACGATTACTCCATGATATTTTTTTGCATGAAAATTTCTTGTAATTATCATTAATCTGTGATAAATCTATATGTAATCAAACGCAATATCAAGAATTAAAAATAATTAATAGTTGTGTTGACGTTTATATTTTTACAAGGACGTTAAAAAATTTGAGATTAGAGGAAATATGATACAATGAGCTATAGTCAAGAATGGGATGGAACGTTGAAATTATTTTTATAAATAAAACATGGTGTACTCTATCTTCCAATTTATCTATTTATCATATAATCTGATGGAATTTTCGTTCCATGTTACAACCTTTTGCGGCTGTCTTTGACGATTTTAACGCTAAAATAGTGAATCACTTGACTAGTCTACCACACGGACTACGTTTTAAATTTCTTTCGACCCAAATGCTCCTCTGTAACATATTTCAAACCCAGATTTCTATCTTGGAATGTCACTCGTAATCGACCCACCTTGCCTTGAGTCTTTTCGTATGGGTTCCATATAGAACGGATGAGTGAAAAATACCATTCATGTTAAAAAATAATATATTTTCGAATTCATATTTGGCAAATAAATTTTTCTCTCATGATTCTGAACTATGACACGTTGGACTAAAAAAGTGTCTACATGTGCTCGCAAAATTTAGGAGATATTGCCAGTTTTTTAAATATTTAATTTGGGGGAAAACGATCGAGAATGCGATATCTGGTGGTCGGGACGAAAAGTAGGCAAGATGGCGGTTGAAAAATTCAAACTCGAGGCGTAGCTGTAATTTTCAAATCAATGCCATACACGAATTATTGATATTTTCGTGGAAAGCGAAAGATTACTCAACGCTAAATTGAATTATGTGTCTGGCGAAATTGAGCAAAATGAAAAATAACGTGCCCTTGGTTTTTTTTTATTTTTTGGTAAAACTAGGCTTACCCCTACTTCGAAATTTTTAAAAATATTTCCAGGTCAAAGTTCATTGATAACAGCAACTTTTACTTGACATTTTTTATGTCGGTCCTCAAAGTTTTAGAAATTTATCGAGTTGAAATAGCGACGATCTCGATTTTTAAATATATGGGAATTTCTCAAAAACTTTTATGCTACTTTTAATAATGGTAAGGGTTTTGGGCAGGTCGAATTAACCAGGAATGTCTCATATATATATGCCATAATTTATTGTCGTTTTTCTGGTGTTACTAAAATTATTATTTTTACCATACATTTTATTTTTCACTCGATACATTCTTCTCTCTCTCTCTCTTTCCTTCACACACACACACAATTTTCATCCAAATATCCGAAAACCCATATTGAAAACGTGCAATGCACAGGTTTTATTTTCAAAAAAGCGAAGGCTTATTAAATTTTATTACAATTTGTCGTGATAATTTTATGTATATGAAAACACTTTACGAATATCTCGAGTTTGCAGTTAAAAGGTTAGCACAACATGGCAAAAGAAGTTTCTTTTTTTTTTTTTTTATTTAATTTTTTTAATGAAGCTGCGTGGTCCATACGAGGACGGTGGAAAAATAAGCAAAACGAGCGCGGTGGCACGCGCGTTCAACGAAATTGGTTTTGACGGGTTCGCGGGCGTGCGAGCGCATTCTCTCTTTCTCGTGTGCTTCCGACCAAATGGATTAAAAGGGTTCAAAAGGTGAACTGGGCGCATTTGCGACGGTCTGAGTTCAAACAATTGCACTTGGAAAAATTTACCCCCACCCCTGCCTTTGAGACATTTAGTGTACAAGCGAGAGGGTCTCTCTTTAGTTCGCAAAGAGTTCGAGTTCAAAGGGCTCGTTAAGTTTTGGGTTTTTTTAAACTGACACGCATGTGACAAAATCACGTCTCGTATAAAATTAAAATCGTCAAATCGTCAAAATCAAATTGAAAATGTACGAAAATATTTGGAAAAAACTTGGAAAATTTATAACCCTTTTTTTTTGTGTGAATCGTACAGACCAATTATCTAGCCTACTGGGCACGTTTGTGAGGGTCAGAGTTCAAACAATTGTACTTGGAAACTTTTACCCCCACCCTTGCCTTTGAGACATTTAGCGTACAAACGAGAGGGTCTCTTTTTAGTTCGCAAAGAGTTCGAGTTCAAAGGGCTCGTTAAGTTTAGGGTTTTTTTAAACACACACGCATGTGACAAAATTACGTCTTGTATGAAATTAAAATCGTGAAATCGTCAAAATCAAATTGAAAATGTACGAAAAGATTTGGAAAAAACTTGGAAAATTTATAACACTTTTTTTATTGGTATGAATCGTACAGCCTAATTATCTAGCCTACTGGGCACGTTTGTGAGGGTCAGAGTTCAAACAATTGTACTTGGAAACTTTTACCCCCACCCTTGCCTTTGAGACATTTAGCGTACAAACGAGAGGGTCTCTTTTTAGTTCGCAAAGAGTTCGAGTTCAAAGGGCTCGTTAAGTTTAGGGTTTTTTTAAACACACACGCATGTGACAAAATTACGTCTTGTATGAAATTAAAATCGTGAAATCGTCAAAATCAAATTGAAAATGTACGAAAAGATTTGGAAAAAACTTGGAAAATTTATAACACTTTTTTTATTGGTATGAATCGTACAGCCTAATTATCCAATAATTTAAAAAAATCTTTTAAAAAATTAAATTAATTAATTTAAAAAATTGTCGAATTTTAAAATTCGAACGATTAAAAATGAAATGATGACAAAGTGGAGTAGTAACTGTGACGGAAAATTAAAATTTCAGTGAAATATTTTCTTTTGGCTGTGTAAAAGAACGTTAGAATTTTTTTCTTTCACGTTTCTTCAAGGATCTCATTTGGATGTATTTCATCTGCAGATCTGTTTAATTAAATTAAATTAAATAATTAAAATAAATTGAATTAAATTATCCTAAAAAATTCAAAATTTCTATGAATAATTCACCAAACGTTTTTTTTTTCCTCCAGTGATATTCGCCGCAAGTTTTACTCATTAATAATTGCGGGATAATAATTATTCAATAATAAAAAAATTGAAATAAAATTAATTATCGATAAAGCACAAATACCTGCAAGTTCATTCTGATGGTTTGCGAAAACAGTACTTCCGGCTGATCCTTTTAAAAATTCTCAAACTTTTTATCACGTTTTCACAATTACATTAATTAATAAAAAAAAATCAAAGGATATTATTAAATCACTCGACAAATCCACCGCACAAAATCAGTTGTCATTTTTTTTTTTTCTTTTGATTTCTTTTTTTCATGACAATACCAATCGAATTTTTGTCAACATCACAAATTGGCATGAACCCCTTGGCCAATTCGAGCACTCATAATCGACGTTTGAGTCTATAAAATTGTTCGAATAATGAAAAATAATAAATCCATGAGAAATTATTCATCGAATGATAAAAATCAAAACAACAGTATAAAGGTACATTGAGGTCAGAGGGTAATTTTTAAATCATGCATGAGGGCAGGGTCACGTGGTAGAACGCATGGAGTGACGAGAATAAAACGTAACGTCACTTGGGCACTCGTGTGTCCTGCACGGAGGCGCGCACTACACTGGCGATTTTCGTATCGGGCCCAGCACTTGTCTCTCTCTCTCTCCCTCTCTCTCTCTCTCTAACTCTATACACTTCTCGTGGAATGGAGTTACCTTCTCTCCAGATCTCTTTCCTCGTTGCCCCTCTACCCCCTTTTTCCTCCACTTCTTCTTCTTCTTCTTCTTCCTTATGCCCTTTTTCACTTCCCCCAACTTTGCCGCGTCTCCTTTGCACTTCTTGCTCCGCCTTCTCCATTTTTCCTTTTTTCCCCCTTTCATTATTAGATCTACACCTTTGTGGCATATTAGATCTATAATCCTCCTTCATCCTTATCCTTATTTCCTCAACTCTGTATTTTCTATTTCCGATTTTTAATTTCGTTTATACGAGCCTAACGTAAATTCGTAAAAAAAAAATTAAGCAACAATTTCTAATTAACTTTATGCATTTTTTCAATCTGTAAGTAAGTTTAATATTAAGTTCAAATTTTTATCTCAATTTGTGTTTAAACTTGAGTTAAGCTGAATTTATATCGAAGATCAAACTCAAGATTGATTTAATCCCATTTTAACGAATTCCAATTTGGGCCCTAGAAATATTGCAATTTATATCTGAAAATTCGGTCGTACATTCGTCTGTATACAGCAGCGATTCGTCGTCTTATATTAATTAAGCAAACTTGATAATAATGCATTTATCAATTTTTTAATTTCGATAGATAGTTCGAATGTCGATACGTCGAACGATAGTTTCGAATAATGTCTCATATTCTAGTTAGGAAAAATAATAAAAAATTATCACAGTATTTTGAAAATTTCCTACGAACAATTTTTAACTCATATCGAGAAGAGCATTACTTAATTTTACTAAAATCTACTCAACTCTATTTAATTTCATCTCCATTTATCTCGTTTAATTTCGAGTAATTCGATTATGGATATATCTCTGTAATGAAAAAGGAAGTTTTTTTCATAATCGAAGAGATACGATCCGTTGTCATATATTAATTAAGCAAACTTGATAATAATGCATTTATCAATGTTTTAATTTCGATAGAATAATGTCTCATATTCTAGTTAGGAAAAATAACAAAAAAATATCACAGTATTTTGAAAATTTCCTACGAAGAATTTTTAACTCAAATCGAGAAGAGCATTACTTAATTTTACTAAAATCTACTTAACTCTACTTAATTTCATCTCCATTTATCTCTTCTAATTTCGATTAATTCGATTATGGATATATCTCTGTAATGAAAAAGGAAGTTTTTTTCATAATCGAAGAGATACGATCCGTTGTCATATATTAATTAAGCAAACTTGATAATAATGCATTTATCAATGTTTTAATTTCGATAGAATAATGTCTCATATTCTAGTTAGGAAAAATAACAAAAAATTATCACAGTATTTTGAAAATTTTCTACGAAGAATTTTTAACTCATATCGAGAAGAGCATTACTTAATTTTACTAAAATCTACTTAACTCTACTTAATTTCATCTCCATTTATCTCTTCTAATTTCGATTAATTCGATTATGGATATATCTCTGTAATGAAAAAGGAAGTTTTTTTCATAATCGAAGAGATACGATCCGTTGTCATATATTAATTAAGCAAACTTGATAATAATGCATTTATCAATGTTTTAATTTCGATAGAATAATGTCTCATATTCTAGTTAGGAAAAATAACAAAAAATTATCACAGTATTTTGAAAATTTCCTACGAACAATTTTTAACTCATATCGAGAAGAGCATTACTTAATTTTACTAAAATCTACTTAACTCTACTTAATTTCATCTCCATTTATCTCTTCTAATTTCGATTAATTCGATTATGGATATATCTCTGTAATGAAAAAGGAAGTTTTTTTCATAATCGAAGAGATACGATCCGTTGTCATATATTAATTAAGCAAACTTGATAATAATGCATTTATCAATGTTTTAATTTCGATAGAATAATGTCTCATATTCTAGTTGGGAAAAATAACAAAAAATTATCACAGTATTTTGAAAATTTCCTACGAAGAATTTTTAACTCAAATCGAGAAGAGCATTACTTAATTTTACTAAAATCTACTTAACTCTACTTAATTTCATCTCCATTTATCTCTTCTAATTTCGATTAATTCGATTATGGATATATCTCTGTAATGAAAAAGGAAGTTTTTTTCATAATCGAAGAGATACGATCCGTTGTCATATATTAATTAAGCAAACTTGATAATAATGCATTTATCAATGTTTTAATTTCGATAGAATAATGTCTCATATTCTAGTTAGGAAAAATAACAAAAAATTATCACAGTATTTTTAAAATTTCCTACGAAGAATTTTTAACTCAAATCGAGAAGAGCATTACTTAATTTTACTAAAATCTACTTAACTCTACTTAATTTCATCTCCATTTATCTCTTCTAATTTCGATTAATTCGATTATGGATATATCTCTGTAATGAAAAAGGAAGTTTTTTTCATAATCGAAGAGATACGATCCGTTGTCATATATTAATTAAGCAAACTTGATAATAATGCATTTATCAATGTTTTAATTTCGATAGAATAATGTCTCATATTCTAGTTAGGAAAAATAACAAAAAATTATCACAGTATTTTGAAAATTTTCTACGAAGAATTTTTAACTCATATCGAGAAGAGCATTACTTAATTTTACTAAAATCTACTTAACTCTACTTAATTTCATCTCCATTTATCTCTTCTAATTTCGATTAATTCGATTATGGATATATCTCTGTAATGAAAAAGGAAGTTTTTTTCATAATCGAAGAGATACGATCCGTTGTCATATATTAATTAAGCAAACTTGATAATAATGCATTTATCAATGTTTTAATTTCGATAGAATAATGTCTCATATTCTAGTTAGGAAAAATAACAAAAAATTATCACAGTATTTTGAAAATTTCCTACGAACAATTTTTAACTCAAATCGAGAAGAGCATTACTTAATTTTACTAAAATTTACTTAACTCTATTTAATTTCATCTCCATTTATCTCTTCTAATTTCGATTAATTCGATTATGGATAGAACTCTGTAATGAAAAAGGAAGTTTTTTTCATAATCTAAGAGATACGTTTTTCCTTTCAACGAAACCGAAAGAATCCTGCCCAATTGACCAAAATCTCGAATGATTCTCTCTCTTCGTTTACTGCTGCTTGTCGGCTTTTCTCGATAAATCCATTGGGACATCAAGCCAAATATCGAAGCAGCGTGAAGCACAACGGGAGAGAGAGAGAGGAGGAGGGGTGGTCAAAAACTATATATATACTATATATACTATATATATATATATATATATATATATATATATATATACATCTATATATATATAGTATATATAGTATATATAGTATACTATATAAATGGGCATGCCGACAAAAGAGTGTAGAGATACGAGATTTTGGGCCCGAGAGAGCAGTGACAGAGATGAGAACTCGCAGGTGGACTTACCTCTACAAGTTGACCTGATCTGAAGGGTTCCACGTGTTGTTGTGTACCGCGCGCCGCGCGTTCGTTGAGCTCCGGGATTGCACGATGGGCCCTCTCTGTTGCGGGCCCAAAATTAAACTCGAGAAAAGGACAATGTCAAAATTTTTACGTACCTCTCGGTTGATTCGCCACGTTCTCTGATTATATAAGCCCTTTAAATTCTAAGAGGTATTTCAATTTAACCGAATCGGTGCCGATTGAAAAAAAAAAAAAAATTGCCGCAAAGTGAATATATGGCTGGGGTGGAATGGTCCATCTATCTATAAATAGAGCCGGACTCCTCACAAGTTATAAATCGTAAAAATCTTACGGATAAAATGAAAAACATCCCTCGCAGGTACCCCCGAAACTGATTCACTGGTTGAGTACGATCTCCGATCATAAAAGTCCTTTGAATTCGAAGAGGTAATACAATTTGACCGAATTCTTGCCGATTTAAAAAAAAAAGGCCCAAAAATCGATATGTTTAGTCCCACTAAACATATCGATTTTTCGGCCATTTTTTTTTTTTTGAGGAGCTCATATCTAGGTAAATAGAGTATCGACTTCTCACAAGTTATAACTTGTGAGTGAATACATTAGGGATCGCTGAAAGCATAATAATATCAACCAGCAATGTTTTATTTCACAAAAGGTTAATTTTTTCCCACAAATTTATAAAATTATTCATTTTTCAACAACATAATCTCTTGTGGATTTAAGTCACAATGCATATTTCTTATAATTATTATTACAATTATAAACCAATTATACAATTATAATTATAAACAAGACAAAAAAAATCTCTCGGAGCTGCTATAATGAATATTTTTTTATTTAATTCACGACATATTTTCAATGTCTTAAGTCATAGTTTCTCAATTTTTTTCAGATTCTCTATCCTGCATATCAACAGAAATATTTTTGGTACGCATGTGACAAAAGCAACTTCGATTATGCTCATTTTGTCAAACGATAACTCGATGTATTTTTGAAGAAATATCTTCAATTTAGCTGATAAGGTCAACACTTTTGGACAAGGTTTGCGAAAAACGAACGAAACTAAATATTATTATTATTATTGAGAATAGCCGAGATAATTTTTTATTTTTTGTATTTCAATATACGATGTACAATGATCTCGAAAAAAAATACAATTAATGATAATATGTAACCGATGATTAGTATTGGTAATAAGGGTTGGAGGAACGCTATATCTTTGCCCCCAGGTAAAGATTTTTCTTTGATGCCATTTGATTGACTCACATTGATTATTTGATCTTGATAAATTTTTTTAATCAATCCGGAATTCTGCATTCGTTGTATTACACTTTTGGACAAGGTTTGCGAAAAACGAACGAAACTAAATATTATTATTATTATTGAGAATAGCCGAGATAATTTTTTATTTTTTGTATTTCAATATACGATGTACAATGATCTCCAAAATAAATGCAATTAATGATAACATGTAACCGGTGATTAGTATTGGTAATAAGGGTTGGAGGAACGCTATATCTTTGCCTCCAGGTAAAGATTTTTCTTTGATGCCATTTGATTGACTCACATCAATTATTTGATCTTGATAAATTTTTTTAATCAATCCAGCATTCTGCATTCGTTGTATTACACTTTTGGACAAGGTTTGCGAAAAACGAACGAAACTAAATATTATTATTATTATTGAGAATAGCCGAGATAATTTTTAATTTTTTGTATTTCAATATACGATGTACAATGATCTCCAAAATAAATGCAATTAATGATAACATGTAACCGGTGATTAGTATTGGTAATAAGGGTTGGAGGAACGCTATATCTTTGCCTCCAGGTAAAGATTTTTCTTTGATGCCATTTGATTGACTCACATCAATTATTTGATCTTGATAAATTTTTTTAATCAATCCAGCATTCTGCATTCGTTGTATTACACTTTTGGACAAGGTTTGCGAAAAACGAACGAAACTAAATATTATTATTATTATTGAGAATAGCCGAGATAATTTTTTATTTTTTGTATTTCAATATACGATGTACAATGATCTCGAAAAAAAATACAATTAATGATAATATGTAACCGATGATTAGTATTGGTAATAAGGGTTGGAGGAACGCTATATCTTTGCCCCCAGGTAAAGATTTTTCTTTGATGCCATTTGATTGACTCACATTGATTATTTGATCTTGATAAATTTTTATAATCAATCCAGCATTCTGCATTCGTTGTATTACACTATTAATGGTTGTGAGATAAGGTGATCTGGCGACTATTCCAAATGCCCAACTGCGTAAACCAAAACAAGGATTTGCAACTTTAATGGTAGGACTTCCATTAAGTTCCGTCATTGCAACTGCTACCGCAGCTTCTCGTTTGCCCATAATGCATATTGCATTTTTGTGCTTGGAATTATTGAGTGCACACTCGAACATGCCAGATAAATGATTCTTTACAGCTTTCTTCTTCATACTCAATAAAGGACCATAAGTAATATCACCGAACGTTTCATCAAATGCAACCCGATCAATTATCGGTATGAGTCCTGAATTATCAAGATCCTCGAAAGAATTAAACTCCATTATTTGATTCGTCTGTAAACTCATGGCAGTGATAGTGGAGTACATTGCTGATGAATAAATCGATGAGATAACGAGCAATGAAAAAAATATAATTCTCTCGGTATTTATTTTTGGTGATCGAGTTACCGATATACCCAAAAATACATAAATTATGCTAAAAGGTTTCCATAAAAAAGCCTGAAAATTAAAGACGTAGCCGAGAATCCAGAAAATCAGAACAATACCAAAAAAAAAAAGGTAAACGATGAAAAAATTTAATGGATGAAGGCTCGTGGCCTTGGGCAAAATTGGGACAACCGGACACAATTCATCCATCAGAACCATCACTGTTCGTAAATTTGCATTCACTGAAAGGTCCCTCAAATGTGGATTTAAACCAACGCGCAGATCGATTTTTCGAATTTTCATATCACGGTGGATAGCACTGTAGGGATTTACTATAAACTGAGAACCTTTAAATACACCTGGTAAATAAATCAGAGAGAAATTCAACTTTTGAGCAATACTTTCTATTAAGATAATATTGGGCCCGCTGACGTTAACAAGTTTTCTGTATTCGTTCAATTGAGAATAAATTAAGGGTGGATCATTGGTAGCTTTTGCTCTTAAAGGATAATTCCACATGTTATCCATTTTGTTAGGAAACCATAAGATATCAGGAGTCCACTCGATTCTCGTGTATATCTTCTTGAAAGGATTCAGCTGATGAATAATTGGTCTCGCTGCTAAATTATTGACGATTGTTAAATTTTTCACTTCTTCCCATTCAATCGATTCAACGATTGTAAAATCGATCATTTTCATCCTCCAAGCGTGCTGCAAAAATTCCTCGAGACTGTCACTCAATGCACGAGTGAAAAATAGAAGCAAATATTTTTGTCGATTCGGCAAAGGTGACAATTTCACTGCAGCATCGATTAATTTATTCGATGGTAAAATTGGCAATGCATCGCGAGACTCGTGAACAAAAAGGAAAAATGTTGTTGAAGTGTCGATCGGAATAGGATTGCCGAAAATATTGTTCAGCGTTGAATTCTTCGACTCATCGAGATCTCCAATGTTTATCAGCTGGGTGGGCAAATTTTTCATCAACTTGGCGAATATCTGCTCGATCATCAGACTGCCTATCTTTTCGTTTTTCGCGAGTCTCGTTATCAAAACTACTTGACGAGTTTCCGCATTTTCAACAATGTATCTCGTCAGTGTCTTCACCCAGTCAGAAGAGTTTACCAAATTTCGCGAAAGCCCAAAACACAGGAATGCACAAAATATCAAGAGATAATTCATTATGTACTGCTCGAGGTAAATTCTTTGCTGAACTGAAATTAACGCATGAGCATCTTCATATATATATATACGAGACGAAAGTTTATTTTTCAAAAAAAGCACGCAAAATTATTACACTCATTAGGAGGTGAGTAAATTCTATTTTTCCATTAAACACAGAAAAAAAAATCATGTTTACCTCGCTTGGAAAAACTTTGAACGTTCACGTCGTTCTGGCTAATGATGTGTTGGGATAAATGAATAAATTATTTTTATTTCCCTGAAGCCAGTGTGGTCAATATTTTTACCGCCAATACTTTTTTGACTGAACTCGATGCTGTATATGAGTAAATCCTCTCTCTCTCTCCGATTTTTTTCGAATTTTTGTATGTTGTATAATTGATTATAAAAAATTTTTGAGCTATTCCTACTTCATTCTCACCTCAGACGTTTTCAACAATATGACAGGCAGTGAAAATTTTTATTGCATTTTCATTCAGATTAATTTACCTTGCTGTATATGAGCAAATCCTCTCTCTCTCCGATTTTTTTCGAATTTTTGTATGTTGTATAATTGGTTATAAAAATTTTTTGAGCTATTCCCACTTCATTCTCACCTCAGACGATTTTAAATAATATGACAGGCAGTGAAAATTTTTATTACATTTTCATTCAGATTAATTTACCTTGCTGTATATGAGCAAATCCTCTCTCTCTCTCCGTTTTTTTTCGAATTTTTGTATGTTGTATAAAAAGTGAAAATTTTTATTGCATTTTCATTCAGATTAATATACCGTGTGAGCTATCATTGACACGAGAAAATAAAAGAGTGTTCATACCTTTTTTTTGTACAGAATGAATAAAAATTAATGACGATTTTTTTTCTTTTCCAAAAAATATTATTCTATCTGCACTTTTATTAAGAATTTTTGCTCATTCGCAAAGCTCTTTCTATGAGGAAACCAAAATTAAGAAAGTCAAATTGTTCATAGATGAGAATAAAAAACGCGAGGTTGATGTAAAAATTGAAAATTTGCACAGTTTTTTTATTTTCTTTTTCAATCCAAGTGCATATTAAGCAATGTTTTTTATGCAATTTTTTTAGCAATATTAGCGCTTTTTTATCAATTTTTTTCGTATTTATGATGAATTTATTAATATCGAATGGAAAAAAAATTACGCCAAATTTTAATATACTCGGCGTATGTTCGAAAAAAAAAAAAAAAAATGTGGTGGCTGTAGGCAAAAAAATTACTTCAACACATTTCTTTTAACTATCAATATATTGCACTGAAATTTGAACAAAGTTTGGAGGGGGTTAACAGAAAGCTCATTATCTACGTGTGGAATTATTCATATATATATAGTAAACATGGGGATAATTTCATAGGATACACATCACGAATAAGGTGGCAAAGGTTAAGCACATATAATATCGACCAGCAACATTTTATTTTACACAAGGGGTTAATTTTTTCCACAAACTTACAGAATTGTAAACTTCAAAACCAACATTATATCTATATATGTGCACTATAAATTCATATCCTCTGGTCTAATCCTATAAGGGCTTCCATGTTTTTTTATACGATTGACAACGACCTCTGTAATAAATACTAACAATGACAGAGTGTAACCAGTGACGATTATTGCTAATAAATTTTCAAGAAGCACGAGCATATTTCGTTTCCTCCTGGGTGAATTTTTTTTTTGATCGCCATATGGATTACCCAAAATTTCATTTTAATTACATGATCTCGAGACACTTCCATGTTTTTTTATACGATTGACAACGATCTCTGTAATAAATACTAACAATGACAGAGTGTAACCAGTGACGATTATTGCTGGTAAATTTTCAAGAAGCACGAGCATATTTTGTTTACTCCCGGGTGAAATTTTTTTTTGATCGCCATATGGCCATATTTTGATCGCCCAAAATTTCGTTTTAATTACTTGATCTCGAGACGCTTCCATGTTTTTTTATACGATAGACAACGATCTCTGTAATAAATACCAACAATGACAGAGTGTAACCAGTGACGATTATTGCTAGTAAATTTTCAAGAAGCACGAGCATATTTTGTTTACTTCCGGGTGAAAATTTTTCATGATCGCCATATGGATTACCCAAAGCAATGGCATGGTCGTTGTAAATTTTTTTAATCAATCCGGCATTTTGCATTCGTTGGATTACACTATTAATGGCAGCAAGATGGGGGGACCTCGTGCCTATTTCAAATGTGAAACTGCGTAGCCCGAAACAAGGTTTAATAATTTTTATCCTGGTTTGTCCATCACGTTGGTCCGATGCGATTGCCACGTTTGCGGACCGTCTGCTTGTAACGCAAGTGACATTTTTGTATTTGGCAGCAAAGGTCATGCAATGGTTGGTCTCAGTAGGATCACCCTTGAGACTTTTCTTCATTAAATTTAACATTGGGCCCTCGGCATCGGTATATACAATATCAAATATAAGAGAATTAACAACTGGTACGAGTCCTGAATTATCGAGATCCTCAAATGAATTAAATTCCATTTCTGCATCGGTCTGCAAACTTATGTCCATGACAGCTGTGTAAATGGTCGATGAATAAATTGACGAGGCAACGAGCAAGCAGGCAAATATAATTCTCTCGGTATTGACCGTTGGTTGCCGAGTCACCGACATCCCAAAAAGTACACGAGCTATGTAAAATGGCTTCCACAGACGGTCCTCAAAATGGAGGACGTAACCAACAGTCCAGATAATTACGACTGTCCCAAAAAATAGAAGATAAGCCTTGAAAAAATTCATTGAAGGCAGAATGGTTAAGGGCAGAACTGGTACAACTGGGCACAATTCATCCATCAGAACCATCACTGTTCGTAATTTAACATTCGCCGATGGTTTGCTCCAATTTGGAGATAAAATGGAAACCAAATCAATTTTTCGGCTATTCATATCATTTTCGAAGGCACCCATTGGATTTGCAGCGTACTGAGAATCCTTGAATGCTTCTGGTAAATATATCAGAGAAAAATTCAGTTTTCGAGCAATCGTTTCTATTAATAGAATATTGGGCCCTCCAACATTAACAAGTTTTCCATATTTGTCCAGTTGAGAAAAAACAAATGGTGGAACATTTGGAGTTTTCACTCTTAGAGGATAATTCCACATGTTATCAATTTTTATAGGAAACCATAAGATATCAGGAGTCC
>OY769906.1:20267076-20554576 GCA_963669185.1 Dyspetes luteomarginatus
TCTCGCCCTCTCTCTCTCTCTCTCTCCCTCCCTCTCTCTCCCTCTCTCTCTCTCTCTCGCTCGCGCCCTCTCTCTCTCTCTCTTTCTCTGTAAGAAAAGTACTTAAACGTTATTTTCACCCACCTCACCATTTATATATAATGAGTTTGCTATCCCACGTCTATGTATTTCCATATGTGAGTTTTTGTTTTTCGCGCGGATATGCGAACAGAATTCAATATTTCGTACTGACAATGAGAGAGGTCACGCTTCAATATCATTACTGGCCAACGGATTGAAGAAATAAATAGACGTTTAAGTTTCATTTATTTATTTGGTCGATGAAATTTTGTTACGGCTACGAATAATTCGGCAAACGACGAAATATGTAAGCATAGCCGTGTACAAAATTTAATTGGCTATGCCCAACCATTTTTAAAATTGATTTGGCTATCCAAATAGTAATTCGAAAATTATAGAAGAATATAATTGTAACATATACGTGTATATATGTATATGTGTGTGTATATTTCGAAAGAATTGTTTTATAACATCTTTCGTTTTTTTTTAATTTATTTTTTTACATTTAACCAATATTGGGGGATTGATCGCAAAATTTTCGGCACTGCAACTGTTAAAATTCAAACTGAGTATAATTCATTCTGAAGCGTTAAATTCGCTGATCGGTTTACACTATTACTTATTGACTATTCTTGAAATAAATTCTCACTGTTGTCATATAAATATCGTAAGTAAAAATATGAAACTTACTATTTGAAAATTTCATCACTGATATACAATATATATATATATATATTTATATATATAATTATTTATTACGTCGTTATATACAATAAATAAGTTCACGGTTATACGAGTACAAAACTTATCGTTGACATTGATTCAAGTAAATTATTTATAGGGAATTCCAGGCAAAATCGACAGACGGCTTATAATTTTTGTTCGGTTTTTTACTGAAAGAAAAACAAAATGGGTAAAAGTCGTGGTAGAGAAACATAAAAAATGTCACGAATTTTAGGATCCGGTTGAAAATGAGTTAAAGTTTTTTTGTCGTTTTTTTTTTTCATTTTTACAATTGACTCTTAATTGAAAATGAAAATTTAAGACCCAAAATTTTGACAATTTTTTTTTTTTTTGATTCGATAGTGCATAATTTGCACAGATCTGCATTTTTCATTTATAACGAAAGTTACTTCTTAGATATTAACAAAATAAGGAATAAAATTATTTTCATTTCATTTTCTCGTACCATCTCTACCCTAATTTTCAGAAACCCATTCAAAGATAAATGTAATTCTAAAATCATATTAATCTTTAAATAGGTCTCAAAAATTTTGTTTCATATCAAAGGATTTGTTGCAAACATTTAAAACAATCATCAAAGTTACTTATTGAACACTTTCGGCAATGAAGACAGGACCGCAATTGTCGAAAACATTTGAAAATTGGCGTAGAGTATTTTTTCATTTGCCCAATATACTAACAATAAATGGAGGGTGATAGTAAAAATAGTGGGGGAGCTTTATCGATTTAGCCCAAAATGTCCCATACAGAACGTTATATAGATACAAAAGTTGACACATATATATATATGTGTGTGTGTGTGTATGACTATAAATCAGCTCTACATGTTAAAATGAGATGTGAATGTATCATTGACAGAGTTTAAGTGATTCTGACTAATTCGAATAGTTACGTTTTATAACGTATGTTGATTATACTTATAAATAATTTTATACGCGGAATGAGTTTTACACGTTTATATACAAATTTATAATACTGAACGGTGCGGCAAGTGGTGAATGCTCAGGTCCTGATATATCAGACAATATTTTAACAATTTTTTTAACAAATTTTTAAATATATACATACAATATGGAAAAAGAAAAAAAAAACCTCTAGCATTCTCCTTCACCGTCTTCTGTACGATAATTATTTACAAAAAAAGAAATTGGAGTATTTTATCCAAATAATAATATTAAAAATATTCACAGTGTATAATAAGGAGATCATCAAGAGTTAAAAAAATTCGTTTCGTCCGAGAATTGTGTCGAGAGACTCGAAATTCTTTTTTAAAGTTATAAAAAAAAAAGTCTTATTCATTTCGTAATCAAAAATACGCATGTTCCAGGGCGATAGTGCTGATGACAGGTTTTCTCGTCTCACCATTGGTCATTTCCCACTCACGCTTGCCAATCGTCAATTCCTTGTTACTTTTCCCACTACTCTCGTCGGTAATGTCGAGACAAAAATTATCATAAGTAAAAGCATTTGTTACCATGTGCGGATATTTTTCGTCGGAAATTTGAGTGAAACTTTTGAGTGTTACATTTTTCGTTGACGGAACGATAACGTGAGAGATTGAAACTTTATCAATTTTTTTACAGTCGCCGGTAAATTTACTCTCTATTTGATCCAAACTACATCCACGGGTTTCTGGCAATACAGCAATCGCGAAAACAGCGCCAGCCAGTGCTGCGCATGAAAAAATCCACATTGTAGCCTCGAGGCCAATCGCACTGCTCATATCGGGATATGTTTTTATTGCTGCAAATGTCATTATTTGAGCTATGCTCGTTGTCAAGCCACCAGCTGTACCGCGAAATCTTAATGGATAGAGCTCAGAGGTCATGACCCACGGTAACGTCAAATAGCCGATCATCGAGAAGCCAACATGAAGGGCTATGGAGGTCAGTGGAGTCCACGAAGACACTTTGTACCTAAAATAATAAAATAAAAATCATTCCTATTAATAATAAAATTTCTCGATGTTGCACAGTCGAAGACTCAACAACTCTGATATGAGATTTAATTCCCAGCTGCTGGCTAAACCGCGTTCTAGATTTTTTCGATAAATTTCTTCGAATCTGTTTTGTTAATCAAATCAGAAAAAATGAATTATATTAACACGAGGTCGCGAACTGTGATAAAACGAATCTTAAACTTTTAACGAACATCAAATGTTTGAATCTCTGATGAATTCGAAGGATTGAACTCGAATATAATTTAAAAAAAAGAAAAAAACACAAATATATCCCGTTTTTTTGCTGAATCTCATTAAAAATAAAATGCCTACCTTATCGACAAAGCAACACCAACTGCTGAGACAGCCATGCCAAGTCCACTCGCGCACGCGAGGCTTCTTCTGCCGAAATAACCAGCTAGACCAACGCCAATCAACGACGCGACCAGTCGTACCAATGCAATTCCAACGCTTCCCGCATAGCCGTCTATCATCACACCAATATCTTCGAGTACCGTCACCGCGTAAAACAGTATAACGTAAATTCCCGAAATTTGTTGAAGCCCAAAGAACATAAACAGAATCATAAATGGCTTCCAGACGTTTGGACTCCTCAAAGCTTCCATCAAATTAGCTTTTTCGCTCTCACGCTTCACGTTTGTTGTGCACAATTCGCGATATTCATTTTCCGTGCTCATACCGGGACCTCTCAGCCAAAATAACGATTCTTTGGCTTCCTCGATGCGACCCTGAGTTGCCAGCCATGCTGGAGTTTCCGGTAACATTCTATCGACAAAAAAAACGTGTAAAAAAAAATTGTAGCCACCAACCGTGAATTGTTTTGTGGCTATAAATAGATCGCTGGATAGCCCCCAGCAATTATAGAGGTGTAAAGCAACTGCAGGAGTGCCATTTTTTTTTCAAATATTTATTTACCATAAAAATATGACCTCTCGTATTGACACAAGGCGAATAATTATTTTTCCTATCTTTCATTTTGCCATTTCGGCCAAAGGCAAGATTTCACAAATTCCTATGAAATTATTCTTTAAAATACTCATGTGAGAATAAACGTAAGGAGAATTTCAATTCAACGTGGAATCGGTAGAGGCTCTTTGTTAATGGCCGCGTTTGTCATGCATAATCTATTTAAAATCGCTATTTTTCAAAATCTCATATTGATACTTTGACGATATCAATATGACTCGTTGCTTTACAAAATTGGATCGTGCTTTTAGTTTATTACTTTCAAAATTTAGTATGACCAAAACCGTACATCCATCATATATTTAAGAAATTGCGAAAGAGGTTTCATTTTTGGGATAACTCACCTGGTTAGAGCCAGGGAAAGTATGGCGGGGCCGATGCTTATTGCTGCTGTTCTTTGCCACGTCGTTAACGCCCCCAGCGTGTAAATCATCAAAACACCGAATGAAACTAATACCGGACCGGAACTAGCCAGCCACGCTCTTTGGTGAGGTGCTGCAGCCTGAAATACAAGATATTTCATTTATTTATATTACAATCAGTTATTCATTTGATCCAACTTAAATTGGGCAATTTCATTTTCCATAAAGAGCATTTTTTGTACTCTGCACTCTACTGGTGCTTCAAGGATATGAGACCATATTTAATGACATTAAAAAGATATTCAGATTTATTCAGACATTCGTGGATGCTCTGATGCCTATAGGTACTCGCAGCTGCTTGGACATCCACAGGTGGCCGATACTCAGGTACTCACAGATACTCATGACTACTCAGATATTTTCGGGTACTCATTACTACTCAGATATTCTCGGGTACTCATTACTATTCAGATATTATCAGGTACTCATTACTATTCAGATATTATCAGGTACTCATGACTACTCAGATATTTTCGGGTACTCGTGACTACTCAGATATTCTGAGATACTCATGACTACTCAGATGTTCTCAGGTACTCATTAGTACTCAGATATTCTCGGGTACTCATTACTACTCAGATATTCTCGGGTACTCATAGCTACTCAGATGTTTTCAGGTACTCATGCCTACTCTGATATTCTCGGGTATTTATGACTACTCAGATATTCTCGAGTAGTCATGACTAGTCAGATATTCTCGGGTAGTCATGACTACTCAGGTATTATCAGGTACTCATGACTACTCCAATGTTTTCAGGTACTCATTACTAGTCAGATATTATCAGGTACTCATGACTACTCAGATATTTTTGGGTACTCATTACTACTCAGATATTATCAGGTACTCGTGACTACTCAGATATTCTCGGGTACTCGTGACTACTCAGATATTATCAGGTACTCGTGACTATTCAGATATTTTTGGAGTCATGAGTACCCAAAAATATCTGAATAGTCACGAGTACCTCAGATATTCTGAGGTACTCATCGCTACTCAAATACTTGCAAGTACTCATCGCTACTCAGATACTCACATATAATCACAGATAAGAATATGGGTTTGATAAAAAAAAATGAGAGCACAATGGAACCAAGGAAATCTTACCTCGCTAACGTAAAGATAAAGGCCATTGGCCATTCCCGTTCCAATTCCACTGATGAAACGACCAGCGTAGAGCATCGGAACATTCGTCGACATTGCTATGAGTAACCAACCAGCAGCATGAGGAAGTGTCGCCAATGCAATTGCCGATCTACGACCAAAAAACTCTGCCGATGATCCTGCTATCAATGCTCCAAGAGGATTCGATATAACACCCAACGAAGCTATCCACGATGTCTCAGAGACAGTTGCAAAATTTGTTTCCAAAAGTTTTGGTATGAGGACCGCACTGAATCCCTGCGACAAACCCACGGATATTTGTCCCGAGTGCGCCGCGATACCGGCAAGAATCTAAACGAAATGAAGAAAGAAAAAAATCGCTACAATGAAGTTTGAAATTTAGTAATTACACATCGAGAATTTTTCGTAAAAATTAGATTATTAATAAAAATTCATCAAGGTTGACCTTTCGTAATTTTGTTCCTATTTGATACAAAAAATCATAAGAATTTTACGATTTGAACAAAAATGTATTCAAACTGTGTCCGCTCTTCATTCCGTTTTTACCTTCGATCGATACAAAGTTTTCAAACTTGCCGATGGTAGAAAAAAATAATTCTTTTTGCTCGAATGGTAAGAGTACGAGTGTCTCGATCTTCGCGTGGCCAAAGATAAATCATGAATGTGCAATCGCCCGACGTTATAAGGCCGCGCTCAGGCGCACGTGCGTGATCTATCACAACTACTATCGATCATTTTTTTTTTTTTTTTTTTAAATATATCCACACCACGTCACTATGTACGTGCGAATGGATTTTGATATCGCGGTAGAAGAAATGAAAAAAAAATTTACAATGTGTTTGTAGTTTTGTCAGAATATTTTAAATAATTCTCGAAGAATATATTACGGTGCTCGTGAATTGACCTCGTTTATTTCATTCTGGACAGGTCTGGACATCAATCTTTATCGCGGGAGTAGAAAACTCGAGGAGTATTTTTCATTATCAAGAGAGCCAGCTAATGCAGAATCTAAATATTGCTTACTAAACTTATATGAATTTTTAATTCAATTTATAATCTTTAAGTTATGATAAAAAATAAATAAATAATAAACAGAAATACACAAATACTCACGCCTTTGGTGTCACCAGTGTGCAGGGTTTTCCACCAATATTTGGCCTGTGCTACCATGATGTTGAAAAATTTGTACCCCTTAAAAGAAAAATACAAAAAATAAAATAAAAAATATATTTCTGTTAAGAATTCATCGTCTTTATTAATTATTTAAATAGAATATTTCTACACATTGTTTCACACTAGATCTTGTATTTTCTATAACGATATAATGAAATAATGGATTTCTATAGTCCTCGCTTGAACACAAAAAGGAGATTTTACCGTACCGCTCAGACGACAATTGCTATGAAAGTTAAGCAATGCGAAGAGACAGGAATTACGAGTTTCACTTCAATCAACGGATTGTGGAGGGGATTTTTTTTATCGCTAATCTGTAAAATGTAACGTTTAAAAAATCCTTAAACGTTATTTGACCGGTCAAATTTTCAAGGGCTCGACACCGTGGAGCCCTTAAGGTTATAAAGACGACGACGTAAAAAAAAAAACTTTAGTCTTTTCCCTACCAATTGCAAAAAGGCAGACTCTCAATGGTCCCTCAGCTACGGAACTGTCCATATAGAAAAACAGTCCAGGGTCTCCCAGACCCAAGTGTGTATAAATCAATGATAATTGAAATGTAAATACATACACCCATTTTTTTCACCATATTCGTATTAAATAAATTTTATTGAATACATATTAATAATTTTTTAATATTCTTTCAATATTAATAATTATTTATTGATTTATAAGTTTAACATTAATATAACGGCATTATTTGACCGGTCAAATTTTCAAGGGCTCACACCGCGGAGCCCTTAAGGTTATAAAGACGACGACGTAAAAAAAAAAACTTTAGTCTTTTCCTACCATTTGCAAAAAGGCAGACTCTCAATGGTTCCTCATCTACGGAACTGTCCATATAGAAAAACAGTCCAGGGTCTCCCAGACCCAAGTGTGTATAAATCAATGATAATTGAAAAGTAAATACGTACACCCATATTTTTTTCACCATATTCGTATTAAAAAAATTTTATTGAATAAATATTAATAATTTTTTAATATTCTTTCAATATTAATAATTATTTATTGATTTATAAGTTTAACATTAATATAACGGCATTATTTGACCGGTCAAATTTTCAAGGGCTCACACCGCGGAGCCCTTAAGGTTATAAAGACGACGACGTAAAAAAAAAAACTTTAGTCTTTTCCTACCATTTGCAAAAAGGCAGACTCTCAATGGTTCCTCATCTACGGAACTGTCCATATAGAAAAACAGTCCAGGGTCTCCCAGACCCAAGTGTGTATAAATCAATGATAATTGAAAAGTAAATACGTACACCCATATTTTTTTCACCATATTCGTATTAAAAAAATTTTATTGAATAAATATTAATAATTTTTTAATATTCTTTCAATATTAATAATTATTTATTGATTTATAAGTTTAACATTAATATAACGGCATTATTTGACCGGTCAAATTTTCAAGGGCTCACACCGCGGAGCCCTTAAGGTTATAAAGACGACGACGTAAAAAAAAAAACTTTAGTCTTTTCCTACCATTTGCAAAAAGGCAGACTCTCAATGGTTCCTCATCTACGGAACTGTCCATATAGAAAAACAGTCCAGGGTCTCCCAGACCCAAGTGTGTATAAATCAATGATAATCGAAAAGTAAATACATACACCCATATTTTTTTCACCATTTTTGTATTAAATAAATTTTATTAAATAAATATTAATAATTTTTTAATATTCTTTCAATATTAATAATTATTTATTGATTTATAAGTTTAACATTGATATAACGGCATTATAGAATATAAATACGAGCTGCTAGGCACGTGCAAAGTCACAAAAATAATGAACAAATAAATAAGTTTTTTAAATAAATAATAAAAATATTTATTGATTGATTTTATTATTTATAGCCGCCATGTTTAATCGAAGTATCTTTATTGATGTCCTATAAAGTGTCATCTTATCATTGTAGAACACGAACGAAGAAATGGCGAATAAACGATACGAGGAAGAAGATCTCGTACAAAGAAAATCTTGAATTTGTTAGAATTCATTTTTTCCAAATATTATATTTTTATTGTTTGTTTAACGTTTAGCACACTTTGGCAATAAAATTCTGGGATGTTTTTTCGTGGCCGTTTCTATCTTTCTATCTTGCAGCGATGACGTATAATTGCTTTATGTTCTTTACGTTCGTACTCAGTCGTTTGCGGTTTAATGGTAAGACGGCACACCAAAATTGCACCTCTATCCGATAAGCTCGCACCTATTCCCGAGGTGTGAGATATATTTTCATTGCAAAAACTGTTACTCGCCAAACGAATAATTATTAAATTCCTGCGGTCGCTGATGCATTTCGTGTTTATACATCCGTTCGAAGCCAGATAGAAGTATAGATCAAAAATCATCACAATATATCAATGATTCGAGAGCTTATATTTTATTTATTTTACCTGCTAAATTTAATTAAATCCACTTATATTTTATTTATTTTACTTACTAAATTTAATTAAATCCACTTATATTTTATTTATTTTACTTACTAAATTTAATTAAATCCACTTATATTTTATTTATTTTCCTTACTAAATTTAATTAAATCCACTTATATTTTATTTATTTTACCTGCTAAATTTAATTAAATCCACTTATATTTTATTTATTTTACTTACTAAATTTAATTAAATCCACTTATATTTTATTTATTTTACTTACTAAGTTTAATTAAATCCACTTATATTTTATTTATTTTACTTACTAAATTTAATTAAATCCACTTATATTTTATTTATTTTACTTACTAAATTTAATTAAATTCACGTAAGCAAGATTCAAAGTTAAAACGCAGCAAGTAAAAGCTGTGACTTTTGATTGTTGATACTTTGACCGAGTCCACGGAAATGGCAAAATAAAAATTTGCAAACGAAAATTGGTTTACTTCGGTACTCATGGGACCGAAAAATTGAAAGCTAATTTTAGTCTGACGATTTTTACCACGATAAGAAAAGATAAGCACGAAATTCCGGCAAAATTAAGACAATGAGGTCACATCGGTGGAGAATTTTTTCCAAAAGACGCTTGTCTCAAATTGTCCGAAAAGAAATAAAATTGTTTAACTTTTATCCTCGTTCTATATAATTAGAGACAAAAACGATAAAAAATTCTGTGAAATACGAAATTGTTTCAATTTTATAATAATATCAAAAACCGAAGAGACACTTTCGGTAAAAAGTGCGACGAATATTCAACTCCACGTGGTACTTGTCGATCCATTTTTTTTTAATTATTTTTTTACGCTGGACCAATGTGCTATCGTATTGTATAAGCTGAATGATAATCATGAAAAAGATATCGCGCCTTTTTAGAGTTCTGCGAGTCGATAAAAATGAACTTAAGATTTTTTTTGCAATAGAAAATTCAGCAAGTCGTGAAGACTTGATAATCAACGGAAAACCGGATATGGTTGATTACAAGTACAACGTGATCGCAAAAGACACAAATTATCTATCCCTCGTGCCACACACCGAGATGCCAGAGCCATATCGTTCGCTTCTATGCTCAAATTGTGCACCCCACGATGAGTAAGACTTTTTGTAAAATATTCTTCTTCTTATTCTTTCTTTTTTTTATGGAATATTTTTTTTTTGCCTCATTAAAAAAATTATTTCTCATTACTCATATTCAAAAACTCAAAAATATAACGTAATTTTGTGCTGCCTAACACTAATCATAGTTGAAAAATATTTTTATCCAGAATAATCGAATGAAATAAATATATTGATATCGGTAATCGGATTTCTCATCCTTTCTTGATTAATGGAGAAAAAAAAATCACGGGAAAATATTTATTTTTACGGAAGTTATACGTGAGATTAGGTCGTACTTCGATTGTAACGAAAATCGATATGTCGTCTTACTTGACCCCTGAACGTTTCGTTGATAACGATCAAAAATTATATCGCTACAATTTTTTTCCTGAAGATTTCACATCTGCCCTTTCAGAATCAGCAAAGAAAATTGAATTCTGTATATTAGTTCAAAAGTTATGAATTAAAACAAAAAAAAAAGAAAATTTATAAAATTGGCGTTTTTCCTCTTCAGCAAAAAAAAAAGCAGCTTTCTTGGCCAAAATATGAGTCAAACGCACATGTATTTTTCACAAAAATTTTCATAACAGTCACCTCCTTAATTGATAACGAAAAAAAATAAAAAAAAATAAATCAAATAGACGTAATTTTGCGGAAACTGGAACATGCGAAAGTTGGTCGGGTCTCACAGACCCTTTGCAATGTAAACAGCGAAAAATAAGTATGTGGATAGCTGTCAGGCGAAATAGCAATACGAAATAATATTGTCTTCGATTTACTTGGTGATTCAGTTAAATTGAGTACGGCCATTTACCTTAAATAAAACGGCCATATTACCTCAAATAAAAGGCAAATTAAATAAATATTCTTATCGTTCGAGAGACTCAATGAGAATATCCATAAGTAACAATAATGATTGCCGTTTGACATTGAGTCATGCGCACTCCGCGGTCCTTCAAACAGGGTGTAAACAATAATTATGCCATTTGAAACTAACAAAGTGTGCATCACGAGTGACAGTCCTGCGCATGACCCATCGATCATTCAATGCGTAGTAGCATCGTTCAAGATTACCGGTTCCATTACGAAATTGAATAATGATAGCGCGATTAGAGATGCCTCGTTCGATTACTCAAAATATTTAAGAGTCAAGAGAGGCGAGTCTCGTGATGCTCTCTGACACGATCAGGCTCTCGATCGTACATACACGTATATATATATGTACATATATATACATATATGTACATATATATACATATATGTATATATATATATATATATATATATATATATATATGTACATATATGTATATATATATATATACATATATATACCCCAAATTTTGCAGGTTATCGAACACGCTCGTTTCGGTCCCTGGCTTGGCGTTCTCGAAAAATAAAACAAAAACATGAAATTTAACGTTTTAGTACGATCAGGCACGTTTTTTAATTTTATTTTCTGGCAATAAAACTCAATGATATTCGTAATCAGCGAGAGTTCAAAAGATCAACAAAGCTCGTTGAATGTAAATAAATAAATAATAAAAAAAAAAAAATACGGAAAATAAATTTCTTACTTCTTGTCTCATTTTGTACGAGAATGTTGAAGTTTGTAATTTCAAAACGATCTACATGAAACATACGACATAATTTTAATGTACTCGTTAAAAATATTACCTTTCATTATTCCCTAATTCGAAATGCATTCGGACTGAAGGCATTCTATCGTGTGATGAAAAAAAAAAAAAAAAAAAATGGCCGCCGGCCCAGAATGGCCTTTGAGAAAAGATGGCTATGAACACCTTCGTCATATATCATCGATTAATGATTTTATCACCGGAAGTGTGAGATATTCTTAGGAAGCAATTAAAAACAACTAATGAGATTTGAGGCCAAGTATACACACGAAATGACCTAGCGAATATATATATATATATATATATATATATATATATATTTATATATATATTTATATATATATGTATATATTTATATATATATTTATATATATATTTATATATATATTTATATATATATATATATACATATATATATATATATTCAAGTGATTTTAAACATCGACTAAACTGATGACATTGCGTTTGATTTTTTTCTCAACCTCATGAATTTTTCCATTCGTAGAAAAATATTTCGTCCATACATATATCGAAAATTTAAATTTATCATTCACTCTCGTTTCTCGTATCATTGCAAATGACAGATGTCTGCCCCATCACGTGACCCTTAATAACGTTTGATTGGATGTCCGGTTGTGCATTTGACCGATAGGTTTTCTATCACGACTTCCGGTTTCATTGGTTAAAAGCATTTTTAAAGTTACTTTGTAAATTGTTTTTTTTTTTTACTCGTCTACGAATACGTATGAAAAAATGTGTGTAATTTGTACACAAGGATTTATATTTTAAGATTGATCGACTTTTTTTTTTTATAATAATCTTAATTTAGG
Source organism: Dyspetes luteomarginatus (assembly GCA_963669185.1). Lineage (NCBI taxonomy): Eukaryota > Metazoa > Arthropoda > Insecta > Hymenoptera > Ichneumonidae > Dyspetes > Dyspetes luteomarginatus. The sequence continues at coordinate 20,279,527 of OY769906.1, forward strand.
GTCAGTGAAAAAAAAAAATCATATTCGGTGCAAATTTCATTTCTGTTTATTAAATATTATTTTTCAATAATTTTTTATATTTAACTTTCTGGTTGAAAAAAAAATCAATATTATTTTACGATGTGCTAACCTCCTTAATTTCGGAATAATCAAGGTTCGAGAGTTCCGTATCGATATCAAACGCCTGGCTGTCTCTTGCCCGTCTTACAACCGTGGAAAGATCGAATTACGAGCCAAAGTCACGGATCGATTTATAACAAACATAACACCGGTCACTATCGCCATGAACGTACGTACAGATATATATATTTCTCGAATTAACTGTTCCATATTCGAGCTGAAAAAAAAAAAAGGAAAAAAAAATAAACGTAAATCGTACCTGAGAGGCGTTTAGATGATAAGAACCCCACTTTATCCTTCAATTAAACGTTAAATGTAATTAAACGTACTTGCCCGTGACAATGTACTTGAAATATATTTAACAAATGTGTGTATCGATAAGAAAATGCGGGTACGCCGAGGCTGAGCTGATACAATCGCAACCAAGGATGGTTAATAAATTCCTCGTCACTGCTAAGTATTTGTCAACTGTTACAGTTTAATAGCAGAAAGCGGGAAAATGTCCACATAACGAGGATAATTAAGGATTAAGAATGCCAAGTATGCATCAATCGATTTCATTTATTCAATTTTTTATCCGTATTTTTTTTTTATCTTCTCGTCTTCAGTAGTATTTGAATTACAAAGAATTGGCACCCGAGCAATTTTATCCCGTTCTAAAATTATCCGAACAGCGTATCGAGAGTTATTCTCTTTATGAATGAGTCGATTCATAATGCAAACAGCCATTCGTCTCAATTAATCAGCTTAATTAAATTATCTCCCGATGACATCGGCAATTATTGACAAAAAGATCGTCTGTTCAGTAAGATTATAATAGTTCTGGCACTAAACGATAACAGTAATAGGGCCTGACCAGCAAATTTATATATCGTATACAGAGACACCATTGAGCGGCTAAAAGCATCGTTCTAATCGCTCTTGCCACTAAACGTCGGGGATCCTCGGCATCCTGCCAAAAAATCATATATAACCCACAAAATATTCTCAGTTGACGATCGAATATCAATATTTTTAGCCTCTCGCATGCTCATCACTCGCACATTCAACTCTATCAGCCTGTTTAACTCACCTTGATACAGAAGGTAGAAAAAAACAATAATCACGCCACTTGGACCCGCACAACCTCGTTAAAATCTCAAAGTTACTTTAACTAAGTGTCTTGCTTATAAAAAATTCTCACAATCTCAACAAAACTGTGTACACTTGCATCATACGTTCATTTCACTTGAAGCAATATCGAAAAAATAAATTAAAAAAAATCAAATCAGAAGAAACAAAGCCTCGCATCCACAGTCTACATGGCTGAGTGTTTCACAAGTATTTTACTTGTTATTCAATGTGAAAATTATTGTTTTATTATTGTTTCTTTAGTAAAATTTATGACAAATTGTTTATTTTCTCTTTTCGAAAGTATATATATATATGTATATGCGAATGTTTCACGTGTGCTCGTCTGTGAAAGAATCGTACAAGCGCGAATTCGTTCGCGACGTTTTTTCCGCTCTGACTGAGCCCATTTCGCGCGAGGTCCCGCATTTATATCGCTCTCGACAAGCCCGGTGTGTGACTCTCGTTGTACATAACCACGAGTCTCTTGAGACACTCTCGGGCTGCTAATCAAAAGCGCTCACGCAAACGAGCTGAATCTTTTTTTTTTTCATTTGAACCGATACATCCCTTATAATTTTTTTCTCCCTCCACTCGCACATTGTTTACAACCCCCACCCCTATACGTTTTGATTCTCACTGTATACATTTTAATTAAGCTTATTTATTTATTTTTCATTGTTTGTTGTTACTTTTATTCTATATTATAAATTCTATGTTATAATATTTATACTTTTTCCAATTCGATGGCTCTCGCACGCCCCTATACATCACTCTTTGACTTTCAGAAAAAACGACGAGTAACGGATGACGCGATCGATACACATGTGAACACACAATATATATGTCAAGCAGAAATAGATCTTCCTCCTGCTCGACTCTTTTATTCGATTTACAACTTTAACACTTTTCGATGAATTTTCCCAGGCGTCATAAATACTCCAATTTCTTCACATCCTGCCCAGGGATTCTTCATGTTAAAAAAAACACTTTTATTACTCTTCAAAAATTATCTGTCGTCACAATCATAGCCCTCCCCCCAACCGGAAGTGAAATCGTTTTATCTTTCTGCAAGATGACACGGTAAGGTTGATCAGACAAAATGTGGAGTAATTATGGAAAACAATACGTGACCTTTGACATTCGAAAAATTGGAATTTTTATGAAAATTATTAGCATGAAAAAGAATTCAAAAATTTTTATGTAATTTTTGGTCTATAATTTCATCGATAATTACAATATGGTCGAGATGGTAAAAATTAGATCGAAATTTATGTTTCCAATGTGAATAACATTGGCCATATGATTTTTTTTTTTTAAATTAAATATCACAATTTAATAAAAATATTAAAACATGTGAGTTTTGTAAATTATTTAATCACCCATTGGTGTTTTAATTAATAAATAGATACGAGATAAAAGTGGGTCACCAATCGAGAACCTTCTTGTCGCCATTTTTGTTATAATGACGTTTTTGTTCAACTCGTCTACGACTCTACCATAATATGTCGCTCGGCAATTTTATGATATGGTGCCTCTTATTACTTAGAAGAGAGTACGATATTCCCCAGTGAATGGACCAGCATGCGAGATCGACGGGACGCTCGACCATGTATCGATCGTTTTCCACGCATATTCTCTCCCTCTTGCATCGATCCTTTCGCAGGATACTCAATACCATAAAATATACTATATATGTACTATATATATATATATATACACTTTATGTTCTTATATACTTAATACATACACCGTACATATGTATATATTTATTTATTTATTTATCTATATATATGTGTATGTATATATTCATATATATATATATATATATATATATATAGATATATATATGTATATATATGTACGGGCAAGGTGATCGTAAACCGCGTGTGCACTTGAAATGAAGAGAAAAACTACGATGATCGTGACCAATAACAATGAGTGCCCGGAGCTCATAATGTCCCTGATTTACTGGACGATGTGGGAATAAAAAGGCAAATAAGAAAATTCAACGATAACCGTTAAATGTTGCGCGCGCATGTCCCGATTCAAATTTCAAACGTTCGCGGCAATTTTAAATTCATCAGGAATTTAGTAGTTTTGATAAATATTGAAAAATTCGAGACAATAATAATCGATTACGTTCTTTTTTTATTTTATTTTACTTAGATGAAAAAAAAAAAAAATGCACTCGCAAACTTTATTGAATAATTTATAAAGACTTTAAGGTGTGCCAGAGTGAAATGTAGTTGAGAAACTGTTCAGAGCGTTAACGATAAAAAAATATTTATAAAATTGTAGTTTAGAAATGTAAAAAAATTTACGAGTTTCAGTTTTAAAAATTCTTAAATCCTCAAACTTGATCTGTAGAGCTGCCCTAGATCTCTATTTAAAAAATCACTAGAGCAAACAATAATTTCGATATATTTAAAAATCATAAAAATTCCCATGTAACTGCCCTGCATTCTCACACACCTTAAGTCCCAAACCCAATATCCCCTCTCACACGACGCGTTGGCGCGAAAAGTGATAAGGGACTCGCGATTAGTGGAAAATGAGATTATTTGGTGCGAGTGAGTGGATAATGAGTTTGGGATTTAAGGTGTATGAGAATTTGGGGCCTTTAGACCCACTAAATTTTTAAATAATCCACACCTAATTATTTTTCAAACGATTCCAAACTCAATAAATATTGTCAAAAATCTCTAGCTCGAAATATCAAAAAAATTCTCTACACTTATAAAGCTACATGGGCATAGAGGAAAATTTCTAATTAAAAATATTAAAAAATTCTCGAATTTCTTGAAGTTTTGAAAAATAAAAAAAGAACCAAAGTCTTGAAGTGACTAGAAATAATTTTAAAAAATACGAGAAGACTACGATTACGAGAAAAATAATCGTCGACATTGCATTATTACTGATCGATCGTTGGGAATAATTTTTTTGTATTTTTTTTTTCCCATTTTATCGAGCTTATTTTTCAGACAATTCTCATATTAATTCAATGAACAATTATTATCTTTCGATTCTTCAGAATTTTCCTCAAACTGTATTCGCATTTAATTATTATTATGCCCTCGTGCCTTGTGAGACTTTGGTACTATCGAGGTTTATGCACGATGATAAAAATCTTCCGGTAGGTTGGCAAGTGCAATTTAATTGCTTGTTGATCTTCCCGTGCAACTATTCGACCGCTGTGCCACTGTAACAACGAAGACGAGTCTCAATTTGCCTCGTGCAATTCTCTCGGAATCGACATTTATACGAATTATGACTTTGAAATAAGCAACGACTCTGTCAAAATAATCACAATAAACTATCAATGTGAATAATTGCATCGGTTTTCGTATATTAAAGTCTCGAATGAGGAAAAAAAAAGAAATAAAGTGAAGATTTAAAAAAAAAAAAACACGCGATTGTAAATTAAATTGCGCGACGATGTTGGTAATTTTCACCAAAAATTCGTGAAATATAATTTAAAAAATGAAAAAAAAAAGGTCACGAGGTCAAGTCGAATAATGACTTAAAAAATTATCGGCTCTGTCAAAATAATCATAAGCTATGAATAATTGCACCAAGTCATTAAAAAAAAAAAAAAAAACCCCGATTACAATACAAAATTGAAACGGAAAAAACAATTGACTCCTGTCAATTATTTTGCCCCTGTGACCTTAAAAAAAAAAAACAAAAATCGTTTCTCATGAAAATCATAATTCTCTTTTTATCCTCGTTGTATAAAATTTTTTGACCAATTCAAAAGAGATGCAAAAAAATTGACAATTTAGATTGAAAATTTGGAAAATATTTTACGAATAAAATTTAAAAAAAAAAGAGTCTCGTGACCTTGGCATCAGCCTTGAAGTCTTCTGAATTTATTTATTTCGTAATACGTGATTTTTTTTTAATTTTTTTTTTTTTTTTCTTAACTTTTTCGTAATTTTATTCTTTTATTCGCTCCTTCATATCATCCCTCTCTCTCGCTCTGTCGGGATCGAGACTGGCGCTTGCGCCAAAAATTCGTACCATTTTTCAAACGATAAAATTCAATTCTCGCCCACACATGACCTAAAATCCTCCTATGGATTTTTTTACGAGTCTCACAAATATATATCTGTCGTATGAAATGTTTTTTTTTTGTAAATTCAATTACAAAATTATACGTAATGCAGAAAAAAAAAAATGTTTACACGATCCGGAGAAAGAGAGACTATCTGTCTCTCTCGCCCTCGAGAATGAGCCGTGAACGCGGAACACTCGATGAGAAAACGACAGTTTGTCGCCCCGAGCGTTTCGTTCTTGTAACTGGTAGATTGAATACCCTCGTTTTTTTAATCTTTATCCCTCCCCTGTCCTCTCTCTCTCTCTCTCTCTCTCTCTCTCTCTGGTCGTATCGGCCACCCGCGCTTTCAGAAGACTCGAGGACGACCGGTAAATTAATTTGCAATAATACATTAGCTGATTCATTTAATAAAATTTATAAACCAAAACAATATTACATAAATGAACAATAAACAAATTATCGTAGTTTGTATTTTTAAAAACATGTCCAAGTATGACCATTTGGGGTTGGATTTTTTTTTTTTTAGTTTTTAAATAAAAATCAATACGATATCACTGCAGGCCTTAAAATTTGTTGAACGATGTGGAAAAATAATTTACTATTTTTTTTTCTCATCTCTTAGAAGTTTAAGAATGTTTGATTTTCAAATGGCCATAACTTTGCTCCCAATTGGCTGTTTTAGAGCGATATGGACGTTTTCATAAAAGCCGAAAGCAGACTTAGACAATAACATTTAGATTAGATTAGGTTAGATTAGATTAATTATCCTTGCCATGAATGGAGTTTGAAAATTATTGTAAAAAAAATTTTCAACAATTAATAGTTCGAGCATCTGTAAAAAATTATTTTAAAAATCGTAGCCCGATGAACCAAGTGACATTTTGAAGCTGCAACGATTCTGAAGGGCACAGAATGGAGTCGAAATTTTTTCATGAAGCGAAATTTATGCTAAAAAAAAATGTCTTTACTTTATCTAAAGACGTTTAATCGAAGTACATTTTTTCATTTTAAACTGAAAATTTTGTGAAAAATTTTGAAAATTTCTATAAACTTGTGAAATAAACATTTTTCATCTCAAAGAATTTTCATATTGTGAGGAAAAAAAATTCAAAAAAAAAAATAATAATGCATTTTTTATATCCTCCTGATGTTGCATTATTTTATTGATCGAGATGGATTTAAAAAATGCATTATTATTTTTGCTGGATCGTTTTTTGTGGTGATTGAGACACCTTAAGTACTTTTCTATCATTGTTTAGTAATGAAGAAGCCATTGAATAATATTTATTTTTCAACTCATCTAATATACAGGTGCGTTCTCGTAACTACAATAATATCTTGAACGGGACCTTGCTTTCTAATGGCCTGTCTCCACTGTAACTCGTCCTCTTCCTTATCACGATTTTGTATTTTCGCGATAAAAAAAAAAAAAAAAAAAAAAAGAAAAAAAGAAAATATCTATATCTATATAGCTCGAGCTACTGACGTCATTTCTTCGTATTCTTTTTTTTTCTTAATTCCCGATTCATCGATCGATTGGATTGATCACAACAACCAGTAAAATATGCTCAAGTACCTCGAGAAACTATTCTTTAAATGCGGAACAATGAAACCTCGATTATATACAATATAAAATTACTTATATCTATGTGTATGTATGGGGCATTCCCAGCAAAATCGACAGGGGCCTCTCAATTTTTTATTCAATTTTTTTCTTTTCGTATCTTGTAGAGCAATAAAAAAAAAATGCTCCATAAAAATATTTCAATTTATTCCAAAATTCGTTCTGTGCGATAACGAAATTTTTGAATTAACACCATTGGACATCATCGATCCGTCAAAAGATTTTTTATTTTTTAAAATTTTACTTCTTTTTTAATTCGAAATTTTCGTTATTTTATGATCGAGAAATTATTTTCAGTATTATATAAAAATTGAATAACCCCCTATAAATAATGATCGGTAAGCAATTAAAAAATCATTAAAATGCATGACAATTATTTTGTTTCAAAATTGTTTTCGGATGATTTTCCAATTGCCCATTATTGTAATATTTTCATTTTTCTATACGTTACAAAATAATGACAATATTAAATAATTTTTATTTTTTCACACAAATCTCTGGAAATTATTATTTTTTTTTAAATTTAAGATAGACAATTTATCAAATTTTTAGAATAATCGAAAAGGTGTCGAAAAAAATCATTAATAAAAAGCAAACTGATTTTTCAAAAATACTGAAAATTTATTTCTAGTATTTTTTTATGTTACTTTACAGGATACTAAAAGGAGGACCAATAAAAAATAAGGAGGGTTACAGTCCTGTCGATTTGCCCCTAAATACCCTCTATATAGACACACATATATACATATATACATATATACATATATATATACAGACATACATATATATATATATTTATATATAGTCTCAATTGAAAGAAAAGGAATTTCTCGATTCGCAATATTGTTATTGAACGAAAGAGGGAATATTTTCAATGTCGATCATCCACGAGAGACAGGTATATTATTAAATTCTTCATTGAGAATTTATATCCGTTCAGCACAATGAGCGCAAACATTATTATTTTCACGCTTTGATGATGCTAAACATATGTTTATTAATTGTTTGTATTGTCTGTTCTGTTCCAAACATTATTTCATTCAAACGGGAATACCCGGAAGCAAAATAATATTTCTTTCAACTATAAATTATAATAACTATAAATTTTCCTTGATGCAAAATTTTCCTTGAGTGAAAATTTATTGTCTTTCAAAATTTTCGCCTATGAAGAAAATTCATTTCGATTTTAACAAAAAGCTTCAAAATATCTTCACTTATTTTTTTTTTGTTTTAAACAAAAAAACAAAAATTATCAGCTTTACGTTGTTGTAGAAATTTATCATAAATATGAGGAATTGTCTGTAATTATTTGTGAGTATTCGATGGCCAATCTTTAAACAATCGGTAAGCAGTATTTACCTCCAAGTATTTATAAGTATACGTGATTATTAGTATCCGTAAACTTATACTTTAATTATTATTATTATTATTATTATTATTATATATGCAGAACTGACTGACCAGCATTCGTTTTACAAGCAAAATTGGCACGTTTATGCAGCATAGAAATTGAATATTCTCAAGCCCCTTTACTACATTGCAAAGTCATCATATATATATATACATATATCTATACTACATACTACAGATATTTCTCGACTCCTTTTTCACGACCTTGCCATTGACGTGCTCTGGCTCGACCACGCCGGGCAACAGACTCTCACTCGCGATCGCACACGCTCTCTCGACTTGAATGAAAGTCAATGAAACCGCGTGTACATGCCCCGAGTGTCATGAGGAAGTGAATAACCCAAGGTCGAAATCACTCGACACCGCGACAGTCCGGAAGTTCCTTCCTAACCGGATTCGCCGTATTTGTCATCACGTCATTATCAAAAATTATATTAAATGATGTCTTTGGGTGTGTGTATATGTATATAATATAAATAATATAAAAATCGATTGAATATATATATATATATTGTTTGTGTTTAATCGATTTTTTTTTAATTCCTATATTAATATCCTCGACCTTCGCTATAGGATTATAATATGTCGACCAACGAACCTCCACGAACTTCAACCTTGCGGCACTCTTATATGCGCGCCCTATGAAATGCTTTTATGTATTTTATTTTTAAATATCATTAAACTAAAATTGTCCTCACTCTGATACATAAACATTTTTTTTTTAACACTCCCCTCTTTGTACAAGTCGTGAAAAATTACAAATTGAAGATTTTCGTCTTTTAAGCCATTCTGATTATAATTTTCTTTTTACTGATTATGTTTGGGTTTGGATAAAAAAAAAATATATCAATCAGGCTGGTTAAAAAATCATTCTATTTTATTCAAGGATGCAAAAATGCCAATACGACATTTGATACGAAAAAAAAAAAATCCCAATGATCTTTTCTTAGGTGACGTAAATTATTTTTTTGGACAATTTAATTATTGTCGAAAATTACGTTCAATGGTATAAATTATTTTTTTGGACAATTTAATTATTGTCGAAAATTACGTTCAATGGTATAAATTATTTTTTTGTACAATTTAATTATTGTCGAAAATTACGTTCAATGGTATAAATTATTTTTTTGGACAATTTAATTATTGTCGAAAATTACGTTCAATGGTATAAATTATTTTTTTGTACAATTTAATTATTGTCGAAAATTACGTTCAATGATATAAATTATTTTTTTTGACAATTTAATTATTGTCGAAAATTACGTTCAATGGTATAAATTATTTTTTTGTACAATTTAATTATTGTCGAAAATTACGTTCAAAGGTATAAAATTGATAAAAAAAAAAATATCAATGAGGCTGGTTAAAAAATCATTCTATTTTACTTAAGGATGCAAAAATGCGAATACGACATTTGGCATTTGGCAATTATTAGTTCGTTTCTTACGGAGATTCAACTTTCTTACAATTTGGTAAATGGGGTGGCGTCACGTGACAGCCGATATTTTTGGGTAACGAGTATCGTTGTGGGGGCGTAAAATGATGTGGCAAAAAAAATAAAAAACAAATAAGACAAACACGTCTTCAGGTGTAAATTTTATGTTTATTTGATTTGCGATAATAATCGCATTAATATATGTAGATCAAGGCTTGTCATTGTTTGCGGAAGGTGGACGACCTTACATATTCCATGCACGAGACTAAAAGCAACTTTTTTTTTTTTCGTCTCGTCTCGTCATCGTCTCGATCGACAATCGAATTGTAATACGAGCTAGTATTCGTAATAACACATAGCCAGGATGATGAGGCGAAAATTAATTTTTCTTTGATCTTTTTCCGTCTCGAAAGACGTTCATTAATTGGTCACGTGGTGATAATTGTAAAAAAATATATAAATTAATATTCTGCTGGTTAAATGCACTTTTTGTATATATATATATATATATTTTTTTTTTATGTGTGAACAGTCGTGTACATAGCAATTTGTTACGTAAGGTGGCGTCACAGATCGTCCAAAGATCCTGACGAAAGAAAGAAAAAAAAAAAATGTATGTGAAAAATTGATTCGAAAATGGGTTCAGATGGTTATTAGCTGTTCTCGTGTAGACGACTCTGGTATAGGTGAATCGTTCCTTTGGATATTGTTATATCATTTTTTTTTTTTCACTCGTTGCGTAATAGAGCAACTCTTGGGCAAAGATATCTTGCAGAAATCGCATTAAAGTACTTAAAACCATGTCCTCCGCATCATTCGACGTACATACATATATATATATATATATATATATATATATATATATATATATATATATATATATATGTATAGCTACAAATATCAGTTTATCATATCTGCTAACGAAACGATTACTGCAGCTCGAGATTTTTCCACTCAACTTGAGGAAAAAATATCATTTCTTTTTTATTTTTATTTTTTTCAATGTTTTTTGTTTAATATTCAAGTCTTACAACATTCGTATGATTCATTTCGTCAGCCTGAATTGTGCAGGTCGATTAATGAGATATTCTTCGAGATGTATAATTATTCGAGCAATAGCGATTTTTTTGCTTAACTTAAATCCAGTTCGTATTCAACGATTTTTGATTTAATCGTCTATCATGGATTCTGGTAAGATAATATTCTTGACAGTTCAAACGAGATCAGACTGTTGGAAAACAAAAAAATTGCAGCATATTTTTTGCAATGCACATTACTATAATCTAAATATTTATATATCGTGTGTTCTGCGTCAATGCCATTATGTGTCTGAGAAAAATTAATTCATGATTTTCATACGCTAATATGTGCAGGAAAATTTAAGATGCAAAAACGATCTTTTATTGTTCTATATCGGACGTTTGAGTAATTTCATCGCTGCGCAAGATGGCGTTCACTACACAAAATGGTGGCTCAATTTCAATGCAGCCACTTCGGTTTTGTTCGAGCTATACTTAGAAATGACAATTTTTCATGGTTTTTTTTTTAGAGAATGACACTTTTTGACACTGTTTGATCCGTGCCAATACAATTATTGACCTGTGGATTAGTGCTAAGTTATTATATTATTGGCTGTATTAAAGTTTTTAAATCATAATAAGGTACGGACTTAGATCTTTGCCAATATAATACTTTCAACGTACTTGGAGCCATCCCAATGATGGTCTTGATGATTAAATCCCTGCCAATAATACTACGAGGACTCAGATTGATGATTAATCGTATGGGATTCATACTTAGTTCTGTGCCAATGATATTATTCGTACTTAGTTCTGTGCTCATGATATTATCCGTACTTAATTCTGTGCTCATGATATTATTCGTATTTAGTTCTGTGCCAATGATATTATTCGTACTTAGGTCTGTGCCAATGATATTATTTGTACTTAGTTCGGTCCCAATGAAATTATTCGTACTTAGTTCTGTGCCAATGATATTATTCCTACTTAGTTCTGTGCCAATGATATTATCCGTACTTAGTTCGGTCCCAATGAAATTATTCGTACTTAGTTCTGTGCCAATGATATTATTCCTACTTAGTTCTGTGCCAATGATATTATCCGTACTTAGTTCTGTGCTCATGATATTATTCGTACTTAGTTCAGTGCCAATGATATTATCCGTACTTAGTTCTGTGCTCATGATATTATTCATACTTAGTTCTGTGCCAATGATATTATTCGTACTTAGGTCTGTGCCAATGATATTATTCCTACTTAGTTCTGTGCCAATGATATTATTCGTACTTAGTTCTGCACCAATAATAGTGGAGACTCTTCGATCGAATGAATACTCTTCGCGATTAAATGCAAATTATTATTTCCATTGATATTGGCACTTGGAGTGATTCCAATAATTCAAACTCAATATTAAAACTTAAATCTATTTATAATGATTCTATCGAGACTTAGATCTACGTCACCATTAACACCCTTAACCACACACCGCCACAAACAACATTTAAATCTTTGCCACCAACAATATTTTCCTTCTTTACAGTCTCACATAAATCATTCAGGTCAATCTAGGAAATTTATACTTGAGGAAAATCTGGCGCCCATCAAGTGATGATCCAACGCCAAATAGTTATATATTGTACACAAAGACGTAAGATTAAATTTCTCTTTAAATCCGATGAAATCATCACATTTAATTTATTCCAATTTATTGCAAACTGTGCATATAAGCATTACACATACAAATCGGCAATTTTTTAATGCGCAGTTATCATCTTACAAAGAATATTGCGTCAAATCCACACGTGCCAGTATACTTTTTAAAAATTGTTTTTTTTTTTTTTTTTTTTCGATTACACAGGTGAACAAACTTGTTATTTCAATTGATAGGTAAAATACTGTGGAAAATCATAAAATACAATGAGTAAGAGCATAATCAGAAGAGGTTTCAACGTAGAACTAATAATGTCACAAAGAACTTTTGCACACATCGATGCGAATGTTCATCTTATCATAAATATTTACATTTAACTGCCAACGCATTCGGCAAGTATCCAGTCAGCTTGCACATGCGTTTGAAATACCGTTACTTTTCTCTAAATCAACGAGCTCAAATTAATTAATATTAATATATAATTATAATATTAATTAATCATATTTTAAGTCGTCAAATATTTTTTACACCAAAAATTGATTTTTCAGTGTGTTGTGTGTGTTTTTTTTTTACTCCAATCGCAAATAAGGGAGATATCAAAATTGTCAAACGAGATATTTATCGAATTACATCTTCTGAATATTTAAAACAAATTCTGAGTAAAAAAAAAAATTATTTCTAATGATTCATATTGCTTGGTAATATCTTTATTAGTAACTATTTTGTTGTCTGGCGACTTCATTGAAATACGAGGTACATGTTTTTTGCCATTTCGTATTAAACTATGCAGGTTATCGTGCGCAGTGTAGAAAAGATACATTTATCATTTACCTCGTCAAGAATTGATATAACCAGCACGTCATGCATGCTAGATTATTCGTTCTCTACGTTCTTTCATTTTTCTAAAATTCTTTTTATTTCGTTTTTTTATTTTTTTTATTTTTTTTATTGACGACGAATATATCAAACAAATCACATCAAATCGCTATATATAGCTATATAATTGTTGATTGTAATTTTGTCTCGTGACGTTTATCTACACGTCACGTTAGTATAATTGCGCGAGATTCATTCCTATATATATATATATATATATAGGAATGATATATATATATATAAAGGATGATTGGTATTGAATAACGGATAGGAACTGCTATATTATACATATGCGAGTGCGAACGAACTATGTTGGTGAAGTGTAACGTGATTACATAACCTAGTAACGAAAGCTGATTATAGATCACGTATTTAGTATCATGCGATTTTTTTTTTTATACCTTCCGTGTCTTTCGGCAATGTCATGAACATCGTCATATTTCTAGCCTCTACGAATAAAAACAATTAAGCCACCGATTAATACTCAGCATTTTTTATCTCCTCGTTAAAATCTTTATCTACGAAATTGAGTGAGAATATGAAGTTTTAGCAGATTATAGTCGCCTAAAAGTAACACATTCGCCCCGGATATTATATAAAGACGGAATATGACCTTGAACGTCTGCGCATGCGCAATAGATCTCAATGCGCTGCATCGTGTGACAAATTTAGCGCGTTTGTAATTTGTACGGGTCTTATTGGGAAGATCCTTAAAACGAGGAAAATTATAACAACCGTTCTTGACCGTAAATTTTTTTTTTTTTTTCAGTTATCAGTCTGAAGCAGTAAAAGTAGGTTATGTACGATTAATTGGTTGATGTCTTGAACGACGCTTGACGCGCTTCACCACGAGATTGTTTCGGGAGTTCCTTGACGGGAAGGCCAAAAAGTCTTTCTACACTTTCGGGTTGATTTTATTTTTTTTTTCCTCTAAAGAGTTAAGCCTCTGTCTGATAATAAAAGTATATATATTTAAAGATGCACTGCTTGCTGACATATACGAATAATGACTGGATAAATGAACCAGTTTTGCTTCCTCAGATAGGAAGCTTTATTTTTCGAAAGCTTTCTATTTAATCCACTGAATATCTTCAGCTAATATACTTCACATATTCGCATGGTGAAATTGTAGCTGTGCATCGTGCTATTTATCAGGTTAGAGTTGTTTATCATATATCTCAAAAACCACTAAACCGATTTTACTCTCCTTGGCAACATCTAAGATTTTAATGATCACAAATATGTCCTCCAAATTTCAAATAATTTGGATTATTGTGAGTAGGGGAGAAAAAAATAACAATCAATGAATCAAATTGGATTTTTATATGAGTATTTTTATTAAATATCATAACGAAGTGTCTCAACAAAGCTTCAAATAATTTTGTATCCTGGAAAGTAATTTGTATCAAAATTTTTTACTTGAATGTAAAAAAACATCATTTTTCTTGTATGAGGACTTTTTAATTTTAATTTATTTAAATACGCACTGCTTGCTGGCATATACGAATAATGACTGGATAAGTGAACCAGTTTTGCCTCCTCAGATAGGAAGCTTTATTTTTCGAAAGCTTTCTATTTAATCCACTGAATATCTTCAGCTAATATACTTCACATATTCGCATGGTGAAATTGTAGCTGTGCATCGTGCTATTTATCAGGTTAGAGTTGTTTATCATATATCTCAAAAACCACTAAACCGATTTTACTCTCCTTGGCAACATCTAAGATTTTAATGATCACAAACATGTCCTCCAAATTTCAAATGATTTGGACTATTGTGAGTAGGGGAGAAAAAAATTACAATCAATGAATCAAATTGGATTTTTATATGAGTATTTTTATTAAATATCATAACGAAGTGTCTCAACAAAGCTTCAAATAATTTTGTATCCTGGAAAGTAATTTGTATCAAAATTTTTTACTTGAATGTAAAAAAAAAACATTTTTCTTGTTTAAAGACTTTTTTGTAGCATACAAAAATAATTTGACTGACTATTAAAAGTGACTTTTGCCGTTTCAAACACTTTTTAATCTGGAACACCTTTTAACTGGCCCATTACTTTCTATCTCATCAACTCCCAGTCACTTTTCAACTGACATGTATTTGACATGATGATCTGTTGAGACTTCTATGTATCTCGAGATCTACTAAAACGATCTTGCTCTCCTTCGCAGTATTTCAGCGTTTGATTGAGTCCAGTTAGGGTGGGCTGGACAAATATGTCCATCGTTTATCAAGCCATTTGGTCAACTAATCTATCTATAGGTGTAAAAAATATCAAACTAATGAATAAGGACGAACTCGAAAAAATATCAAAAACTCAAATGGCCTGGACCGTTGAACTAATTCCTATTTTCTTCTGAGAATTTCTGCTACGTATGATAAAAAAGTATTCCAAAAGTATCGAAGAATGTAGTTGTGTGAAATAATTTAAAAAATATTAATTTGATAAAAAAAAAATCATTGTCATCATCTTGTCATATCACCGTCAATCATCGTCTTTTTATTGTATCCTATTTTTCCGTTTAGTGTCAATCAATATTAATTTAAGATCAATCGATCAATCAGTCAATCAATCAATCAATCAATTAATCAATTAATCAATCAACATTAATTCATTCAAGAATGAAAGTTTGCTTAAAAAATGAATATTCATATCAACAAATTTATAAAACGGTCGATCTGATTACTTTTTTCGCAAATGGATCTTCCATGTAAGGAAAGAATTTTCTCGAATCTGATTTAAAGTCAAATTAATTCAGAATCCTTCGATTAATTCTATATAGAAATTCAATTAATTTTGCGATCAAGCTCGTAAATAACAAAGATGATCGATTATCCTTATACAAATTGATTGACGATTCTTTATCATTATTTGACTAATTACACATTTGAAGTCCAGTGATTTGCTTATATAACTATCACTTTAGCCCCAGATGATTAGGGTTAATTTATATTTTTTTTAATAGATGAAATATAGATCGATCTGAATTTACTATCTCCGCATGCACTGACGTTATTCATTATAACTCATCATCATTCAAATTTAATTCAAAAGCTAATATCTATGCGCTAAATAAGCCCAGATGTAAGTATATTAAAAATTGAATGGGTGCTTATTTATTTACTAAAAAAAATTTAATGCATGTAAGAGCAATCAGTCTGACATATTTTATCTGTTTATGCGTTCGTAGCAGCACCCGATTTATTATGCAATGCCAACCTTGACAATGACCACCAAGCCTATTATATATAGAGACTCTGCATGTATCTCACCCGCCGCACAAACGATCTTTCTATCGAGTGTATTGCGACAAGGCTTCTGGCAATCCACGCATGTGCCTATGTCAGTGTCATTAACTCGCGCTTACGCGCAAGAAATTTTTTTCAACAGTTTCTCGATGCATAAAAATATCTAATTTCTTGAAATGGAAATGATACTCGTTTGAGAAAGAACAACATATTATCCTGTATACTATGTATTATTTCGAAAAAAAAAATGTCATCACGGCAAAAACACCGAGTGGAATGCTTTATCGATTTTTCGCGCCAATAAAAATTTGAAAAATCGTAGCAGTACAAACTACGATTAAACTTCTACGGAAAGCGAATCCATCTTCAGACCCAAAAAATATTCTTCTTTAGGTCCAACTTCAATTAAAGAAAAAAAAATTAGGCCCGATCGATCGATGATTATTCAGCACTGTGGATTTTCATTCATTTTGCAAATCTAACCGTAACGGTTTATATGCATCTCCTCGGTTTGAATAATTATCAATGTCAAATCAAATCTACGTTCCAGGCCCAAAAAATATTGTTTCGTACATTTAATTCTATTGAAAATAAATAAATAAATAATTGTACGGTCATTGTACCAATGGACACAAAAAATCGCTCGCTGTATATTGATTTTCTTCGCTAATTTGCATAATGTATTTTTTCTTATCTATTGCCGGATCTGCTCGGACGAGCGGAAATAATCAACTGCTAATGAGAGAGACAGAAACTTTATGAGAGAGACACGGCAAGTTGAAAAAAATAAAGATGTGTGGCAAGGAAAACTGGTCGATGCGGTCGAACAAATATCTGGTTTCGCGCGGTTCATCAGTCAGCCGTAGTGAAAGATAGAAAAATAACTATTATATATACAGTTTTAGCGTTTGTGAACGGACGAGAGTCAAGAGGAAAGGCCGCACACGAGATCGCGTAGAAAGAGACGAATATATATATGTACAAACTGACCCATTAGAATCGAGGTGAACCGAAAAAGCATTATGTAAGTATTATCATCGAGGCTGTAAATCGCTCGGCTGAACATATTTTCGCAATTGTAGATCCCGAGCTCGTATGCGCAAGCGCGCAATATTTCAAAAAACATGCGATTCAGTTAGACTCGTAGAATTGTAACGAGTTTAATTTTTCTTTCATTCGAAACGGACTATATAATAAATGTACTTACATACTTCTATTCTGGCAAATGTTAAAAACACATTGTTGAATTATATTCTTAGTAAAAAAAATTCATGTGCAAACATATGTATATTTTTACAAACAATAGAATGCAATAAACAGAGCGTAAACGTTATCTATGTAGGATCGGAATTGTAAACCTTTCGCTTTCCCTTTCGTTACAATCACAAATACTTTGGTTTGTTTTCCACACGGCTGAACGAACGGAATGTATTCTTACCACTACAATTACTTCTTACCGCTGGTCGATAAGTCAGACTAGGATCTTACCAACAATCGGTAAGACTTTTTTAAATGTTCGTTCTCAAACTGCCCCACTACTGTCTACATGAGCGCTGTTCCCTGACTTCATTTAAAAATGGCGCTGTTCGCTCGTGCCAACGCGAACGCGGTATTACTAACGAACAATTGTTATTTATCAAAATTAACAAGTCACGATGTTATTTTACGCAGTATCGCTAATTATACCAATAAATTTTGTACTGCCAAAAGGCTGTCAAAGTGTACGTGTCTCGTAGGTTCTTTTTCACGATTGAACGTAACCTCAAATTCACAAAAGAATTTCATTCGTAAGTAAATGATTTTTTTGCTGTAGTCGATTTTTTTTGTTAATGCAAATTCAATTTTTGTTAATTGTTCATGATCTTGCATTGCTGCGAGTATTCTCAATTATTTTATGCTCAATTACCGGTTACACCAATGTGACCTAACCTAAAAAAGCCGACTGGATGATTTTTGAGTTTTTCCTCTTCTTTATGTTTTTGTGCGTTTAAGGTAATGTGGTACATGTTATCGGTGAGTCTCTCTCGCTCCTCCAGGATCGCTAATCACGTTATCTCTATCGCATCCACGCAAACTCCAGCTTGTAACACATCACGTTAAGGCGATGCGCTACTCCTCTGTCGGTAACAAAAACTGCGTGCCAAAATTTTCCTAATCGGTTGATCTTTCGGACAAACGAAGGGAGTCGCAAACTGAATAATAATACGGCAGTTTGTGGTTCGTGTCTCCCTTCGTTTGTACGAACGATCAACCGTTTAGGAGAATTTTGGTAGTGGAGTAAAATTAGCTTTCTCTCTCGCACTCACAATGGCTTCGCAAACTCTGCTTTGCCGACTGAGTAGTAGCACATTATCTTAATAAGGGTGTGCGAATAACGTTCGAATCGAATCGAATGTAATCGAAAAGTGAATTCGAATTTGAAATTTAAATCGAGTAATTGTTCGAATAATTCGAGTATTTTTTCGAATACTTGGAATTTTTTACTCGTCAGCATCATTATTGTTGGAAAATATTGTTTAAAACATCTTCAATAGTTTTGTTTGTCATCGAATCTTTATCTTATTAAAATGTACTCAAATTCCCATATGGAATTTAACTTTCGGTGGCGATTATATACGATCAGCATTTTTAAATGGGCACTCCGAGCAAAAAAGCCAAAAAAAAAGTGCTGATTTTTTGTAATTCGCCCCAATTGTTTCATTCATTCTTGGTAGGTAACGACATTATTATCAAACAAGATAAGAACTTTATACAATATTATAATTATTCGACAAAATCGTTGAACTATTTTTATTTTTCTCGTTTACTTGTTTTGTTTGAGGCAAATGCCATGTCGCGCCACACAACAAAAATTATGTGCCCTATGAGGAAGTCTTGGCTCAGAGAAGAGAGGAAGCCAATAGATCAATCGTCGTACAGGTACAATCGTCAAATTCTCATGCTGAATTGTTCACCTATTGTGAACAATTTGGGACAATCAACGGAATGTATCATTACTCGCTCAAGGAGAGTAAGGTGAGTTTTGTATTGATCTTACATCTTTATTTATTTATTTATTTATTTGTTTATGCCAATTACACGATTTTTATAAACATTGAGAATTAATTATTTAAAAATATCAAAAAAATTATCTGATTCCTTCAATAACGTGACAACGTCGTGAACGTGTAAGCTTTGAATGCCTGGGACAATTTGAACGAGAGACCCCTGTCAGATAATTGAGAATCCCAAATAATAAGATTCTGTGCACTATAATGAGCCACTAAAAATTACAGTAAATCTAGTACGTTGGCTCGTGACATTTCGACGTTTTCGTCGTTAAAAAAAAATATTTTTTTCCTTTATTCCTGCCAGAACCTAAACCTGACCAAATTTGGCATAATCGTGTTTTAAAAAAAACTCAATCCCGAAGGACAGAAAATGGTAAAAGAGTAAAAAGTAAAAGAGTGATTTAAAAAAGAACAAACACCCGAAAAATCCCAAAGGGCTTATACGTTGGAATAAAATAAATATAAATGAAATATTTATTCAACCACAGAATATAATAAACATAACAAATAGTTTTGTTAAACAAAATGTTTCCCTTAGCATTTTTACTTGGTCGAATTTAACGACTTTTCGAGTGCCAAGGCTGCGCTCGAATCGGCGACTCACGTGAATTACGACGAAATCATACCCGTACAATCGTCGATGCTCTGGTTTCGTAATTCTCGAACGAAAAATGGAAAAATAATCAATAATAATCCGTCGAATATAATTACACCACCGTTGGCCATAGAAGGCTCAAAAATTCCGACGCAAGACAACATCACCGAAAGACTCGTTGCTGTCGGAACGGTGCGAATTTTTGTCTTCTTTTTTTTTTTTTCGTTCTAAATATTATAATTTCGGTGAAATGTTTTGTTTTTGAAAATATTCACTTGAATCGATTCAGATATCGGAGCAAATGATTGTATTTCACGATGCTTGGAAATTGGACGAGGTCGGTATCCGACTCCGTTTCTTGACTGCACATCAGCTCGAGCGAAGTTTCATTGGTCTTTTTCCTCATATCGCGGTTCTTCCGTTTGGCTCCTCGGTCAACGGCTTTGGTAAACATGGCTGCGATCTCGATCTCGTACTCAGCCTCGAAAACAACAAAACGGTTAGTCTCAAATTTCACGATATATTTTTTTTTTATGTATCCGGACGTTTTGCCGAGTCTCATTGAGTAATTTTTTATTTTTTTTATTATCAGTAATGATTTAAAATGCCGTATATTCATAAGGATTATGGTAATTATCTTCATTGTTTTGGAAGAAGATCCAATTTTTTTTGTGCAAGTAACATTGAAAATATTAACAGTTTTCCAGCTTTATATTTTTGAAATGATTAATTTATTATTAATTTACAGACTTTTATTGAATTGCTACCGAAAATTCTCTTCGGATATATTTTTTTTCATTTTACTGCATACAATGAATAATTTAAAATTTTCGAAAATTGTGACGGGAGAACAAAATCATTATTTCTACTATTTCCGTTGTTATTTTTATACATTTACCTTTTTTTCAGGAAAAATCATCGAGCAGATTCGTCTTCCACACTAAATCTATATCAAGCAACGACAGACAACAGTCAAAAAGACTCATGGAGATCATAGCCGATTCAATGCAATATTTCGTTCCGGGTGTATCGAACGTGAGGCGAATATTGCAGGCTCGAGTTCCAATAATCAAATACGATCAAATACTAACGGGAATCGAGTGTGATTTGTCAACGACAAATATGTAAGTGATGGAATCATTTTCTTAATATAATTATTGCAAACTTTTTCGCAATAGTATATTGTGCATCAAGGGCGGAAAGAATACAATTTTGACGATTGTGAAGTTTGTTGGAGCGAAGCGAGGGCGACGATCACACGAGTCAAATTGTCTTCCGCCCGTGATGCACACAATACTTTTTGTCCTGCTCCCTTTGAAATCGGGACTTTTCAAAGCTAGCGAGGGAGGTGTAGAGGGCAGCTGGTGTACGTAATAATTTCATAAAATATACAAATTATTATTTCCGCCCGCTCGCGAAGGCCGCATGTGCTATCGTCACCGGACTGAATTCGGCCACATTGCGCATCCTTCGCACGCTTGAAAAGACGCGTTTTCAAGGGGGCTAGAACAAAAAATATTTTTTTCAAAAGTACAAAACAATAATAATGATGAAAAATATAATAATTATTTTTTTATTTTTATTTTTTTTCCAACCACTGAAAAAACGATAACATAATTTTAACTGATGTTTTAACGGACATTTTTTCGAAAAAATGTCCATTCGAGCTTTACATCAGTGTCTTTTGGTTTTTTTTTCTTATTATTTAATGATTTATAAAAAAATATAAATTGATAAAAAAAAATATACATTGGAATATTTATTTCAAGGACGGCTCTTTACATGTCAGAACTGTTGTGTCTTTACGGTGAAGTTGATTGGCGAGTGAGACCCCTCGTATTTACGATACGACAATGGGCCAAAAATGTTGGCGTAACAAATATGTCACCCGGACGTTGGATAACAAATTTCTCAATAACTCTTCTAGTGCTGTTTTATCTTCAACAGAGACGAATACTGCCGACTCTCAATACGCTCAAGAGCCTCGCAAGTGAGTAAAATTATCGGCATTTTTATAATTATATTTATTTATAATTATTTATTTGAAAATCGAATAATAATAATGAATGAATTTTGAAAAAATAAAAAAAACAAGGCGAGGCTGATATTCGGCTGACGGATCACTCTGTGGATTGCACATTTTTACGTGACATTGAAAAAATATCGTCTGAAATGAACAATTCAAATTCCGAGAATCTCGAAACTCTCTTGCAAGGATTTTTCGAATTTTACTCGTCATTCGATTTTCCGGCGAAAGGAATATCACTTCGTGAGGGCGCGAGCATATTTAAACCTGATACGTCGCCACTTTACATAGCAAATCCATTGGAAACAATGCTTAATGTTAGTAAAAACGTGAATATCGAAGAGACCGAGAGACTAAAAGTAGCAGTGAGAAACGCAGCGTGGATTATGGAAGTGACAGATAATGATAGAAACCGAGAACACGGTATACTCTCGATATTTGGCCAAAGACTCGATCTTGTGAAATATGTCGCTGGAAAAAGAACTCTCAATGTCGCGTCACTGTTCAAAATACCGAATGACAAAAAATCAAATAAAAAGCATGAATTGTTGAATGTTGATGAAATTATCGACGATAACAAGAGTCGGATGGATATTAATGCAAAAGTGAAGAAAGGACGAGTGAGACGTAGGTGATTTTATGTTTAGAAAGCATTTTCCAGTTCAACGAACGCTAAAACTTTGTAAATAAAATGTCATATTTCATGGATTTATCAATTTTTCTTATTTTTCTTAGTCACTCGAAAAAAAATGTACAACCTTCACTTCGGACTTTTATAAAATGTAATAATTTTTGTTTAATCCGACGAGTGGATGCATGGGTCTCCCAGACCCGACGAAAATTTTACCAGTTCAGAACGGGCAGGTCCTTTAATGCTATAGAGCTGGTATTATGCAGTAAAAAAAAAAACCAATTCACATTTATTGATTGAAAATGAGCGTAGCAGAGATCGCGGGTGCTCACTTAAATTAGTAATTAAAATTTCACGAGTCCAGTACGAATAGGTCCTTAAATGTTGGTGGCGACTCAAGACCCGGCAATATGGCGGTGGCACGAGGGTGAAATTTCATGCGTGCGCAGTTTCATATCCCTCCCAGAAATCTACGGACCAATAGCAGCACGAATTCAGACGCTGTCGCAGGAATTCAACACCAGATGTCACTTCGCTGTTCTTGAGCTCCCAATAAACTTGATATTTTGCGGTAAAAAAAAACCATTTCACATTTATTGATTGAAAATGAGCGTACCAGAGATCGCGAGTGCTCACTTAAATTAGTAATTAAAATTTCACGAGTCCAGTACGAATAGGTCATTAAATGTTAGTGGCGACTCAAGACCCTGCAATATGGCGGTCGCACGAGGGTGAAATTTCATGCGTGCGCAGGTTCATATCCCTCCCAGAAATCTACGTACCAATAGCAGCACGAATTCAGACGCTGTCGCAGGAATTCAACACCAGATGTCACTTCGCTGTTCTTGAGCTCCCAATAAACTTGATATTTTGCGATAAAAAAAAGCACATTGCACATGAAATCTCAACGTTCGGAATCGCAGTTTCGAGATTTGCTCTCTTGCAAACGTGCGGGGTTCATATCGCCTTAGAAGGAACAATTGAACCAATGCAGCACTGCGAAAACTGTCTTGAGCAAATTTTTAGGAGGAAATAATATTATCGCAATTGACATTTGATCTGTCATTTATCTTATTCACGAAGGAATTTTGTGAAGGGAAAATGGTTAATTTATATAAATGAAGAAACATTTTTTTATTCCTTTCTTTTTTTCCCATAGATATTATACATAGTACAATATATATATATATATATAATAATTTATTGAATTTAATGCGTGTTACTATCATATATAATATATACATATATATATATATATATATATATATATATATGTATAATCACATTATATACACACATATTTATATATATATATATATATTATACATATATACTATAATTCAATAACGTTCTTGCTCACGCCTCGCGAAGTTTTTCTTATAACGATTATTAATTTCATTCCTCCTATCTTTCTTTTTTTTCCGTATCGTATAATTTTTATTTCTTTCTTTCTTGATTACCATCGATTAAATTCGTTAAGTACGGTGGCTGGCAGTGTATTTAACTATCTAACTAAATACTTTTTATTTTTATTCATTCACATCGACGAACCGTAACTTTTCGGTAGCCAAAATTTTTTTTCCACTTTGTATTTTTATACTTCGTTAGTTTTTTCTTATTATTTTGTTATTATTTTTATTCTATTTCACCTCTTCTTGGACACTCTGGAATATTAATTGGTAATTTTTTTTTCCTCGAATTAATATTCGATCAATGAGCCCATACGCTAACGGGCTTTACTTATTCATTTTTTCTGTTACTTATTTTCTTCGTCCTACGTAATCGCTAATCAAGGCTCTAAAGTGCTCTCCCTCATCGCTCTCAGTTCACGGAAAGTCTGGTATTTTTTTTTTTTTTTTCCTGCATCCGCAGTATTATTTTTTATGAATTTCGTCTTCATTTCTTTTTTAATTTTATGAGGAGTAATATTGAGCTGTTAATTCGTTTCTATCCGTTGAAAGATCATAAAATTTAAACACCAATGGCAGCTTTTGATCTCGGTCTTCGGCGTTTCAATTTTTTTACAGCATAAAACTGACGAACGCGGGTTCGCTTATATGTATAAAAACGTAACGGTAACATGACAGTGATTGAAATTGCATTTTTTGCACAGTAAAATTCATATAAAATTGAACGGATTTACTTCAAATACAATTACTTCGTTAATTTAAATGTCTCAAAAATAAAGTATGGTAATTGGCAGTTTCGCTTATTACGTATTGAATTGTTCGTTAAAAATCAATGAAGACTTAATTAATCGCTTTTGTTTCAAAGTCCGTTAGTAATAATTTTATGATTTTTTTATGTTAGGCAAACAACGAGGTACGAAATCCACGTAATAAAATTATTTGGGAGGATTCGTAAAGGTGCAATCGAACAAAAAATACACGAAATTGGAGAGATTATTTTCAAAAGAGTTAATTTAGTTCGTAAATATGAGTACAATCGCGCGCTAACTTTCAAATTTGAACCTTTTGGCGGCCATGACACCTGCGATGACAGCGCTATCATCGCTAATGTGTTTTTTTTTTTTTTTTTCAGTCAAACATCTCTTTTCATGAATTTTAACCCTCGTAAGCAACTCTTTCAAAACATTTACATAACCAAAAAATCGTTTCCTCGCCAATCCACAACACTGTTTGTACTCGCTAATACCCCTTAATCCCTGTAACTCGATCTTTAGTCGCCGTTTCGGTTATTACCGATAAATTCCACATTGAGAAGACAAGCTAAGAATGCGCTATCTAGTGGTCGAATCGAGCAATAGAGTGTCAAGTATCGTTTGAATTGAACCTGCAGTTCGTGAAAACAAAATTTACAAATATCGTCAATAACCCAGGTGATTAATATTTTTATGTTTGACAGAAAAACGTGGCATGGTCATCACCGTGCCATTCTTCTGCATCAACTATCAAAATTTCATTGAATTTTGATCAGGCACCTTCGAGAAAAATGTATTTAAAATTTCGAGGTGGTGGCTCATTGTGCCGTCTCAAGAGGCCATGACACTTGCGATAACGCCGCCATTGGCAATCTATTTCCCCAATTCCTCATTATTCTCTTTCTCTCGAGCCTCTTAATCGTTTTTTTCTCTTCATTTAATTCGTTTTACTCTTACGATGATAACGATGATGATGACCATGATGATGTCTATGATGAGATCTAGTTTCCTGTACCGCAGCCACGAGTGTTCTAACCGCCTCCTCGTGACCCTCGAAGCTGTCAGCTTTTTTCAATTGTCCTAGTCCTGTGGCGCTAGCCTCTGCGGCAGCAGCAGCAGCCGGACTTATCCCGCTTCTCTTGCTCTTTGGACGTGGAAAAGTTTCCCACGATCTTTGTTTTTGCACGAGAGATGCTGCATTACCGACCGAGCCAGTTTGAGTCGGCGGTGTGCCAAACAATACGAGAAGAGCTTTTCTCGTGTCCTGTGACGTGCCTGTCTGTCCCACAGTGCCGTCTACGATACTAGATCTTGGACTATTTGCCGAGCCTGTGGTGCTCAGACTGTCGCAACTTGCTCTTCGTCTTCTACGAGCAGAAACGCTTCCCGAACCAATCGTTTTTTCACTCGGATAAAAAACATCCTCGGGATCGCTCATTGGATAAGATTTAACGCTCTTGGGTGTCGTTGGTTGTTGATCTTCGGTCGGAACTGCGTGAACCTGGGCCTGGACTCGTTTCTTCGCTTCACCCAAAGTCGACGCCTCCGATATCCTCTGATATTCGCTCTCCTCTCCTCCTATAGAAATAAAAAATGAGGGTCAATAAGTTAATTACATTTAATTAGCCTCTACAGTAAAGCACGAAAGATATTGATGAAGGACAAAAGTTATATCGCATCGTCTGAAGATGATGACTTACTTAGTCGGTAACAATATTGCGATTCCAAATTTCTCCGTGATGGTTCATCTTTCGGACAAAAGAAGAAAATACAGTGAACCTCACCTAACAATTTGTCAGTACACTTTTTCATATTTTTCATGAAATATGAACTGGTTCGGAGAAATTTGGGATTTCTGGTTGGAGAATGCCACCGAGATGTCAAAAAGTCTTCGACGGTCGACAAAGACTGTATCCAATTTTATTTTACCACAGATTCGTTGAGATTTTTATATGAGAATAAATTTACAAAGTATCAAAGTATCTTTGAATAAAGATTGGATCAATTATTTGTAATGAAGGAAACGCCTGGCCTGAGGGTTTCATATCGCCTTAATTATACAAAAAAAAATTATTGGATAGTGAGGCCTTGGAGAATTAATAAGGGCTACTTTGTTCATCTGTTAACGATCCTTTTATTATACAAATAGAATGTATAATAATTTTAATAGGTAACGACGCTCTAGCAATTCGTGAGCAACTACTGTACAGAATTTTTCTTTTTTCTTTAATATGTAACTTCTATATACAGAGGCAATCAATGTACTATTTTTTTCGATACAATCTCGAAGACAATTTTTTGTAGTTTTTTTGTTTCTCGGTGACTAAAGTGACATCACAGAGTATCAACGATATTTTAGTAATGGCTACTTTACGATGCCCTCATTTCTCATCTCGAATCTCATCGAAATAATTCATGTACCCTCTCTGTTATTATAGAAAGTAGAAAAAAAAATAGTCAGTAAGCAGGCACTATTCGTAGTGGCTTTTTTTTTTTTAACCTTCTCGGCTGAACACTCTTTTTGAGGCACCAAAAAAAAATCGCAAAGAGAATCTGATCGAAATAATTTGTGTAGCCTCTCTGGTATTGCCCAAAATAGATAAAAAATACTTTAGCAAACGGGTACTACTGGAAGTCTTTTCTTTTTCAAATTGTTCATTGGGAATCTCGTGAAAAATGACAGTCTCGATGATTTTTATGGAGCAAAGTTGCTAACTCCATTTTCATGCCTTTACGAACAATCTCCACATTAAACACTTAGAGAGAGTGTCACGAAGTGTAACGTCTCATTCGATATACAATCATTTTTTTTTTCTTTTTCAACCTTTCGAAAATATCACTTCCCGAAATTGAGTATTTATTTTGAAATTAATCTTATTATACATAATCAAGTATTTAAAAAAATTGCCCGTTCCCAAATTTCCGCTATTTTTCATTTAGCCAGTGAGGAAATGAAAGATTAAAAAAAATATTTTTCCATTTGATGAAATAAGACCTCATTTATTTCGATAGCAAATCGAAAATTCACAAATTCACAAATTTCTGCCACGGTTGCTTCACTATAGCTACTTTGGAAAATTTAACCAGCCCCATTAACCTTACTTAAAAAATAAAAATAGAATCTCATTTATTTCTTAACTAATTATTATTTTTTGTTCAATTCAAAGTTATTTATTTGTCAATGGTGAAAAAACTTACCGGCCGACTGGGCCTGTCGTTGCTGGGATTCTGTGCATCTCTCGGGTTGTTCACCAGACTCTTGTCCACCGGATACCGTTCCGTCACCCCCTGTGCAGCCTGAACCCCCACCCACCCCTTTTAACGATCGATACAACGTGCGAACTTTGCTGCCGGACGAGGAGCCACCGTGACCCGGTGGAGTTTTTGGCTTTGTGTTGTCTGGTGATTTTCTTGATCTTCGTCCCTGACTACGATCACGGCTACCATCCTCTCGGCCTGGTGACTTTTTACGATCATCACGAGGACGTGCCTTCTCGATCAATTGACTCAGAACGCCCCTCTTAACGTCCGACGATTTCGTCGTACCGTAAACCACGATATTTCCACCGGAATCCAGTAATGCCCCAACGCCACTTGATGAAGGTGTTCTGCAACGCGTTGGCATCTCTTTCGTTTCTACATGAAGGAAAACGATTTTTTTTTTCTCGATAATTTGTAGAAACTTTTATATCGTATTTGAATTTAATAATTCCAAACGATTTTCAGTTAAATATGATTATATTACGTTTTTTTCGTCAGCCATACTCTTGATTTTGCTTTAAAAAGTAGAAAAGTAGTTTCATGAAGCCCCGATTGGTGTGTTCAAAATTAATCACGTCAAAATCAAACAATATCTTCAAACTATTTTTGGGTTATCAATTATTTATTCTTCGTCGTTTGATTATTTATTTGCGAAACCGAAAAAAAAGTAACGAAAAAAAATCTTTGTACGTAGCTAAATCGCATTTTCCATCTCGTTGATTTGTTTATCGCTCAATTCAATCTCTATTTACGATAAGTGATGAGTTTATTTTTATTTTTTTGAGAGTTCTGAAGATCCCGTTTCTTTCTGTTCATGCCCCACTTCCAGTGCACTTTATGTTTCTGCTTTACTTCTATCCCTTATACTCTATTTCTTTCTTTGTTTCTCCCTCTCCCTCTTTCACGGAATCTCGAGCTTTCATTATACGAGAAGCTTTGTCGGTACATGCACGCTATTCGCCCTCCCAACTGTACATTTCTATTCTGCACAACGCTTTCAGCCATTTTTATTCTCTTTTTACTTCAACTCTCTCTCTATCTCTCTCTTACTCTTTATTACACTCTCTCCTTTATTTCCTCTCTGCCCCATATGGTTCGTTCTCTCAGAGCTTTCGTGCGAATAGCTTTGTGTCTTTGGCGAGCTCGGCTCCTGAACGTTTTTTGTTTTTTTTTTTCCTCTTCTCCTTTGTTCCAACTCACCAGACATCCTGAATTTATAGGTTATATAATATAAATATACCTTTCATGTAGAGGGCGTTGTCGGCGCTGTTCGTGGTATTTCTCGAGTGTCGGGAGTCCTTCGTCGGCGCTGTTGTCTGAGGGTGCTGAGATTCTTGCATCTGAAGACGTGCTAAATGATCTAAAAGCACCTCGAGATGCTGCTGATCCGAAGAGTCCAGTGCAGCTGCTCTAATCTCACCGGCGTTCACACCGGCCGAGAATGATTTGACAAAGGGCTCGAGCTGTTGTGTCAAATTTTGAAGCTGTTTGACTTCACCGCGAAGCGTCACGATGTCGTTCATCTGTGAAAGATGAAATTAAATATCGTACAGTACTGTGATCAATTGCTCATTAAAATTTATCGTAATTATTGTGTTACGATCGTGTGGCTATTTGTTTGGTGGTACAAGAAAAGGCTGAGTACACAATTAGAATACTTGTCCAGAAACTTTTTTGGGTTATACTTGAGATTACGCAATGGGATCGAACAAGTTTACCTGAGCGTGAAAGATCTCTTTCTCCACGTGAATTTTGCACAGTTGTTCCTCCCAAAGTGCATCGAATATATTGCCGAGCCTCTCGAGCTCGATCTGATGATGCTCTAATTGTTGCTCCAAAAGCCTGCAATCTCTGGCAACGTGGTCGTAACGAGAGCCCAAAGGAGGGGTGTTTGCTCTTCGAAGAGCTGCAACGTCCCTGTGCAATTCGCCAAGTCGTTCCTTGACAGTCATCAATTGTTGACTAAGTTCCTTCAATTGAGAATCAAAGGTTCTACAATGATTTGAGAATGGACCACCAATGTCCTGCTGCTGACCACCACCTTTGGGTGTTGCTCTCTGCGATGGTTTGGCACTCTGTTCGGAGAAGTAATGAAACATTTAGAAAAAAAAAAATTGCAGTACAAATTTGTTTAAAATTGGTCTTTCTTTTACAGCCCTAATACACGTATCTTGCAAATTGGAGAGATGAAGAAAAAAGAAACGTTATTTTTATATTTATAACAAATATAAAACTGACTTGAAGCATCGGTGGTTCCTGTCCGATCATATGAGTATGATCGTAGAATGATTCCTTTTGCCCGGTGGTCTGTCCAACGTAGGGCTGAAGAGCCCTTGCGAACTCGTTCCTGTAATTATTCTTCAGTTGAACTGTCATCAATGGTGGTCTGGATGGATGACCAAGCTGCGCCACCCTGTCGAGTCTCTCGAGCATTGGATGTGCAAGCTCGAGAAACTGATATTTTGTCGCACCGCTGGTGAAGACCGTGCACAGCATAAGATGCATCTGAAGTACTGGCAATGCTGCGCCAAGAGAAAGCAACTGAGCTCTCACCATTCTCTCCTTGGTCTCGAATTGTCTTTGTAGCTCCGTCAATACAACTGAATGAGTCTTATTAACGACTTCCTGCATCCCTTGGCAATATGCATTCAGGGATTTCTTCTCGGAATCGAGACTTCGACGTAGATCATCCAGCTGCGATTTTAAAGCCAATAGACTGTCTCTGACACCTGCCTGAAGCTCACAAATGTGATTCGCAGTACGTTCCATTTTTTTCGATGCCTGCTGCCAAGCGCTGTCAATGTCGACACAATGGAGTCTCGCGTCTGCTGGTGTTTCTCGAAAGCAAGTTGCGCACAGCATACATTTTGCACTCTGACTGTACATTATGTAAAGTTCACCGTGTGTCGAGCAACGACGCTGCGTGTCCTTTGCACATTTGCTCATGTGCACGACCTCGTGCGATGAAAACATCTTTGCTCGATGGGTATGCTCGCGACAGTGAGTGCAAAGAGCCTGGCCTATATTCAAAATAATTGATGCAATTTTTTTCGTTTTGTACTAATCAATTGAATGCCTAATTTAAAATTGTATTTGAAATAGCCATTAGTAAAAGTTACTCACAGCAAGTTGTACAGAAAAACATTGTGGACTTGTCTCTCTTGTCGCAATTTGCACAAGGTGGATTCTCGGAATTGGCCAGTTCGACAAGTTGGCGCATCAACTGATCCACCGGTGGCAGTGGGGCACCATCCTTCAATTGAGTTATTTGGCTACACGACACACAGCAAATATGGTGGAATTACATTTTATTTTATATAATTCATCGAGTTTGATGGAAAGAATTTTGCTGGTCCGTGTGAAAAACTAAAATGGCGAGCCTCTTTGTAACTTATTCGATCGTGATGCGATTTTAAAATCGTTTTTGAGCCATTAAAAATATTTCGCAAATACGATCTGAGTGAAATAATTTCTGCAGCTTCTCTAGTATCGTAGAAGGTAGAATAAAAAAATTCAGTTAAAACGGACTATTTGTAATGTCGAAAAAAAAAAATTCTAACTGCTTGCAAGGAGCCTTTTTAAGCCACCAAAAGTTTTTTCACAAACAGGATCGAAGCGGAATCATTCATGGTCCGATGAGCAACTGAGAAATTCAATGAATATATGTAAAGATCATTCAGTATTTCGGAACAATTAATACTTCAGAAATAGAGTGTTATCGGAGCGATCCAAAATTATACATTAGGACGGATAGAGATGAAAGTGCTACGAAGGGAAAGGTAAAGTGAAAAGCTACGAAGTGATAGCGGCCCCGAACAATTGAATTACTGGGGTGGCAGGCGCAAATACACTTCAAAAGGTACACACATCCCTCGAACTGTTGAATGGAGTTGAAGAGAGCGAGCGAAGAGGGTGAGTTTGGATGAGGGTGGGGAGGAAAAGAGTAAGCATACAATCAGCACCGGGTAGACAATAAGAATGGCCAAACAATGAGTGCCAGAGATCGGGAGATCCGATAAGGTTGCTATGCAACCGTAAATATACTCTTCTTCTCTCTGGGCCATTCACAGTTTCTCTGTCTTCTTCACTCTCGTGGCAAAAGTTGGTGAATCAAAGAGAGAACTTAACCGAGATTTCAATGAAAATAGTTTCGTTACGTGACTGCAGTTTTTCAGACATTCATGACGCATCCAATTAAATATAAATTAAATTGGAAAGCGGAGGAGCGAGTGGCATAATATTTTATCAGCACTATGAAATGTCATATAGTCCCACATTCTGTACGAAATTATTTGAATTTCCCGCTACTTGCGCGATAAATCTGCTCCGTGTGTTTAAATATCTTTTGAATTTGTTTGAATGGTATTTTAATCGTGTTGCCGATACGATTCGACATGCTAATAGAAAAAATATGTGACGACAAAAATAATTTGCAATTTCTACAGGAAGAAAAGGATTTCAAAATGAATAATCATATTTATTATCAACTAGAGTCATTTTTTACAATGTGTTTGTTTGGGTATTCCGATCAAACGAGTAAACCGATTTTCATGAAACTTTGCAGGCTTTTGCATTAATGTGTAATTTATTGTTAGGGACGTATAACAAGGACATTAGACTATCATTGAAAATAAAAAATTGTCAATGTGTTTAACGAAAATACTTGAAATGATCCTTTTTCAACAAAAATTATTATCTGAAGATTTTTGGGTTCGTTGATTTCGATTTCAAAGTCAAAATATCAAGATTTCGAATTAAGAGATTAAATGCCAATGTGTCCCATATATGGCTATTATAATAATTTTAAAAAAAACCTTAATATAAAAAAAAGTATACGTCGTTATATTTACCCGCAAATTGGACAGGATATCTTGTTGTCTATGTGAGGTCCGCGTAAGCAACGAGCACAAAAAGTGTGAAAGCACGATAACAAGCAGGGCTCTTGGTAATAATCGTGACAAACTCCGCACGTTAGGGGATTCCTCGGTGCTCCAGTTGGACCGGAAGTGGCATCATTTTCACCAAGACCGTCACCGGCCACCGAGCCGGATACCGCCATCCTTTTTCTTTTTTCTTCCGATTTTATATCGGTTCACGCTTTCATCAAAAATTTCACTCTCTTTGACCTCTTGAACCCCCTCCTTTCTTGCAACCCCCGGGGCGATAGTGGCGAGCGGTTTGCCCTCCTTAAGCGGTACGCCCAATCACAGCATCGATACCGATCGGTCCTCCAACATCATTTTTGCCCAGGACATTTTGCCACCACCTGCCGAGAAAAAATTATACACAACCCTTCAACTGATTTTACGAGGGATGAATTTTTTCCAACTATCGTATAAATTATTCCTCATGAAATATTCTTAAGAATTTTAATTTTCCTTCAAATAGAAAAAAAAAACACTCGAGGTCTCAATTAAATAAGTTCAATAATCCGATACGAATTTCTTCATTGGTTTTCCCGCATTTATTATTTCCATCCCACCCCTCGACATAATAAAACCACGAAATTTATAAACTTTCCGAATTAAATAAATGCGTTTGTTGATTTTTCCTTTCGAGGATTAAAATCTCCCTAACGGGAGAGCTCATCTCCACCCAGACACACGCCCGTAGGGTGGTAATGGGGTGGGCCTCGCTGTTTACCCCCGTGACAATTGAGCTCTGATCGCGTCTCGTATTTTTTCCATCTGGCGCGATAAAATCATCGACAACTAAATTTATTTTAATCACTCCCTCATATTTCAAACAACCCTATTAAAAAAAATCTATGAATAAAAAAGCACATCCCTTACACAACTTTTGCACCCTCGAATCTTTCAGCTGTTCTCACCAATATTACTAAAAACAAAAATACAATCCTCGAAACCCTTAAATTTAATATTTGATTAATACATTGTTTAGATCACGCTTAATATTTCATGGGGGTTGTAATTAACCCTAGTCACATTGCAACACATTTTTCTTCACCCTCCCTCTCAGCCCTAAAATTCGTCTCTGGATGAAATTTTACTCGTCAAATCACAGATTATTAATTTTTCGAGAAATAAATTATACACTCTGATTAGAAAAAAAAAAAAAATTAAAAATACCCGAATTTAGAGAGCAGCTTAGAAAACCAGGCAATAAAATTATCGACAACTAAATTTATTTTAATCACTCCCTGATTTTTCAAACAACCCTATTAAAAAAAATTCTATTAATAAAAAAGCACATCCCTTACACAACTTTTGCACCCTCCAATCTTTCAGCTGTTCTCACCAATATTACTAAAAACAAAACTACAATCCTCGAAACCCTTAAATTTAATATTTGACCAATACATTGTTTAGATCACGCTTAATATCTCATAGGGGGTTGTAATTAACCCGTCACATTGCAACACATTTTTCTTCACCCTCCCTCTCAGCCCTAAAATTCGTCTCTGGATGAAATTTTACTCGTCAAATCACAGATTATTAATTTTTCGAGAAATAAATTATACACTCTGATTAGAAAAAAAAAAAAAATTAAAAATACCCGAATTTAGAGAGCAGCTTAGAAAACCAGGCAATAAAATTATCGACAACTAAATTTATTTTAATCACTCCCTGATTTTTCAAACAACCCTATTAAAAAAAATTCTATTAATAAAAAAGCACATCCCTTACACAACTTTTGCACCCTCCAATCTTTCAGCTGTTCTCACCAATATTACTAAAAACAAAACTACAATCCTCGAAACCCTTAAATTTAATATTTGACCAATACATTGTTTAGATCACGCTTAATATCTCATAGGGGGTTGTAATTAACCCCAGTCACATTGCAACACATTTTTCTTCACCCTCCCTCTCAGCCCTAAAATTCGTCTCTGGATGAAATTTGACTCGTCAAATCACAGATTATTAATTTTTCGAGAAATAAATTATACACTCGGATTAGAAAAAAAAAAAAATTAAAAATACCCGAATTTAGAGAGCAGCTTAGAAAACCAGGCAATAAAATCATCGACAACTAAATTTATTTTAATCACTCCCTGATTTTTCAAACAACCCTATTAAAAAAAATTCTATTAATAAAAAAGCACATCCCTTACACAACTTTTGCACCCTCCAATCTTTCAGCTGTTCTCACCAATATTACTAAAAACAAAAATACAATCCTCGAAACCCTTAAATTTAATATTTGACCAATACATTGTTTAGATCACGCTTAATATTTCATAGGGGGTTGTAATTAACCCTAGTCACATTGCAACACATTTTTCTTCACCCTCCCTCTCAGCCCTAAAATTCGTCTCTGGATGAAATTTTACTCGTCAAATCACAGATTATTAATTTTTCGAGAAATAAATTATACACTCGGATTAGAAAAAAAAAAAAAATTAAAAATACCCGAATTTAGAGAGCAGCTTAGAAAACCAGGCAATAAAATCATCGACAACTAAATTTATTTTAATCACTCCCTGATTTTTCAAACAACCCTATTAAAAAAAATTCTATTAATAAAAAAGCACATCCCTTACACAACTTTTGCACCCTCCAATCTTTCAGCTGTTCTCACCAATATTACTAAAAACAAAAATACAATCCTCGAAACCCTTAAATTTAATATTTGACCAATACATTGTTTAGATCACGCTTAATATTTCAAAGGGGGTTGTAATTAACCCTAGTCACATTGCAACACATTTTTCTTCACCCTCCCTCTCAGCCCTAAAATTCGTCTCTGGATGAAATTTTACTCGTCAAATCACAGATTATTAATTTTTCGAGAAATAAATTATACACTCTGATTAGAAAAAAAAAAAAAAATTTAAATACCCGAATTTAGGGAGCAGCTTAGAAAACCAGGCAATAAAATCATCGATAACTAAATTTATTTTAATCACTCCCTGATTTTTCAAACAACCCTATTAAAAAAAATTCTATTAATAAAAAAGCACATCCCTTACACAACTTTTGCACCCTCCAATCTTTCAGCTGTTCTCACCAATATTACTAAAAACAAAACTACAATCCTCGAAACCCTTAAATTTAATATATGACCAATACATTGTTTAGATCACGCTTAATATTTCATAGGGGGTTGTAATTAACCCTAGTCACATTGCAACACATTTTTCTTCACCTCTCAGCCCTAAAATTCGTCTCTGGATGAAATTTTACTCGTCAAATCACAGATTATTAATTTTTCGAGAAATAAATTATACACTCGGATTAGAAAAAAAAAAAAAAATTAAAAATACCCGAATTTAGAGAGCAGCTTAGAAAACCAGGCTGGCCCAGCAGTGATCCGGATCCGTCGGTGCCCGGCTGCTGCTGCTGCTCCGCCTTTATCGTCGTACCGTCGTTATTCTGACGTAGGCAAGGGGTGAGTGAATGAGGCAGTGAGAGAAGGAGAAACAGGCAAGGGGATGAAGAGTGGTTTAGGGGTGGGAGGGGATGAAAGCGAGATCCAGGAGTACGGGCTTGCGAAAAAGCTGTGGGAATAAAAAAACATCAGGATCGGGGCCAAAAGCCTCGTCTCGGCGTCGAGGGGGTGGTTTACAAAGGGGGTTGTTGGTGGGGTGATTTGTAAACGGGCCAGCGCGCGCCACTGCCACTTTCCTCAAGCCATCTACGTCACCGGGACACAAAAGTAGGGATGATTTTTCGTAAAGTCCGATTGCGCTGGCGCACCCTCCATTTTCACCACCCCCCCCCCCCCCCCCCACGCCTCTCCTCATAGCATCAAAACCCTCAGCATCCCTCTGGAAACTTACCGACCCCTTCTCGGTCATCCTCGTCGATGCGCCCTCTGGCCTTTCGTGTTACGTAGAAAATCATTCAGACTAACTCACGTGGATGAATTTGCCACACCTAAAAATTTCAACCCCCTCCCTCTGTTATCGCTCATCGTATTGCATTTTTATTCGATATAAAAAATTGTCCGCAAATCCAGGTAGATCTTAGTCTGTTTTATTTCTTTTCTCCACGAAATGGCTGTCTCAAGAGCTTGAAAAATTTCTACCCCTAGCTCTGACTTTTAATCCAGTGGTTTAAGGGTGTACTTTAGGTTTTTTTTTTTTTTTTTTACGTGTTAAAACGATTTTTGTACTGCAAGGAAAGCATTTTTTTAGTCTCATGAGATTCAGAAAATTTTACACGTTCAAATTTTAATCGTTCTCACCCCTATTTAATTTTCTATGTTTCAGCTATCGTTCGAAAAGAATTAATTTCGTGTATTAAATATATGATTGCGAGCTTATCGACACATCATGTTTTTTTTTGCTCAGAATTACTTATTATTCCGCATTAGTGTGGGAGGAAAAAAGAGTGAATGACTCAATGCTATAACGTTATTGCTATTTTCTAATTTTTTTCTAAATTTCTTGTAGTGATTTTTGGAAAAAAAATTGGCTGAAAATATTCCGATGGAACTTCAACTTAATACATTTTCTCCACATATGCCATGAAAAGACGAGCAGACGTTCATTCTCCACAAATTCCCAAGCAAAACGGGAGTGGAAAAACCCTCAAACCACCTCAAGCTCTCTCAACGCCCTGCTTTCACTCTTCTCCTCCCGCTCTTTCCTTTCCTGCGGGATACGGCTGGCAACCGGAAACCGCACTGCGCTCGTTCATTCTTTTTTTTTTTTCTCCAAACATCTTTTGCATGCATTTTTTTTTTCGCTTGTTTCCCCCTCATTATAAAATCAATATTTGCCATAAAAATAGAGAAGTTTGAATGTTCACATGATAAATATATATATATCGCTGAAAAGGTTGAAGGGTTCTCTATATTTTTCTATGCTATTCGTTAAGAAATATAGAGTAAAGAACCGCACTGCGTCCTCATTAAGAATTCTCGTTCCTAGGTTTTTTCTTGTTTCTCTCGGCAAAATTTAATTATGCATGCAAATAAATTCAACGACAAGGAGGAAGATGAACTCGAGATAAGATCTATACGATAGTGGAGAGGAAAAAATACTTATATAAAGTAGATATCTGTTACTGGAATTTTAGATTGTTTCGCGCCAAATATTCAAACGCTGCGATTTCATTGGACCGCGAATACGGCCAATGAGAATTCTCGGAATTCGTGTTTACAGTATGGCCGATCAATAAATCTCTGTTGCACGGATTTTGCATTAAATTTCGTTGCTAAAATTGTGTTTATATTTGTAAATATACATTGATATGCCGTCACGAAGCGAGGATATTCTAAAGGGTTTTCAAGTGTATCCTTTATCGATGTTTAAAGGAAAGCAACCAACAGGAATATAACCTGACAGTGTTGAGTTACGTTGATATTTTTTTCTCATGATTTTTGAGGTTATTCTGTCATTCGAACTTTATTTTTCTTATTATCGATAATTAACGCGTGTTCCTTATAATCTCTTTGATATTCCCGATAATAATTAAAGATTTTTTTTGTGCATCTAATTCGAAAAATAAAATCTTGAAAATTGAACACAAGATAAACAGATTCAAGGCGAGGCTAGAGCTCCTCCCCCCCGGTCCTTGCGGTCTAACGAGTGTGAGAGAGATAGAGCAGAAATTGTTAACACATTTATCTCGAAAATGACTTGATGGAATCAAAAACTAATAGTAGAGCCGTGTGCGTCTATCAATTCCACAAATACCCGCAGTATTCGTTTTTGATTCCATCAAGTCGTTTTCGAGATAAATCTGTTAGTAGCTTTTTGAGGTTATGTTGACCTTACTGCTCGCTTTAATGGGTAAACGACAATTCTTTCAGTCGTTCGTTCGTTAAATATTCATAAACAAAATGTAGTATCTTACAAAA
This sequence comes from Dyspetes luteomarginatus, assembly GCA_963669185.1. Classification (NCBI taxonomy): domain Eukaryota; kingdom Metazoa; phylum Arthropoda; class Insecta; order Hymenoptera; family Ichneumonidae; genus Dyspetes; species Dyspetes luteomarginatus. Next base: position 20,318,579 of record OY769906.1, read on the forward strand.
TATGCGTAAACAAATTTATCCATTGAGAAAAATTCTATATACTTGCCAATGGACACTTTATTAACAAAAATACATAATATTGAAATAAACAATTAACGTTTTGAAAAAAACTATACACGTGTGTTGATGCAAGAACACATTTTTTGTGATAAATGCGATATATTTATGAGCATTTATCCAAAGTTTAATATGTCTGGCAAACCATTGTGCCCAACATCCATAATTAATCAGTAACTTTGAGATTTCTGGTAAAAAATCAAAACATCACAATTTTTATTTTCCCAAATTCTAAAGATGCACATAAACGAGATTACAATTTTTACTGAACGGTCAGTATATTAATATTATTATAATTTTGTAATTGGCCAAATGTTATGACGACCTATCATAAATGATATATATATATTTTTTTTTCAATCACGTGGCGTTGCCATTTGTCTTTATACATTTAACGAAGTAAATTAAATTCGAACACCGCTAGTGAAATTAAATTTTGAGATTTCCGTCTGATGGGATCGCGAATCAATCGATATGTCCAAATAGGTCAAACAGTACATGAACGAATGCAATGGAAATTATTTATTTTTCTCAATGTAAGACTTGTACAGAAATTGGATGAATTTGAGGGATGCAGATAGTGGAAAAATACTCTGGCAAGGCAACGAAGATTTGTGAGTCCCGACATTTTTATGTTTTACATTTTGTTTTTTTCCTGAAAGTATAAAAAATGTTATCACATTAGTCGAAAATGTTTTTTTTTTCGATTGACGATGAAAATTTTGCCTCGCAGATCTGTTCCCGAAGTTGAGCACGCGGCAAGAGTGCCAAAAAAAATTTTACGATGTCGGGCCGTCTCGAGGGAGATAAATTTCAGTTCTGCTGAGCCCCTGGAAAGATTTAGACTCGAACAAAAAGTTTTGTTCAAGGGACGTTGCCTCGAAGAATGGTTTTTTGAATTTGGTTTTGTTATTCCAAACAGCACCAATACGTGGCAGAGCCTCATTGAAGCCGCACCCGAGAGTCAAATGATGCCTGCTAACATTCTCAAGTAATGAAAATTTATTCCAGATTAATACTTTTTTTTTCAAAGATGTTTCACATTCGCCCTCAATTCTTTTAAATCTCAGAAAATTAAATAATAAGTAAAATATCAAAAAAAAATTATCAAATTACTTTATGGTTTTTTGCAAATCACTTGAATTATTAATTATAATTGAAGAAATTAGTCAAAAATTTGATTTTCTTCTTCCATTGCCCTTGTTTATCCAGTGGCAACGTCGTCATCGAAACGAAATTCTTCGACGATGATTTGCTCGTCTCGACCAGTCGTGTCCGACTATTTTACGTTTAGCGTCAACGGGCCTCAACATTTTCGGGGACCAAAACCAACTGATCGAAGAAATCGTCGACACGCATTTAAAAAAATACGAGTGCGCTGATGTCTTCTTACCTGAATTTAAAAAAAAATTTGATCTCGTTCTGGAATCGTTTCAGTTCACTCTTTACATATTTTCCGCCCAAAACTCGCACCTGCGCCATTACAGGATAGACGTTTCTTTTGGTGTTTTCACAATCACGATCGTACATTTTCTTCGTGTGTGTGTGTGTGTAATTATATATTTGCATTTTAAAGCCACGTTCTTTGAATTTATTTATTATCGGATGGAAATTCCGTCAAATTAACGAATATTAGTCATTGCTTTTTATAGTTCTATGCCGCTTCGTTTCGTTATTCACTCTCGCGTGTTTGAAGAAAAATGAAAAAAAAAAAAAAAAAAAACGTAAATGACCGTTTTTTTTTACTTGTACATAATTTACTAAGGCCTAGATCTAGTACTTAAAGAACACATTGATTTTTTTTTTTTCGATAACGACGATGGAAAAATTATCGACGACCAATTGTATGATAAAATATTATGAAATAAATGATATACGATAATGCTTTTTTCTCCATATGCTTAATTACATCAACACAAGTTGGTATTTCGCGTAGACGAGGATTCGTTCTTGTGTTACGAAACCTGTGATTATTGCACTCCCATGTACTACCGCAGTGTCGTAAAAACAATTTCAGTACCGGCTGTAATTCGTAAAAGGTAGAAAATATATATTTCAAATAACGGTGGCTCTTCACCGAAGTTGAAATCATTGCCACTGCTTGTTAGGACTCTTTTGGCTACCTAAATTTTTCCACAAATAGGATTTAAACGAAATAATTCCTAAACCTTCTTTGATATTCTAGAAGGTAAGAAAAAAATATTACACTCAAATCAGACTATTTGTAGAATTGAAAAAAAAATTGTAACCTTTCGTTAGGACCTGTTTCAGGCTCCAAAATTTTTTCGCAAATAGGACAGAGCCGAAATAATTCCTGATGATATTTTTCATATCAAAAAAGGTAGAAAAAAATATTTCAGTTAAATCGGACTATTTGTAGAGTCGAAAAAAAAATGCTACTTCTCATTGGGGCCTTTTTTTCGGCGCCTAAATTATTTCACAATAGGATCTGCGCGAAATAATTCCCATACTTTCTCTGACATTGTAGAAGGTAGAAAACATCTATTTCATCTCATTGGCACTCTTCATTTAGACCAGATTTTATTAAAATGTTCGCTAGGAAACTGTGAATCAGAGACACCTTTGAATCAATTGATTCGTAACATTGCGTGTTATGTTCCGTTACGTTGTCCTTCCATCGCCATTATATTTCGATGTTTGCTGCATATAAATGCATCGACGCAAGAAAATACATGACTCAATACACTTATTCATTGACACGATCATTACGAGCAGAGCATCCAATGCATCATCAATCACGCTCTACACCCTCTCGCTAATATTTATAATAATAACGATACTCAACAAAAGCCAGTCACTCTAAAACCTCGTCGAGAAACCTGACCTTTTCGATTTTTCACAGATCGATAAATACAGTTAAAAAAAAAGAAGAAACTATCGTCTATCCCATCATATCTGCGATTTATCTGCTAACAATTCCAGAGGATTTGTCTACCAGCATTTATTCAGTCCATTTCTCGCGCTCTTCTCCACATTGGAATTTTTTTTTCCTCATTACAATGTGCTCCTTTTCGTGAAATAATTTCAATCACGATTATATCGATACGTATAATTTTTGAATTAATGGGTGTTGCATACTACAACATAAGAAGATAATTAAAATTAAAATGGTCAAAAAACAATTGACAAAGATCTTTAATTATATTATCGTCACCAAATATCGGCTGGATTTATAATTTTTGTATCGGCGATATTACAATCACGAGTGTTGTCTCGACATTATTGGCAAACAAGACAGAATATCCCGGAAGATCTGAATTACCGATAATCTTCGATTTTGTCGGATCGATACTGGCAAACGTTGCACTTTTTGTAATTTGGCTAATTATCAGCTTTCGTCAAAAAATTGCCATTCAATTTTTTAATCGTTTGTCGAGTCTGGACGGTCTGATTTTTTCCTAAATAATAAAAATTATCGTCACGATCATAAAAATCGTGGTTTCTTCATTTTATTTTTATTTTTCACGAATATCATGGTATGGTCGATTTTATTGAGAATCGAGGAATTGGCCTATCGATCATTTGTTCTCACCTGGTTCAGTATAATTGATCCGATCGAAATAAACAAAAGTCTCCAAGTCCTTCATCTTCAATCAGGAGTAAAGAAGTAATATTTATGAATTTAAAAAATTGAAATCCATTTATTCAGCAAGTGAATTAAGATACATTTTTCAAAACATTTGTATTTCGGATCCCCTAAATTTTTAGAAAAAAAAATAGTTCCAGAAGTGCTCTACCAGATCCGTAAGCTTCCACAGGCCTTTATAGAGACTTTTCATGCAAGAAGACAAAACGCTCTCACCCAAATCTAAGAGACCAAGTAAAAAATTACAAAAATTGAAACAATGAATTCTAAAAAAATCGGTGTGAATTAAAATAATTTCATATGCTTGTCGAATTCCTCAGACTGGCTACGATTTTCTAATACAAAAAATCCGCACGAACAGAGTGATTGGATTTTTCAGTGGATTCACCAGAACTAAAAAATTATTTTAAGCTCTTAATAATCGTTGCAACAAAAGTTTCTGGAAGTGATGCAGCAGAAGCTCCCACAGGCCTCCATAGAACAATGAAGAAAAAACGATCTTCCCGAAATCGGCGTAACCTGCCAGGGAAAAAAAAATCGAAACAATAATAAAATCTAAAAAATTCAATTTCGAGCTACATCATTTCGTATGCTTATCGATTCCCTCAGACTGGCATAACTACGATCTCCTATGTATAAAAAAAAAACATATGGAAAGAGTGAATGCATTTTATTGGCTTCAACGTGGCGTAGAGCCAGTCATTGGTGCGGGGAGGGGGTAACGTGCACAACTCTCACGACGGGGAAGCCCCGAAAGGTGCGGACTCTCGATCACCTCCTGGAATACAACGAGCCACCAGCACACAAACTCTGCATCGCACATATCGTCGACATAAACGAAGAAAGCCGAGAAAAAAAAAGTAGGGATATCTATACTCTGCCCCTCTACGTTTTCCTTGAGCTCTTAGGGGGCGCTCACGTTGGTTGTTCGATTTTTTTTTCTTCTTCTTCCTCCTTTTTAGCCTCTCAAACGCACAGGTGTATCCATTTACCTATGTAGAGTTACCAGTCGAAGAAAGAAGAGGAAGAGTAGAGAGGGAGAGAAAGAAAGAAAGAGAGAGAGAGAGAGAGAGAAAGCCAGAAAAAAGAGAGTAAAATACGTGAACGAGGGAATAATAGAAAAATTCAAGCAGAAGAAAAGGAAGAAGTCGAAGAAGAAAAAAGAGGTGAAAGCAATAAGCAAAAGTGAGCGAGCACAGTGAGGATTTATTGGCCAAGAGATTCGTGTTGCAATTCTCTGGCACGTTTTATCATTGTGCTACGATTTTTTATTCAATTATCTTCAGCTTTTTGTAAACGCGAGAAAGAAGAAAGGAAAATTTGATAATTAAAATTGAATTACGGTAAAGTTTTTTTTTTATTTTTATCATCAACGAATGAAATTAAAAATCGTCGAAACGATTTCGTCGACGAGGACGTGAACGAGGAAATAATAGAAAAATCAAGAAAAATTCAAGCAGAAGAACAGGAAGAAGTCGAAGAAGAAAAAAGAGGTGAAAGCAATAAGCAAAAGTGAGCGAGCACAGTGAGGATTTATTGGCCAAGAGATTCGTGTTGTAATTCTCTGACACGTTTTATCATTGTGCTACGATTTTTTATTCAATTGTAAACTTTTCTCATATATCTTCAGCTTTTTGTAAACGCGAGAAAGAAAGAAAAATTTGATAATTAAAATTAAATTACGGTTAAGTTTATTTTTATTTTTTTATTTTTATCATCAACGAATGAAATTAAAAATCGTCGAAACGATTTCGTCGACGGGGCTAATTGTGGAAAACGACGAATCGGCGAATACAGCGAGAATAGAGGATTATATAGTGATGGATTTGAAGGACGATGACGAGAGTGGCAATGAGGGTGGAAGACAATTATTTCTCGTTGGTTCGCCGAGGGATCCTCTCGTATCGTCGGGTGCTATTGTTGCTGGTACAAATACCGTTGATGACATTAATGCCGCGAATGATCTTCAATCGAGTGCACTCGCTGGTCTCATTGCTGGACAATCGTCCTCAGTTTGCTTCCCGGCAAAATTCAGTGAGTCTTCATTGTACAATTGCAAGTATTATTTTTTTAAATTACTTCGCTTAGATTTAATTTTTTTAACATTATTATTATTTTTTTTTTATTACTTCATTTTTTACTATTCTTTTTATTACTTCGTTTCTTACTATTTTTCCAATGATATTATTATTTTATATTTTGTCACACTTTAGATATGATTATTCACAATTTACGTAAATGTTTTTTTTTTTCTTCATCCGTAATCCAAATTCAATATTCTCTATTTGTTTATTATTCACATTTTTTGTAATCTCATATTTTATTATAATTTTTTTTTTTTGCGATCGATCAAAATGGCTCCAGCGCGTAATCCAACACGCTGGCTGAAGAACGCGATAGGAAATTTCATAGCATTGCAACCCCTTAAACTAAGTTCGAGTATAAAATATTTTTTCGTCAAAAACCCCAGTGAAATTTTCATCCCTGAATTCAATCGCCGCACCAATACTTTTCCATATTTCCATACAAAAATACTTTTCCATATTTCGGTATCCGATAACCACCAACTTTTTAGGGGAGGATGGAAAGATTGGCGGATTTTTTTTTTTTTTTTTACTCCCGAGTTGAAATTTAATTCACTACGAAATTATTGCACTGGATAAAAATGCACACGCGTCGATTCTTCGTAAAAAAAAAATGTTATTTCCTTCCTTCGCGGACGATTATAGTTTTGCGCGGGAAAAGAGGAGATATTGAAAATCCGTTCGCTTGAAAAGAGGCGAACGGCCGGTAAGTGCGTGCATGTAACTTGAACACCGAGTGCCTATTATATCTCGGAGCAAACGAGAAGCAGAGTCTCTCCTCTCCGGGACTTCGGGTCGTAACGTAATTTAGGGACCAGTCCGACGGCTCAATTAAATTATTGCTAAATGCATTAAGCGGGCCACAATGGTGTAACAACGCGACCCTTTTTTTTTTTTTCTTCTTCTTCTCGACTTTCACGCACAACGAACATTCTTAAATACAGTTAGTCTTAATGGGTTTAGATCCACCGATATTTACAAATCGTTAATACCATCGGCTCACTTTTGTACATGCATTAATTGATTTTATAGATTTTTTTCTTACCTTAGAAACAAAAAAAATTTGATAATTTGTAAATTATTATAAATTTTTAACGAAGAGGCTCCCAGCCCTAATTATATACATGAGAATTTGTCCCATAATCTCCCTAAAATATCCTATGAATAATAATATATACATAAATATATGCATAATATTCACATAGGACAAGACTTATTACCATTCAAATGTAATGATGCATCGATTAATTTGTGGATGATCCAGGTTACGATTTCTCGCCGAGTCCAGGAAGCGAGGAGCGTCAATTATCGGTCGGTGTTGTTGGAAAACGAAAGCAGCGAAGATATCGCACGACCTTTACGAATTTTCAACTTGAAGAGCTCGAACGTGCCTTTCAGAAGACTCATTATCCGGACGTATTCTTCAGGGAAGAATTGGCGATGAGAATTCAACTGACCGAAGCACGCGTACAGGTTATCTAAAACAAAAACAAGAAAAAATAAGCTCCAAATTTAAAACCTTCGAATGTTTCAAAATGGCATCTAACTGGCTTATTCCATTTCGACAATTCGTTTTTCAGGTTTGGTTTCAAAATCGTCGTGCCAAATGGCGAAAACAGGAAAAACAATGCAAGCTGGGAAGTCACATGGGCACGTCCCATATGCAACCAACAGACTGTCAAGATGGTATGCAACAGCAACAATCTCACCATCATCATCATCAGCAGCAGCAGCAACACCAACAACAACAACAACAACAACATCAGACCGATCATCTTTTGCTCGAGGCACCTCTTGGCAGTCCACCACCGATTTATCTCGGTATGGAGTGGGCAGGATTTTCGCCTTATGGAAATGTCGCCACTGCGTCGCCACTGATCGTAAATGGTCTCAATAATAAAACCCTGCCCGACAATGACGATCCAAATAATCTTCTTGATCCCGATCTTTTGCAACTCAAGGCACCACGTTCATAATCCATAATTTATGCTGATGCGCGATATATATATATATGTATACATATATATATAGTTCGATGATTTATGTTCTTCTAGTCAAACATGGATTCAAAAAATTATTAAAAAAAAATACGAAAAGAAATCCAAATCGTTCCTTGCCACTAATGACCTACTAATGACCAATGACCACTAGGGACCCAAAGAATAGGTTTTTTTTTAAGGTGGGCCAAAAAAAAATGTTAGTAATGACAATTCATTTGAGACAAATTTTTACGTCTCTTTCATGAAATAAGACTATTGGCGCTTACAATCGTTTTTATGTATGGGCGAATTGAGGGAGAGATTGAATAAATGTGTGTTATATATAACTTGGAAAAATATTGTGTTCATTTCGATAACCTGGAACGACGATTTAAGAAAAAAAAAAACAATCCAAATTTTGATGAAATTAAAGGAAATTTTTATGCGTGTGAAATGAATTCTTCTAAAGTTAAACAAGCTCTAAGACTTGGGATTGAAATTAAGTTCGCGCTAACGAATTCACGGGCCTTTTAAAACATAAAATGATATAATTTCTCTATTCATTTTCGTGTTAAGGTTATTATAATGATATACGGGTTTGTACATGGTAATTTCAGGAAATGGACCAACTGGGTATCTCCTACTATGTGCCAATCATAATTACGATGTATAACGAGACTCTCGTTATGAGAGGTGGCTGTACACATCGTAAACAAACTATCCTATCGTATATGTTGTCAGATCGTCGAGTCGTATCGTATCGCACATGTAGGATTTCATAACATGTAACATAACCACAACTCAAACGCATGTACATGACATGGAATATTTTTATTATTGTACGGGCTTGTAACTTACCTCGCAGATGTTTTCAAAAGTTGGTATCGATTGAAAAGCCGCTCAAAAACTGTATTGTGATATATAAATGCCGTAAATAACGATGCCGGTATATTAATATGTAATTCAACAGCATTTTCTCCTCGCGCACATACCCATATTACCCATCACCCACCACTGGCACCACTACCAGCTCCGCGCGACACTTTCTTGTCCTATATTCGGCTCTCGACCAATCGTAATCTCGGATGTATGAAGAATACGTTGAGAAAAACCGCTAGAGTATCTGCGTAGCGTTTTATCTTTAGGGCGCGTTTGAAATGAACGCCGGGCGACTTTCTTCTCTTTCTGGGTTGTGTGGTAAAACTGTGTAAGAACGAGAAGAAAGTTACCCGTGAAATATTCAGTGATTTCGTAAAATGAGCAAAAGATTAAAACTTCAAGGGTTTACAAAAAAAAGATTCCAGGACATTTCCAGGACTGCTAGGCACCATAATAAGGCACGTAAAGAAAAAAACTTAACTTCTTCTCCGCCATTGCGGACTGAGAAAAATATTCAAAAATATACGAGCTTGATAAAGCTAATAATAATTTGAGCTATTTGCACATTATTTCGAATATTCTCTCTTGAATTAAAATAATTGTTGCAGAAATCATAAATTATTGAACTATACATTTTTCTCAGTCCACTTATTCCATACGAAATTTTGCCAAAGCATAAAAAATGTCAGAGAATAATAAAAACCTCATGATAAAATAGTAACGTTATCTTTTTTATTATGGTTTTTTTTTTCGTTTTTTTTTCTTTCGGTGCGCATATATTACATTTTTATTTTATCGTATTCATTTTTTTTTTTGCTCCTGCACAATAATCGTCTTCATCGATGTTACAATCGACCAAGCGATCGGTATGACGAGACTTTTTTTTCTTCTCGTGTAATTTCATTCGATTCTTCATTTACAGTTCACGAAGATCATAAAACGGGATATGCGTATATCGGGCATGATAACGCTAAACGATGCATATTTTTATTTTATTTTTCAATCCATCGTAGCTGCTGTGTAGCTTGCGCGTCTTTATGATTTTTGTTCTTTTTGTTGTTGTTGTTTTTTCGTCGTTAAAGGGTTTTGCGATGAAACAACGGTCGTAGATTGGATGAGCGTAGGAAATAAGAGGATAAGGAGTAGGAAGGGGGAGGGGATCTGGCACAGGGTTACGCGACGTAAGAATACTCGTCTGAACTGTTGGCGGTACGCTCAATGTACTGCTTGTCGATCAGCGCCTCGATGCACTTCTTGATCATTCCTATTGATGGGGCGAAAGTCACTTTTGATTGGCTGAGTACCTAAAAAATTGAATAATTAATTATTATAAAATGAGCCTTTTTTTTTTTTTAATAAAACGAGCATTGGCACAAAGCACAAAAAATCTCAGACTGCCACTTCAGGCGTCCTGAGCTCGAATCCCACCGACACTATTGAACGTTTCCAAGAGTTTTTTTTTCGGCGAGCTCGATGGTTCAAAATCCATCATAAAATTTTAACTTCCCTTAAAATGCACTGGGCCCGTCGTGAAGATGTTACGCAATCAGCATAAATTTCGAAATTAATAAATAAACTAAACAGTCCAAAGTATGAAATAATTCTCAAATCCGTCACAGTACAGCCCCTCTAAGTATCTAATAAAATTTTCTATTGCAAAAAATTAACAATAATTTCTAGAATATATTTAAAAATTTCGTTAAATAAAAAATTGAAGTATTTTCCGTAAATTTTGTAATAGCGGAAATGAATAAATGAACAAGGTGAACGCACCAGTCCCCCGCTGATGTACCATTAGTTGACCAAGCCATGTTAATGTATACCTATGTATATTTTTTATCAATGTGCAAGCACTGTGCGGCTCAAAAGGACGCTACGAAGGATCACGGAAGGAGGATTCGTTCACATCAAAAGAAAAAAAAAAGATTTTTCTTTTACCAATGAAGGAAAAAAAAAAAAATCAAATTACCTCTTGCATCAGTTGATTGTGTCTCAATAATTTTCGGCTCTTCATGATTCTCACAATAGCAGCCTGAAGATATAATTTTCTATCATCATCGACACTACGATGCGTTGCCTCGGTTTCGCTCGGTGCATCTCTCTGTAAAGCTCCTGTAACACGAAACTTGGTTCTCTTGTTGTGATATTCAAAATTAAGCGTTAAAACGGTATCCTCGTCGAGGATTGTCGTATTGGCAATTTGTGTCGTTTCCAAATCTTCATTATTTTTCTCGCTGATTGGAGGAGAATTCGTTGTTGTTGTCGTTGTCGTTGTTGTAGTTGTTGTTGATGATGATGATTTTTTTAATATTTTACAATCAACGAGACTAGCCGCGTGTTTAACGAGCTGTTCGTGAGAAAGACGCAAGGAGGCAGCAGCCTCGCGACACGGCAACGAATCACAATGCTCGAATAGTAACAACAGCGCCATCTGATAAGTTTGAACGGTAACGAGATAAGGCTTCTTGAGGTAATTTAATTTTAATTCACCCTGGCAAAGATGATGAAGCCACGTTATTTTTCGTCCACTAAATTGAGCGTGATAAAAAGTCTCAAATGCCTGTACCGAACGTTCAAGCTGTTGTGGCACGTGAAATGGACCAGGTGATGGTGGCAATGATAATGGCCAAGCACCAGCTTGTAAAACATAAACAACAAAACCAATGCCCAATTGTTCATCGGCATTACGTTCACGCAGACTAGCGGTAAATTTCATATTGAGATCCATCGATACGGACATGTCGGTGAACATACGGTGCAATTTGTTGGTAAATTCATAACCGCAAGTTTGCTTCAAACGATCAATCATTGCCTCTTCGGCGTCCATTGATTGGGACTGTTGGTGAATCAAACGTTTTGCCAACATACGGGCGTAAAATTTTTGAAATACATCCTTATCGTCGACATACTTGAAAACCGTTATCGAACGTGTCAATTTTTCATCAATCTCCGCCTCGGAAACACCTTTTGCCGATTTTTTCAACAAGGAGTCGCAATATTTTGCGAGCTGAAGAAAATTAGAGGGAGAACAAAAAAATATAATGATCATTGATTCGACAGAGATTAATTCGACTTAACGGCCGTTTCTTCCGACGTGCATTAAACCCTTGAAGCATACATTTTTCCTTACATGCAGCAATTTTTCAACCTTTCTTTATTTATATAAACAAAATCAACTCATCATTACGAATTATTGCACATCGATTCTTATTCTTGAATATGTATTTTTTTGTCTCTTGGTATCAACCAAAACACCAAAAAAAAAAAATCGAAAATTGAGTGAAAACTACGCTAATTACTCAGAAAATCACCGTCCTACAAAGGGCTAAAATTTACTTCAATTTTTTAAATATAATTTTTATATACGATAACCAGAGGCTCAAAGTTCGATTAACGTCAGAGAAAACGAGCGTAAAAATATTTGGAAGACTAGATTAACATACGAGTAGCAATGAATGATGATAATAATAATAATGATGACGATTATGATTTTTTTGTTTTGTTTTAATAACTCACGAGCTCGGGTGCTCGTGCCGGTTGCCTCGCAGCTGGCCTGTGATTTACAACAGCCGAGCATGCTTTATCCAATGCACCGATAAACGCCTGTTCACCCTTGAAAACGTCCTTTATGAGCTCTGAATATTTCGTGTGTACCGCCAGCATACTCTCGACGAATTGTGTGTGTACCTGAGGATAAAAAAAAAATTACGTAAATTTGACAATATTTTCGGGAAAATTGTACGGGGGTAGAAAAAAAAAGAGAAAAAATTACGTTTTCTCCTTGCATGGGTCCAATCGCTTGTAGACCCTGATGCGTTATGTGCTGAGTTAACTTTTGGACCAGTGGCGTTAAACCCGAGGTCAAAGGTCGTACGAGAGGATACAAGAGTGACAAATCTTTTCGTCTCTCATTCTCGACCATAAGATCTGCTTCCGTGTGGAGCCAGGCAACGTGAGCAGCGACCATTTTTTCTTCGCAGCATTGCCGAACCTTAAAGAAAAAGAAAAGGATTGGATAGAAAGAATCGAGAAAAAAAGATGACGACGCATACAAACCTTAGGTGTTGAGCTGTGATGTAAAAATTTATGGGCTCTGAGTTCTTCCTGGCTAAGTCGCCACGTGACTCTCTCCATGTAACGAGTCACGTCCGACTGTTGCAATAATTCGGAAGCCTCGCGTGAATAAAATTCACCGCTTGCCTCAAGAAATGGAGCCTCGAATATTTCTTGGTACATCTGAAACATTCGTAGATCGGCATATATTTTCAACTATCATTAGTACTGATTAGTAAATGAAGTATCGCCCGTACTCAGAAAGAACTTTTTAACGAAGAAATTTCAACGGGATTTAGGATGAATTTGAATAATTTGGAAAGTATACTTGGTCGATTCGGAGAGAACTTGGAGATTTTAAAATGGACTTATCAAGAAAAGACTTGGATTGTTTATAAAGAAACTTGTTAATAATAAATTTTACTAATCCAATAAATTGTACTAAAATTAAGAAACAATTTTGATAACTTGGCAAAAATTAGTTTCTTTTCATAACGTACTTGGAATGATTTTTACACGGACTTGGATGATTCAAAAGTGTTTTAAATGGTTTTTTTTACCTTTATGAGGCTTCCAGGAGGTATTTAGGTACTTGGCAAAGAGCGTGGAAGAATTTACGATGGACTTGGATTACTTTGAGCGAACTTGAATGATTCAAAAAGTAACTCGAACACTTTGGTGCAAAATTGCAAAGACAGTATTTAGTCGATTATTTTTAAGGATCTCAACATACATCCAATTGTCCCTTCATCTTGTATTCCTCGACCCTGACGAAACTCTGGATAACACCGCAGATTACGTCAGTCGTTGCCGGCTGCGCTTCACCCATACGATCAGCGTGAATACCCTCGAGAAGAAGAGACACCAATTGTCGTCTCAATGGGCCAATCATACGTTTCTTCCATATGTCAAGACCCAATTCGCCAATTTCCATTTGTTCCTGATAATCGACCGCGTTTGTCGACGATACACCGTAAATAATCTCAGCATCGGTCAATTTTTGTTTCTTTATGTGTTGCTGATTAAGATATAAGTACAAACGATGAAGATAATTTATTCCTTGTGAATATTCTGTCCAGGCACGATGATACGCCTGAAGTAGACCAATGTCACCGTGTCCCCGCACCCGCATCAACAATTGCGATACGTGATTGTCGAGAAAACGCTTTGTCTCGTTGTACAAACGATCCGCCAGAGGCTCTGGATATGCTACGCATAGCGAGTAAACGTCGCTGTAAAATATATATTTATATTATTTTTATTGTTATTATTATATTATTCATATACCCAAAATACTTTATAAATCAGATTTAGGGATAAAAATATATTTTTGTTTGTCTCCTTAAACAGTTTTTTCACCTGAATCTGTCGTTCCATGTAGCACGTGGCACATCTGCCAATGTTATTACGCCTTTGACCGTTTCACGAAGAACATCCCACGTCTCCCGAAAATCGACCATACGCGGTTTCAACGACATGGTCGTTTAAAGCCGATCCACCTCCTTTACTTTTTATTTTTCCACGAGAATAATTTCTCGTTTCGTTGAAGAAATTCACGTTTATTCATCCGCAAAAATTCTGAAAAATCAGCACGTTGACAAATTATTTTTATGCTTTTTCATTGCAGAATGTGATTTTATTTTTTATGATTTGAATTTGTCTCGATGGCAGAGAAATGTATATCGAAAAATCTCGTCGGTTCATAAACTGAAAATATATCTTCAATATACTTTGGTTATATATATTTCTCATATATCAAACTATATTTGTGATGTAGAATTTTTTGTCCAAAATATATTCGTTGTATCAAAGACATTTCCATTATCTTGCTCATCCTTTTTTTAGGGGGAGTGCAAGGATGCATTTTATTTTATAATAAATATTGTAAGTCTTTAGGGATAAAATGAAAGAAGAATTTATTTTAAAATCATTTCTACATAAGTTTCATACCATTGACCCAACCCAAAAAATATTTGTGATATAGAATTTTAGCCAACGGATTTGCGCCATGCAGTATTTTCAGTCCAGTTCGCAACTGGGTTAACGGGTCAAGAAAATAAGGGTGTATAGTTATGCGTCAGAAGAGATGAAAGGAATGCGGTGACGAAATAAAAATCATGCGGTCAAGAAAAATAAATAGGATCGTCTGGTATGGTGAATTTTTTTTTTCGTCGCTCTGCTAATGGATCTTTTTTCATATTAATTCATTATTTTCGCGACCACGTGTTTTTGGGGTCTAGCTCGACCTCTCTCGATGTCTTTTTCGCTTCATTGGCAAACTTCCATTTTATTTTTCGCGCTTTTTACCCGCTAGCACGCTCTCTTCAATTTCTACTGATCATCCTACGTATCGTACCAAACATACAAAAAAAAATAAAAAAAATAGGGAAGCGTTTGAACACAAAATCTCCGTTTGCGAAAGAAGCGAGAAGCTCTCTCGATTACGAAGCAAAATTTCTTGGTACATTTACGAGCTAAGTTCTCGAGAGTTTTATTTCATTTATTTCTTCTCATTTCTCGCGCACAGCCAGTGTGGGCAACTAAAATTAGATTATACGCGTTTATCGAACGATTTTGCACTTTTGTATTTTTAAACGGATTTTGCCGAAGGGGAGGGGATGAGAGCAAACAAAGAAAATGGAAATTTTTACGCAGACGGGAAGTTTAAAGTTTTCGGAACCTGATTAAACCCTCGGTTAGAATATATAACACCTCAGAGTTAGCCTGTTAGTTTCGTTATTTGCAGCAATTTTACAAAAGTAGGTTAGTTATTACGAAAATAAACATTGCGCCTCTTTAATCCTTTGAATAAACAGTTGAGACCTCATTCAAAATGGGCTGTACGGTATTTTTATGGTTAGAATACTTTAATCCTTTGAATAAAAAGTTGAGACCTCATTCAAAATGGGCTGTACGTTATTTTTATGGTTCTAGGAACGTACAAAAGTTACTTGGTTAACAAAGTAACTACAATATCCTGTTAATCATTTATGTACGAATTGAATTGTATGTTAAGGGCCATGAGTTACTTTTATCTTTTGTAGCAAAGTTAGAAAAGTTGCTTCGTTATTCTTGAATTAACTTCCGCGCGTCGTTAACCCATCAAGTTAAGGAAAGAATGACTTCATTAAAGATAGGCCAAGAGTTATTTTTGTGTTTTCAAGCAGATTGAAATCGTGAAAGTACAAAAGTTTCTTGGTAATCATCGAAGTAACGGCAAAATACTCCGTTAACGGTTTACAGGCTAAAGGATGGTTCAAAATTGACCATAAATTACTCTTGTCTCTCGTCCGTTAATACCAAAAGTTACCGGCAGATTCTCAAAGTAACTTAAGTACTTATTAACAATTCCGGTACCGGTGAAATTGTTCGTTATTCTGAAATTAACTTCCGCGCGTCGTTAACCCATCAAGTTAAGGAAAGAATGACTTCATTAAAGATAGGCCAAGAGTTATTTTTGTGTTTTCAAGCAGATTGAAATCGTGAAAGTACAAAAGTTTCTTGGTAATCATCGAAGTAACGGCAAAATACTCCGTTAACGGTTTACAGGCTAAAGGATGGTTCAAAATTGACCATAAGTTACTCATGTCTCTGGTCCATTATTACCAAAAGTTACCGGTCGATTATCAAAGTAACTTAAGTACTTGATAACAATTCCGGTACAGGTGAAATTGCCTAATTCAGCAATTCAAAAAAGTTGATTAGTACCAAACTTTTGTAATTCCTTATTTATTGTAGCTCGTTAAAACTTTGGAGTTTCTTTATAAGTAGCATTCGATAGTAAACGATATCGATCATAAGACCAATTTGCACAATGCCAAAACCCTACGTTTCTGCAAAAAAAAAAAAAAAAAACAAGATGAAAGGAATAAAAAATTGCAGGTAAATATACGTAATATAGAGCAAAAAGTCACATAATCAAATTTGTAGTCAAAATTTTCCATGTAAAGATCCGAACGACATATACATATGACCAACATGAATACTTCAGACGTGAGACATTCAAGGATCCATGATGATGTCATATTTTGATAAAATCGCAGAGTGCTTCAATTAATTCTTAAATTCAACATCAGCATATCCGCGTTTAAAATACTAAAAAATTCATAGCTTAACTACCCAAACAACAGGTAAGCTATTATCGCTTGTAAAAAGCGTTTTTATCAATTAAATCAAATTTTCATAGACATGCAAACTTTATTTTTATTTTTCTTCAATCTCGCTACCTTCATTTTTCGTATTTGACAGCGAAAAATCAGAAATTAATGAAATATGATCATGAGGAAAATTTTATTTCTCGCGAAAGGGAAATAGCGAGGATTTAACAGAAACGGAAAAGGAAAACGGAAATGGCAAGGGACAAGAGACCGAGATCGGGACGAGTAATGGGGAAGGAGGATGAATCAAGAACCGACCACGCAGGTTAGTCAGCTGACCAGCTGATTCAAAGATGACAACTTTTACAAGCCTCTAAAAATCCTCTTTTCCCACACTCGAATTACCAGATTTTTACCCCGCCACATGTGACTAAAAACTAAGTTATAAAAGACGTTACGAAGTCGTCGTTTTCCGATTGGTCGAGATTGGTTGGACACTCGTGATATACATCAATCGGGAAATCGACATCGTCGGGATGTTTATTATCGAGATTTTGAATTTCGGGATTCTGTTAATTCGTGAAAATATCATCATCGAGAGGTTATCCGTAGGGGAGACTGATTTTCGGAACATTCTCGGGTTCGCAAAATTGAAAAATCGTGATACTTTCTTTTGCGATATTGTCCATGTCGAGATTGTAGCGTCGTCGGGATTCTGTTATTCGGATAAATGCTCATTTGTTACAATGTGGTATCGGATAGTTGTTGGAATCGAGAAACTGTCAAAAACATAATTTGATACGATTCCACGAAAAAAAAAACCATTTTTTCTCTCTTTCATTCATTCATTCGTGCATTCGATGGAAAGGCTAAAAAATTAGATCCAATATTCAAAGATTTGAAGACTTTCCTCAACCAGTACGAGTTAAAAACTGCCAGAGTAGAGGGGGTGGGGATGCATGGTTAGGATTCAAACGAAAACTTAATGATGATGAAATTGAAAAAAATATTTTCTTCAAATTCTTATTTCAAAACCCTGATGTAAAAAAAAAAGTTTCGTGTCGTCAATTAGGTTTATGAACGATTTGGTGAATTAAAAAATAGGGACAGCTCGAACGAACCTCTTTCTCTTGGGCGTTCATCTTACGGACACTTTGATGGTGTGACAAAGAAAATTGAATTGTTTCGTTCGCGTATTATCTTCTTTCTTCTTTTTATATAGTGTATTTCTTCTTTCTTTCTTTCTTTCTTTATCTCTCTCTCTCTCTCTCTCTCTCCCGTTAGCTACCCCTCGCGTTACGTTTCTCGTGTCACCGTACTTGGACCACTTATTTTTTTTTTTCTGTTCCCCTCCAATCTCGTCTCGTAATTTCAACGTCCACCTTGAGCTTTCACAAAATACCCTTTGCCACGAAAATTTTCACTCTAACAATACGAGTTTTGAGATTTTTTTATTGTTACCCGCAACGAATTGTTAACGAATGATTTGTTTTATGGTTTTCGCCACTGATTTGAAACGTGCAAATGTGTGCATCACTAGCGCAACACGAACTTTTCACTTCTCAATAACATTAAGCGGCCATGTTAATTTTTTGGGCAATATGGCGAATTTGCTGTTTTTTTTTTTTTTTTTTTTAAGGTTGACGAAATCAAGTTGGTGGGAGGTTGAAATCAGCTTCGTAATGCACCTATATAAAGTTGGCCTGAAACTTTAACTATTTCACTTTTTTCTTTTTCTACTCGTTAGGGAATCGTTGGGGAGTGATTGGGAGTATAATTAAAACGTAGGGGAGTCAACCGATCTTTTTTAATCGAGAAATCAAAATTTGAGTGTGAAGTTAGCCTGACGAAATTTGATTTTTAATCGATTCGATTGTATGAGGTTTTAATCGACGCGAAATCGTTAGGTGGTGACGAATCACCCAATTAAATCGTTAGAGAGTCTTTAGTTTTTCCGTCAAATCGGAAAAATCATTCCGACCGGTTAGAGGACGAGTCTACGTTAATGTGTCGTCTGAAGTTAGCCGCTGTATTTTTGGCTTTTTCGAATTTACTTTGATAACAGCTTAATTAATCCAGGATTGTTTGGTAGAGTTAAGGATTGTGCAATTAAAATGTATGATACTTCATAATTGGCCTCCGATAATGGAAAACATACGAAACAACGTATAAGTTCAGACTTCGATCCGTTATTTATATAATCTGAAGTTAACCGCTAGACATTTGTCCTGCTTTCTCAGCTAATTTTATTCTATCCTTTCTCAATTAGATAATACCTATTTGCCGATGATTAATGAACTAATTAGAATGTGTAGATGAGAATCATTCATTGCACGAGATAAAACAATTACATATTGTACCCGGCGATTGTGCAGAGTGCCGCGCGAGCTCTCTTATCGGCAACGATAATCGGGCACTTCCGGTTAAATTTGACGTCACTTCCAGTCGCGATGACGTCACTTCTGCTTTAATTTGACGTTCTCTTACTACACTTAGTGTACTGATTTTGCTGTTGAATCAACGTAGTAAAGTGTATTAATTGACAAATTAAGCTTTGATTTTTTTACGCTGCTTCATAGGCATCTCTTGACGACTTGTGAAGTCGTGCTGTTTAAATTTCGCGCCAATAGTTTGGAAAATTTGAATCCTACGTTTTGCCATGCGCGGACTATTAGCAGGAGCAGGTAAGGCGAGGGGTAATAATAAAAACTTTTAACGATTTCATAATCAACGAAATATATATATATATAGATATATATATATATATAGATATATATATATATATATATATATGTGGTTTTATTGTTATTTCTGCCATTCTGATATGGTAGTTCTAAATATTTAACAAAATAAAGCTCTATCGCACTTTCACACTCTCGGGACGATTAGCCTGGATTCTCACTATGAGCGCGGCGCTCCTGCACATCCTTGCAATTGGTTCAGATACTATTCATAAAAATCGCGGAATCTTTTACGTCGATTCCTATTATCACGCGCATTAGAATCTCGGAAAGGCCAATGACGAAATTTAACACTCAAAAACGTATGTATAAGATCATGAGCTACAATTACTTGAACACGTTTTTGAGCTGCCAGTCTGGTTGGCGTCTTCACAAGAACGACTTTGATTTTTACGGACATGCGCAGACATACCGAATCATGCATTCAAATTCCATGGCCAGCCGCAAAAATCAAACACCAGAGGTCACACTGCAATACTTGAGTTTCCAATAACAAATATCGCCCAAGACAAAATTGTTAATATTTAGTATTCTCAATACACATTCGTAGCCTCAATATTTTCAATATAAATGATCTTCGATCATAACAATAATACAAAATGGCCTCATCCACTTATTAAAATCAATAATATGGCCGTGAGCACCCATTGGGACGAGTCAAAAACAATAGTTCTCTCACCATTTCTTCACCACAACCATTTCTTCTTTTCTGCCGTTGATGAAAACTCTTCATCTTCGGATATTATGGAAGGAAGATACACACTGGTGTCTCATAATTCCTTCTAGATTTTTTTTTCTTACTGTACAACGCACGAATTAACGTTGTAAACATAATTAGCGCACAATATTCCATCTTTTGTTTTTCGAAATTTCGTATTTCCCGCCTTTATAAGGGAATGAAGCGATATCCCTTTGGAAATTGATGTTGCAAAAGAACATGTACAAGGCTCTGCTTATATGAACCCCTTCACAATGTACATGATACATTTGTATATGGAATCCATATTTTCTCAAACAAAAATATGATCATCCAGCATATAGAAAACAGTTTAATGACGAAAGAAGAAACATTCAAAGTTTCGTGGTGGCCAAAAGTTTGATGTAATGCGCTTTGTCAGTAATCTCAAATTCTTGAGCGGGAAGAAAGCATTGTGCCTGAATTCGAGGACGACGAATTTTTCTCACAATGCTTCTGCCCAATAGAACGACAGCAATGAGAACAGCACAAGCAATCGCTGCTACAGCTACAACGATTAATTCAGTATTTTGCCGAAAGGCTTGAACCTCAACGCACCTCGATCTGCCGATATCCAAATCGTGATTGATCCGCTCGAAATGATCATCGAGACTCGCGCATACTTTATACCGACCGGGCATCAAACCGCTCATTGTCGCAATCGTCACGTTACAATTGAGCTTTTCACGATGTACAGTCGATTCACCCTCGTAAACAGCCACGGAAACTTCGCAATCGGGACTAGAGGGATGTTCACCGACCGTCGATAAGCTTACATCAATATGAAGAAATCCACGCTCGGAAATATTCACGTGAACCGCATTAATTCGATCACGTGAAACGGGCAAAGTGACGCTTGTAGCTTCGGTCGATAAGATAGATTTGTCGATTATAGCTTTGTTTTCGAAGTTTTGATCATTCGGGGGCTTATCAATGGTCGTTTCTTCGAGGGTAATAACGTCACTGCATCCAAGACCGAGGGAAAATTCGCCATAAACGAGGGGTACTAAAAGAACAACGCAGTAACGATATTTGTGTCCATGCTGAAGATTCATTGTTGATGGAATGGGCACAGGAAGAGAACATGGATCTTCCATAAGAGTCGAGTCACAGTGAAGAGGACTAGATTCGGTCTCCACCTCGCTATCGCCAATTGCCTCGTAAACTATGAGATTGTCGCAGGTGTAACGTTCGGTGCAAGGCTCAACGTGCCACATTAAATTAATCGCCGAAGTCTTTCTATCGTAATTGAATTCTTTTAGCGTCAATTGAGCTCTCGCCAGAGGAACTCTCGTCATTATAGAGGGCGTTGGTTCACCGCACAAGAGACTACCAGGTGGCACCTGCGTGAGAATTCCATTCTCCAATGCCGGTGGAGTTGCGCAAACGGCTGATTCTTTGTCAACTTGCTCGAGGCTTGAGTTGCTCAGCCAATTGGCAAACTCGAGCAATGTACAGTCACAATTTAGCGGATTATCCGCCAGGGAGAGACTCTTGAGGCGTAATTTGGCGGTTGGAACGTCGGATGATACCATCGTTATGTCATTGTCGTCCAATCGCAAATCTTGCAGGCTTTTCAGGGGAACGACAAGATCGGCAGTTAGAGAACGTAGAAAATTGTGAGTCAGATCGAGAATCGTTAACTGCTCGAGGTGAGCCAGTGATGAGCTTGAGACTGCGACTATTCGATTGCTCGCAAGATCAAGACGAGTCAGAGTTGATAAATGCTTGAACGAATGATCCTCCAGAACGTCGATCTGAAATACAAATATTCCAATGGTATAAATAATCGTATAAACAATGATATTCCAATGGTGTAAACATTTACACCATTGAAAATCAGGGGGTAAGTTTTAACTGCTCTTTCCAAATCGTCATAACCTAAAATATTTTTTTTTTTCAATAAAATACTCTCCGATGCATGATCTTAGGTAATGTTTCACACTCCAAGAAGAATTTTGCATAAAAATATCCATTCGTAATTTATAATTGACAATTCTTGAGAATTGTCAAGTTTCGAGACGTTTGAGATCAGCTGGATTTGAGCGGCCATGTTTTTTTTCGTACAGATGCAAGATTGAATCGAGAATGCGCCACCTGGTGGTTGTTACGAGAAATATAATACGAAATAGGAGAATGGACCAAATGTATACTATTAATGATCGCCAATAGGCAGTTATATTAATTTGAAATGGTCCTGTACTTCCAAGTGTAAAGTAAACGAACTTTTTTTCTGGCATTTATAAAACGGATCGAAAAATTAGGAGAAAAAATATTGTACTCCGTATTAGATGCATTATTTGCGAGTTTTAAATTTAATTTTTACAGAATGTGCCGCTTTTACTGGGGAAAAAAAAATCTTCAAAATAATTCTGACAAAATGGTCATACAATATTTGTCGCTTTTCTCATAAAGTATGTCGATGCACTGATACTCTGATTGCATCGCGTGGGACGTACGATTTCCGGCTGTCCTCGCCCCCTCGAAGCCTCTCTGCGCTCCATGATCGAGAAGGGGACATGCCCGAACGCGGACAGGATCGCCCACGCTCGATTGCGACATAACTATTTTGCGTTTGTAACCGATATAGTCTCAGACTGATCATTTTATTGAAATACATAATTAAAAAAAATCAATTTGAAATTCTAAATATAGTGTAGCAGCCAATACAAACTGTCGAAAGAACTGATAAAAATGAGTAACAGAGCATAAAACTACATGCAATTTCAAACACAAAGCGAATACTGAGAATTATTTACTGAGCTAAATCCATCTTATAGTTAATAAAAGTTACAGCTGCCATAAATTCGTCAATTTTAAAAATATATTTTAACATGTTTGCCTGACATGCAAACATCTCAACAGTATTCCTCTCATAGAAATGAGTGCAAAAAGTAGCCAGTTGCAATTAATTAAAAATATCTCGGCTCTTAATAAAGCTAACGAGATTTTTTTTTTTTTAATTAAATTTCAAACGATTCTGCATAAAACCGTTAAATTTCTCCCCAAGATCTCAGAAAAATACTAGTAGAGGGTAGATACCATCGGCCGGTATTTACTATCTATTATTACCTGCTGAGCGAGAAATTTTAGTAGGGTGAAATTTAACACTCATTGCATGTCAGAGGTTAATGCAGGATCGAAAGCGAGAAAGATATTATTTAATTTGAGAATTCTTAACGAGTCTTGGCGACCGAGAGGACTCTAACTCTGTGGGTTTAGCCCACTTGACGAATTTACCCAATGAGGACCTTGAATTCTTTCAGGGCATTTCGAATGCGTTCTTTTTTTTCACAGTTCTGCCAGTAAACTCTTAGACGTACAAACTATTTTATTATCATTATTATTATTATTTGTAATAGTATATTTTTACCTGGTTGTGGCTCAAGCTAAGATACGTCAAGTTACGAAGTCCAACGAGGGCACCTTGTTGAACATTGATCAGCTCATTTCCAGAAACGGTGAGAGACCGAAGTCGTTGCATTGGCGGTAGCAAATTTGGTCCTAATGGTCCCAGCAGAAGATTGCTCGATAAATCGAGTTCCTCGAGATTCTTGAGGCCTCGCAGTGCCGAAAGCGCCGAAATACTCAGACGATTACCTCGCATTCTCAACGAGCGTAAAGCTCGCAAAGGCTCAAAGGCTTTTGGCGATAATTGAGACAGAAGATTGTCACACAAATCCAGATAAGTCAAATTTTTCAAATCCTGCAAAGTATCGAATAGTTTTCGTATTAATTCAATTTTTTTTGTATTCTATTTGCAGTTTAATCTCAATAATTTCAGTAATAATCATAATAATAAAAAAAATAAAAAAATTACCCTGAAAGAATCAGCTTCGAGAGTCTTGAGCTTATTGTGCGAAAGATCGAGCCTCTCGAGTCCAATGAGACGAGAGAGGGCCGCGATCGGCAGTGATTCCAAAAGATTGTTCGGCAGTCCGAGTGCTTGAAGAGGGCGTGAAAGTCCGGTAAATGCATTTTCATTCACCCGTCTCAGTTCACCCGTCGAAACGACAAGACCATGAAGAGCGACGTCTTCGAGGAAATGCGCGGGTAGCGTCGAAATTCCGGTGACAGTAACGTCCAATAATGATATCGTTCCTTCCGGACTTTTTTTCAAATGCTCACTGATAGCCTGTGAATGGAATGAATTAAAAAAAAATGGTACAAAAAATAATTGAATTAAAAGGAAAATGGTAAACAGAACACACAATCGAGAATTAAAATTAAAAAATCAAATGAATTAGGAGAAAAAAAAGTAATGATAAAAATTAAATTAACTAAATGAAATAAATTAGATAATAAAAAATTATAATAAGCGAGAAAAAAAAATTAAATTAATGAAGTAAGAAGAATCTGGTATGACGTCAGAATATTTCAAGAGCTAATAAATTATTTATTTTTTGGCAATTTACCTGCAGAGCCGTTCGATCTCCGGTGCATCTCAATGTGTGAGGAAAATCACACGAGCATTCAACACCCAGTTTCGTGATGTTTGGACATTGCCAGACTTTGTCGTTCGGCCTTTTTTCATTTTTGACGGAAATTTTTGTCGATCTCAAAGTTGTCGAGGATGTTGAGGGAATCGCTGAAATTGTGGTTGACGATATTTCCATAATCCGTTCCGAGGATTTGAGAATATTTTTGTCCACCTCGGAATTTAACGACAAGGATATTGTCGAGTCAGAGGAAATTGACGAATATTCTTTCGACGATTTTTCAGTCGTCAATGTTGCTGTCGGATATTCGTCTTTGTCAATTTTTGCAGTTGTCGTTGCTATTGCCACTGCCAGGACTAACAGAAATCTTCGAATTTTCGGCATCCTGAAAAAATATTTATTCTTTTTACATTATTCGATAAAGCATATTTTTTTAAATAATCATTTAAATTATTATAATTACTACAATGATTATAATTAATGATTATATTGTTACATAATTAATTATGTAAAAGTCACCCTAGCGAATTTGAGTCCATTAACAATTAACGAAAAATCAAAGCAGTTTCATTTTTCATATAATTAACCAAAGTTTATCATATTGCGAGAAAATGGTTGAAACTTGACCATTTGAACGAAAAAAAAAAAAGTTTGATCGGTAATAAAAAAAATGATAAAAAAAATAAGCTGGTTCAATTTTAGTGAATGACTTGGATGAAACTGTTGATTTGTTTTGGACGACTATGGGAGTGCTTCAGTTTAAGTAAATATTAACTTGGTACAATATAAGCGACTATTGAAAGGGGCCCAATCTAAGCGACTATTGAAAGGGCCCAATATAAGCTACTATTGAAAAGGCCCAATATAAGTGACCATTGCAAGGGGCCCAATATAAGTGACTATTGAAAGGGGCCCAATATAAGTGACTATTGAAAGGGCCCAATCTGAGTGACTATTGAAAGGGGCCCAATATAAGCGACTATTGAAAGGGGCCCAATATACGCGACTATTGAAAGGGGCCCAATATAAGCAACTATTGAAAGGGGCCCAATATAAGCAGATAATGGAGTGATCTAAAAAAAAAAAAAAAAAATTCACCCCGCTTCACTGAGATTCGCAAATAAAAGAAAATAAAAAAAATTGAATATCGAAATATCCGTTCAAGATTGGATATTATAAGTTTTTCGGAATTGCTTATATAATTAACCCTAAGATTATAATAAAAATTCAATGTGACATTATTAAATTAAAAAAAATAAAAATACTCATTTTATTCAAACGTTAAATTTACCAATGTCGAGCGGATACTATAGTGAATTATGGCTCATAACGCAAAAGGATATGGAAAGGTTAATGGACCTGGATCAAATGATCCAGTCAGTGACGTCACCAAAATCAAAAGATGACGCATTAAATGCAATTTTACCCATTTATCTCAAGTAATAATTGCTCAAGATAATTGGACAGATAATTATGTAAACATAATAGGGCTTACAATTTTTTATCTTTTTTTTCTATTCACCCAACGAGCCTAGATAATTTATTAACAATTTTCCTGTCTCGAGCATTATATTTTTTTTAACTATATAATTTATTATTAGCTGATCGCCAATTAAGTCATAATTAAAACACACGATAATGATTTTTCGTTAGTGCTTCAAATTTGATTTATATTGCCATTTGTTGCTAAAACAAAATATAAAAAGTGTTGAGATTTATTGGCTGAAAAATATATTTCAGATATCGAGAGCTGGTTCATCGACTAATCATATGTCACGATCAAGTCATTCAGCCACAAAAACGTAAATTAATAAAGCAGGTGATGGATTGTGCAATTGGCAGGATGCTCGAGTACAATCGAGAAATCGTGGGACTAGAATCAAATGATTATCAGTATTTATGATTATTTTAATTAGCCATAAATAATTTATTAACGAATGATTAATTTTTTCGATAATTTTTCTTTCGATAATTCAGTTTCATTGAGAATATATTAACAATTTATTGATCGTAATTTTGAATCAATGAATTATTCAATTTTTATTAACTCGTTAAGAATAATTTGACAGATGGCCAGATGATTTAATGATTAAGTTAAAAATGACGCCAGACGACGTGAAAATTCCGGTGTCGATGAGTTATACTGCTGATCGAAAGGACGTTTTGCAACAACGACGAAAGTACATCGACGACTTAATTGATAATGCCAGAAAATGTAAGTGAAAAAAAAATTAATTTAAATATCAATTTATAAATTGCCATTATATTATTATTATTACATTTATTTATCTATTCGATATAATGCAACAATAAGAAGAAAAAATAATTTTTATTAATCTCTAATTAATTACTTGACTAATAGTCTTAAACTATCTTTAAAAAAATGAACCAGATACTAATTAGTATCTGATTCAATTTTTTTTTTTTTTTTATAAATATATAATCCACATTTTTTAACTACAAATCATTATTGTTATAATACAAAGTTTTAAAAAGTCCCAAAATGTAAATCATATCTCAATAATTATATTGAGAATCACGTAAACGTCGTAACAATAATTTTTTTGAAAATAAATTACTTAATATTTTGAAGTTCAACTTTGCATTATTTTCCTACAATTATCCCAAATTTATCGAAAACCATCCCAGTATACAAATTTAGACTTTACTCCCTGGATTTCTGATGTAATGAAAAAAAAATCAAAAAAAAAAAAATACTTAGCCTACATGTGAATCGAAAAAATTATTTTAATAATAATTTGATACAGCCGATGTACCAATTGTTGAAGAGAGCACAGCTGACATTGAATACAGAGATACAAAAGCACCAAGTATGATGAACGAGTTGACCAGCAATTTGTCAGCGGTCGCACCAAAACGCCGTGTCAAGAGTCTCGGGTCATCCAAGATTCAAGTCCAGGCGGAAATGGCGGAAGCAAAAAAATTGAAAGATGCTCGTGAAGTTACGAGAAAAATTTTTGAGGACGCCATTAGGATGATTCAGTCACACGAGAGAGCCAGGACAGCTCGTTACATGGGAGCACATGGTTGTTTTATTGTCTTGCCCTCGTTATCTGATTTAGTATATTGGATAAGATCTACATGTAGTTGGAGAACATCAGAATCCAGTTGAAAAATTTAAGAATTTCACTATGAGCCAAATGATTTAATTGATAAACCCCATGAATCGGGGTGGAGAATTTAGTAATCGAATTGATAATCCTAGAAATCGACTTGGTAGAAACCTTGGAATATAGTAGAGGAATGTCGAAATTTAGTTTAAATTTTTTTTAAAATCTGACCAGCCAATCTTAGCCTGAATCCTCATTACGAGCGCTGCGCATGTTGTTACCAGTGTTCCGATTGGTCGACGCGTCCGTTAATTCAAATTCAATAGCATTTAAGCCAATAGCAAACGTGAGCTTGAGCGCTGCCCTCCATTACGAGCGCAGCGCTGTTGTGGTCTTATTTAGAATTTCCAGTATAAAATCTAGGAATTTTTTTCGCGTGAAATAGGTAAACCTAGAAATCTTATGTGTATACTCAGGTGGAATTAACGAATCAAAGATTAACAAATTACAGATTTTTAATCGAGATATTAATTCCAATTGATCGTTTCTTTAAATACACTTTGATCGGATTTGTGTATAATAGCCAAAAGTTTTAATGAACGTAATTGATTATTACCCTACGTCGGCAAGGTAGGTCTTTTAGGGCACAGTTTCACTCATCCTTCAAATCACCTTACCGATGGAGGGTTAACCGTCTGTTCGAAAAGATGATCAAAAAGTTTTTATGTTCATTGTGACATGCAGTCGAACGTCTGTACAATCGCAAAAAGAAATTAGAATTGGGCGAGCCAAAGAGGAAGACACGTGGGTCAAAGATCAAGAATAATGCTGCTACAGTGATACAAAGACATTGGCGGGGTTACGTGGCTCGGCAATCACTCCAACGACGATTGGACGAAATTGACGAATTGATGCACATGACGGTCCCAAGTTGGGAAGACAAAAGTATTATCCAACAGGATAAGGACAATTATCAAAGACGCGTGTCATTGCAACCCGAGGCTATGTCAGAAATGGAAGAAATCATAAGTAAAGAACACTCCAGGGTAAGTCAATTGTGATCGAATTTTACGCTCGTGAATTGAGAATATTTATTACACGATACAAATCTATGTTACTGTGATATTTCGAAATTGATTATTGAGATTGTTGATGTTTTTCTAACTGATTGGATGATCCAGGTCTCGTATTTCGGTGAATGGTAAGTTAATTTTAGGATTTTTAATAACGTATGATTAAAATCCTTTTATTCTGTCGATAATTTGAATTCACGATTTTCCATATTCAATCATTCTATACTTTGACTTTGTACAACTCTCTATCTCATCCCTTTATTTGCACTTAAATAACAATTTAAATTCCACTTATTCGACGAATCCGAGTTTATTTTACTTCATCCCTAACGTGACGTCAATTTTCAGGGACTTCCAACCCAAGAACTTCGGCCTTCTTGGCAAATATGAAGAGTGGCGTTGCCCTCTTTTTGTCTAATGGGAGCCTCTTTTTTCCAAACAAGGGGGACCCTCTTTTTCGTAAAATAGGTGGGGGAGCCTCTTTTTGTCAAACAGGCGGGACCCACTTTTTCGTAAAATAGGTGGGGAGCCTCTTTTCGTCAAACAGGCGGAAGCCTCTTTTTCGTAAAACAGGTGGGGGAGCCTCTTTTTGTCATACAGGCGGAAGCCTCTTTTCGTCAAATAGGAGGGATCCTCTTTTTGTCAAATACGTGCGTCGTCCCAAAATGTTCGAATAGGTGGAACCTGATAATAAATAGAAACAATTGATCGTCAATATTACCGACGAACTACTGAATCAGGATATTCTTTCCGTGTCACTTTTTTCCTCCATAAGGTATTTAAAATTCGAGGTCCGGGACTCATGGAAGATATAACGGACGAGATCAGAGAATGGTTTCTCATGTGGTACAACGAGCTTGGCTACTTTGGCTCTTATCCGGTAACGGAAGTCGGAGGGACGGTCCTCGTAGCAACTGGTCAAACTTTCACACCAGACGAATATATCGTTGACAAGCTTAATAAAGGCGCCAAGGCTGCGAATAAAGACGGATCAGCTAGAGAAGAAAAAAAAACAAAAGCGAATGAGAAAAAAAAATTGACAACTAAAAAAGGAAAAGGGAGCGAAAATGAACAGAAATGGACAATGCCAAAAGGGTCCAAGGCATTGGAGGGCCTCGTCCTTGGAAAGGACGAATTTGTCAAGAATTGGAGCTTAAGGGATGAGAACAATAATAATAATCAACAAATATATCTTGATCTCATAAATGAAAAGCTCTACTACGAGCTTCAATTGGAAATGCGTGAAGTTGTTGACGAACTTATGAGACTCGAGCTTGCTAAACTCAATGCAGCTTTGATGAAGGATCATGCTGGCGATAAACCAAAGTTTATTAATCCTACGCTAGGGAAAAGTAAGCGTAGTCTTAATTTCTTCACCTCCCTTAAATCAGAGAAAAAAAGTAATTCATTATTTTTTCAAAATCACATTAAACTCAACAGTTTGTTGCTCGAACTTATTGCAAAACTCTATGATCGTTAAAATAATTTGTCAGAATTTTTTTAATAGCTTCAAACTATCGAGCTGATATTTTTTTCTCAAAATTTCCAGAATTTTTATAAAAATTTTCTTCCTGCTTACGACAACGAGGACTGTCAACTCAAAACACAACATTTAAATTAACGTATTTTATCTAGTTCGTGTTAATTTTTGTAAAAACATTAATTCGAAGATAAAAAATCAAGAAAGAAAAATAAGAAGAAGAAGAAGAAAGGGAAGAAAGATCCTTTGGGCGCATTACCCATCGAGGAAATGTTTAACGAGCTTGTTTTAGCGAATATTATACATAATTATCCGGAGGAGCATCTTGAAAATTGGCAAGGAGATCTGTCTTATGCGAATTATGAGGCCCAGCTCCAATTACGTGATGTTCAACCCCGATGTGGCGAAATAAGGGACAGTGTTATGAAATATTGCATACTTCCGCTTAGTTCTCGAGAGGTTCACGCCATTGCACCACTAATCAGGTTTGCCAATTTTTTTGAACGTTCATAAAGAAAATATCGTCGTGAAAAATTTCTTGTCCCATAAATCCCAAACTTTTAGCAACATTTTCAAAATTTGCACTCCAATTGAGATGAAAATGCCTAAATCACTGTACACTTGTTCCTTTTCTTTCTCGTCAAACACTTTATAGTTACTGACGCTACCACCAGGCGCGCTGCTGACAGAACATACAGATTGAAGTGAGCGCCGCTCGCGGTGGCGTCAGTAACTAAAAAGCGTTTACTGCGAGACGAAACCATGCAAGTCTGGCGTTGTGATTTCGATTTCTTAGTGAAATCGCTACTAGCACTCGCATCAAAAAATCCGTTTCGCTCAGCTTGATCCAAAAATATTCCAATTGAGAGTTAATCTACGCCAATGGAACCAGAAAAAAAAAGAAGTTTTTTCGATAGCGGCTAAAAAGTCAATAAGAAAACTTCATGATTGTCTTTGAATTATTAGATCCGTTTGCATATGTGGATTGCCTCGCAATGGAAAATCATTATTAGCGAACGCTATTTGCACGGAAGTGGGAGCTTTACTTTTTGACTTAACCCCGAGCGTTCTTGTTGGTCAATACGAGGGAAAGAAAAATCAAGAAATGCTTATGAAAATGATTGGTAAAATCGCGAGGGTTTATGCACCTTCAATCATATTCATCGACGGAGGTGAAAAGCCTTGGTGGAAAAAAATTCCACCGGCTGAAAAACAAACCCAGCCAAAACGCTTCGCAAAACTTTTGCCAAAATTCGTAAAAACTATCAAGCCCGGTGATCAAGTGAGATATTATCTGATTGCGCAATAATCGGATAAAATGTGCAATGAATTTTTTTATAGAATTTCGGGAGGAGTATTTGACCACAGTCGATAATACAGTTGGAATTTTATAGATTCATTTTTTTTTTTAATCACTATAAATGCATCAATTATATTAATTATGTTGATAAAAAAAATCGCAAATAAGAAATTTGCACGAAACTATTTTGTAAATTTCTTGACTTACTGATTGGCTTCTTTTATGACGAAGCCAATCAGTTTTTTTCTCATCGATAAAATTTTGAGAAGGGCACCATTTGACGATGAAGTAGTTGTATTTATTTTCCATGTTGGGTTACTCGCTTTTTATGCTTTTATCTCCGTTAAATCCAGTAAAATTTTGAATTCGAGTAATCAAGGCAATTTTAATTTCAGATACTTTTCCTCACCTTGGCGACCGAACCGTATAAAGCAACAAAGGCCTTCATGAAAATTCATGAAAAATTCATAATAATACCAATTACAGATTACAGCACAATTTACATGTTTTACAAAAAACTACTCATGAGTTATCACGGTATGGATAGAAATTTTGATGTTTCTTGTCTCGCCAAAGTCTCAGTGGGTTATCCCCTCGAAATTATTCGCGAAGCAGTCGAGAGAGTTATGAATATCCACAGAATAATTACTCTCAAATTTAAACCTCTAAATCCTCAAGAAATATTGAAGATCCTGCTAACTTATGAGTTACCATCGCCAAAAAATTTCGAACAATATAAAAATTTTGAAAATCTAAAAACACCACTTGCTAAAAATAGAAGAAAAATTTTGGAGGCTCAGAAGATCGCGAATGAAGGGCCTCCTAAAAAAAAGCGAAAGTGAACGAAGAAATTTATATAAAAAATAAAGAAATATATAAATTGAGAAAAATATTGTTGCAAAAAATCAAATAAAACGAACTATTGTTTTTTTGTTATTAAATTTATGATTGTCGAAAAAATGATTCGATATATCAATTAAAAAATATGACAATTTATTGCTCTGCCAAAATTCAAAGAAACCCAGAAATGGCCATAAAGATCGTAAAATATTTAAAGTTTAATTGAAACTGTATGTATGCTACTAGTAAATAAATTCTATTGTTTATCAATTTTTTTTTTTCATCAAATTAACAATTGACTGGCCGCCAATAATTTACTGGTCAACGCATCCTGATATTTTACGAAATTCTTCATTAAAAAAAAATATTATTTTTCATAAATATAGCTTTGAATTGAAAAAACTTGCTCGCCTATATGATCGTAGAAAAATCATTCGATATATTAGTTGGAAACTGTGAGACTTTATTCCCCTGGACAAAACCACTTTGAACTGTCGTTCTGGTTACTGTATATATACATATATATATAGATATATATGTATATATATATATATATTCTTCGATACGCTTCGATATATATATATATATCGAAGCGTACCAGGAACTTTTGCAATTATTCTTCATTGCAAAGTCGCGATGCGTACAGCTCGATCGAGTTTTTCATTTGATCGGACGCTGAACACTCTCTAGCGCTCCCACCGGATGAGTTACATACCTATACAAGCAAAAGTTTTTTCTTCGAGTTGTCATCTCCTCCTTTTCTCTCGATCGTCTCGGTTCTCAAGCCTTTTGCTGACTGGTATTCTTCAGTTTGGCGCTCTTCTCTTTGTTTTCGACCGATTCCTGCAGATTCAACTTCACTCGGGCAAAGCTTTTACGGCGATTCACAGGCACACGCACACACACGGGCAATTTTTTCAATCACGAGAAAATTTCAAGGCCCAATGATTCCTGAAAATTGTAGTATACTAATTAATAATATGACTCGATGACGTTCTTCTATTTATTATTTAGATTCATTTTAAGGTGAGGTATATAAAAAAAAACTTAAACAGATACTCAAACAGATACTCGCTCGGATTTATTCATACAGATACTCTCAAAATACTGACTCATTACATATCCTCGTTGAGTACTCAGTATGTTACTCAATACTCAGTACGTTACTCAGTACTCAGTACGTTACTCAGTACTCAGTACGTTACTCAGTACTCCGTACGCTACTCAGTACTCAGTACGTTACTCAGTACTCAGTACGTTACTCAGTACTCAGTACTCAGTATGTTACTTAGTACTCAGTACTCAGTACGTTACTCAGTACTCGGTAAGTTACTAAGTACTCAGTAAGTTAAACTCACAGAATGTAGGCAATCGTACAACTATTCACACGGTACTCACCCAAATATATTCCTACCATACTCATTCACGTATACTCACGCAGTACTAACTCAACAGATATTAACACACAGTACAGCCATAGAGTAACACAAAACTACTCACACTGTATTCACTCACGCGTACCCATGCAATACTCAGTCAGGTAATCACCGAGTACTCATACAGATACGCGTAAGCTATTCACTCATGTGTACTCAGCCAGGCACTCACCGAGTACTCACACGATATTCACTCACGTATACCCATACAGTACTCAGCCAGATACACTTACCGAGTACTCGCATTGTACTCACACATATGTACTCACACAGTACTCCGCCAGATATACTCACACCGTACTCACACATACTCATGCAGGGCACTTGAGTAAAATTACACCGTAATTACGTATACCCATGCAGTCTCTCGATCGCATGTACTCACCGAGTACTCACAAAGCTACGCACACCATGCTCTCTCACGTATACCCATGCAGTACTCAGTCGAATATACTCACCGGGTACTCAGTCAAATATATTCACCGAATACTCAGTCAGATAAACTCACCGAGTACTCATACAGATACTCACACTGTACTCATCCACATACACTCATGCAGTACTCAGTCAGATATATAGTCATCGAGTAGTCACAAAGCTAATTACAACGTAGTCAGTCAGATACACTTACCGAGTACTCATACAGATACTCACACCGTACTCATTCACATATATCCCCTTAAGTACATCTCATTCACATATATCCACTTAAGTACATCACGTATACTCACACTGTCACTTATGCCCACATATTACTCATTACTCACAGATACTTACATAGTACTCAGTACTCACGCAGACACTCACCCAGGTACTCACAGGGATCCTTTTACTCACAGACCACGTATTGATCAGGTGTACTCACACCAGCTATTCACACAGACTCACACAGTCACTTATGCCCACACATCACTCACAGATACTTACATAGTACTCAGTACTCACGCAGACACTCACCCAGGTACTCACAGGGATACTTATACTCACAGACCACGTATTGATCAGGTGTACTCACACCCAGCTATTCACACAGACTCACACAGTCACTTATGCCCACACATCACTCACAGATACTTACATAGTACTCAGTACTCACGCAGACACTCACCCAGGTACTCACAGGGATCCTTTTACTCACAGACCACGTATTGATCAGGTGTACTCACACCCAGCTATTCACACAGACTCACACAGTCACTTATGCCCATACATCACTCACAGATACTTACATAGTACTCAGTACTCACGCAGACACTCACCCAGGTACTCACAGGGATCCTTTTACTCACAGACCACGTATTGATCAGGTGTACTCACACCCAGCTATTCACACAGACTCACACAGTCACTTATGCCCATACATCACTCACAGATACTTACATAGTACTCAGTACTCACGCAGACACTCACCCAGGTACTCACAGGGATCCTTTTACTCACAGACCACGTATTGATCAGGTGTACTCACACCAGCTATTCACACAGACTCACACAGTCACTTATGCCCACACATCACTCACAGATACTTACATAGTACTCAGTACTCACAGGGATACTTATACTCACAGACCACGTATTGATCAGGTGTACTCACACCCAGCTGTTCTCACACCCATACACATAATCTCTCCAACGTTTATGAGGTAACTCATTACACACATACTCACACAGACAGATATATAACAGCAATGGCGCGAGTTTTTAAAACTCAACGATTACTCGCTACTATATACTCATCTCTGTACTAACTTATTAATATCAAAACACTCTGCGTACCTTTCGTTCGCTGGTGTTTCAAATTAATTATCTTAATTTAATCATAAAATTTGAATTTTATCCACTTGAGTTCATAATGTTTACTGCCTCGTCACTACACTACGATTCACCAAGAATTTTTTGGGCACGCACACATTGGCCCGTTCGGTTGAATCAATGGCGCCCAACTCCTACGCTCGCGGATCCCTCGTGTGCATACGAGAAATCGCATTATTGGTGTGTATATATATATATATATATATATATATATAGGTCCGTGTAACCACACACGTGTGCAGCCAAACAAACACAAAACCGTTTTGTGTCTTCGGCACACTCGACTACTTCTCTTTCGTACTTGGCGCCCGGCTTGGTGTTGCGCTCACTTCGTATACCACCCACGTGTTATCACTTTGACTCGGATCCATAACAGTTATTGCACATACCCACGTTGGATCCTACCATTTCACATATCAAATCATACTTGTCGAAGATTTTGGTTTTGTTTTTTTTTTTTTTTTCTTTTACCAAGTCCTCGGTTTTTTTTCACTTGACGATTTTTTAAATTTTGATCAAAAAATATCGGCGATAGATCGAAAAGTACTCATTTCGTCTCATCAGTATTTCCGTCACTCAGCGTTGAATATATTTTTTTCTCAATTGTGAGAAAATCACTTTTACAATCGACGAAAAAAAAAAAAACACAACGAACTTTAGCCACTAAATTCATTTTTTAAAACATTTTCAAACAACTTTTAAAAATAATCTTTTGATTAAGAAATAATCGAAATATTAGTAAAAGAAGTTTTTAATTTTTTGGTTTTCGTAAAAAATTAAATCATTGTGAATTTATAGCGCCGACAATATTAATGAGAAATTATTTCGATTAATTTGCACCGTTTTTTTGTTTATTTATTTATTTTTTTAAATAAAATACAAATTTATAAATGATTTTTTATCTCTGTTTTTACAGATGAAAAAGATTTTTGTGTCTTGGATAAAGTGAAGAACAAAGTGATTCGTTTATCGTGATCCAGAAGAAATATAAGATAAGAAGGAGCGATATATATATATACATATATATATATATATATATATGTATAGTGTCACAACAGCTTGAACTGGCGAGAATCGCGGTCCAACTCGCACACGGGAGACTCGTCTCACGTCTGTGGAGCTCGCGGGGCCCGCTGACGCTGTCCACACATGAGGTGGGGACCCGTGTCTCTTGGCTTTCCACATAGCATAGCCATGTATGGAACAGCCGGAGAGTCCACGGGAACGACGTTCACTCCGCGGCCCTTACGCCCACTTACAGAGAGCTCCATGGCGATTTCAGTTTGTCGTGCGCTGTACGAATATCCTTGTGTCCATGTACGTGTGTGTGTCTGTGTATGTTTGTGTGTGTGTGTGTGTGTGTCCTCCGCACAACCTCCGTATCTATCACATTTTTTTTCCTCTATATATCTTCTGCCTGTCCACCTTTTTCTCTCATTCAATTTCTGTGACTTTTAGTTTTTCTTTTTTCCTCGCTGAGGACCTTTTTTTTTTAATTTCTAAAAAAAAAAAAAAATTATCAACTTGGGATGAAATTATTGCAAGGGAAAAATATTAATTGGTTCTAAAAGTTTGACTATATTGATGAAAAAGTGGACTACCGACGAGAAATTATTATGGAGAAAAGTATTAGTAAGTCCTTGGCTACCCTTACGGTATAAGTATTAACTTGGTCCTCCAGCAGAATTACTCAGATCTATCGTAAGTAGCTTAGAACTAAGTACGTACAGTAATTCCGGATTGAGCAGTTACGTTTAACGTGAGATGACTCGAATATAAATACAATATTTACTGCGTAAGTGCATACTACTGAGAGCCTAATCGCCACTACAAAGTAATCAGTAGTGTTGTTATCGCAAGTTACTATTATATTATATATATATATATATATACACTAGGGGGGCTCCACCCCTCTATCCTATCATACTATTACACTATTACACTATTATACTATTATACTATTATATGTAGAGCCCAATAGTCATACACAG
Source organism: Dyspetes luteomarginatus (assembly GCA_963669185.1). Lineage (NCBI taxonomy): Eukaryota > Metazoa > Arthropoda > Insecta > Hymenoptera > Ichneumonidae > Dyspetes > Dyspetes luteomarginatus. The sequence continues at coordinate 20,356,254 of OY769906.1, forward strand.
AAGAGCTAGTAATTGTCTCACAAATCGTTAATACTTGTAAGTAATTACTCCTTAAACAATCCACCGACGTGGTTTTAACTCGGTTCAATTTTTCTTATATAACGAAGTTTTAACTCTAGTTGGCCTATCTCAAAAGAGATAGGTTAACTAGAGTTTAAACTCCGAGCAACGCCGAATAAAATGGACGTAAGTGCGGTCACCGATCCAAGTACTGATCGCGCCCAATACTGTTTAACATCGGTGAACGCCAAAGTCGTGCGCTGACCGCGTATCTATCGCCGTCGGTACTTTTGCTATTACCATTTGATGGTAATCGTAAAAGTATTCCATCAATTCTAGGCCTTTGGAGTGACCGACAAAAATATTATTGCAATTCCTATTATTGCTGACACATTATTTTAAGTCGGGCCCATTGCGCCTCCTCTTTGGGTCTAAAAAAAAGTTGGGCATGATATTTTTCAGTTCGATATTCCATACACTTATTTTTTCGCTCTTTAAAATTATTTGAATTACTCGCATGTAATGCTTTTTCAATTCTTCGTTTTCACACCCTCATTTACCACATCCCCTATTTTTTTTACTTCTTATTCGGCCGCCTTACACTATTCACCTGATAAAAATAAAAAACGATAATTCTGTTTGTGCACCGATGAAAAATAAATAAATATAAATGATCGTTTTAAATTTCATTTTTCTTTATACACGTGTAAAAATTTCCACTCCAAGACTCTTCGTGTATAATAAAACTGACAGCCATGCTACTCATTACACTGATTTCCTATTTTCTCGTAAAAAGAATTTGTGATTTTTTTCTTGCATTCGAATTTCGATTTTTTTATATCTTCGTGGAGAAAGTTGAAATGGCAGAAATTTGAGTAAAATAAATCAGATCGATTATGATTATGAAAATGATCATCGCACGTGTGTGAAAGAAAAAAAAATGGAAAAGATAAATAAAATTCTCATATCTTAATCTTGGGAAGTACAGTGGCCAAACTGGAAGAACCACTATGTATATATCTCCGAAAGCAAGATACCTTCATAGCGTATATTCAAACTTTCATTCACCTTTTTCCGGATCGAGTGTTTCATTCAATATACATATAGGCTGTCCTCCGCCTACGCAGAGCACTATACCAGCCAGCGTGTGACGAAACACACACGCACACACCACTTGTCGAGTGGACCGAACTGGACATCGACGCTTTTGCCCATTCATATATATATATATATTTTTTTTTAATTTTATTTAATGCGAGAATTATATATATATATATATATATATATATATATATATATATATATATATATATATATAAAATTCTCGCATTAAATAAAAAAATCAAGATTTCCCCACAAAATTTATGATTAAATGAAAGATTAATATTACCCAGAGAGTGTCTTAAAAATTTGAGGCAAATTTGACGGTAAAATTCTCGAATTTCGATAAAAATTATCTTATTATTATTTTTTAACCGATTAAAGAAATAAATTGATACATGATATTGCATTTTTTTTAAATAAAAGACCATCAAAATTTTTGTCGTGGATTCTCAAAAAGACTTTTTAATGAAACTATCATTGTTTGTAATTTTGTAAATAAATTTTAACGTTTTATGGCCAGTCGCGATATTAAGAATAAAATAAAAATAAGACAATGATGGTGTTGAAAAAAATTTATCTGAATAATAAAAATTAAGATGAATAGTAAAATGCATCCACTGGCCCAAACCCTTCATAAAATTTTTGGTCGAATCCTTAATCGACACTGGATCAAATTAAAACGAGACAAATTATCGCGTTTAAATTGACTTAAAGAAATTTTTGATTGTATGGAAATATTTTTCATTAAATTTTTATGATTTTGAATTTACGGTTAAATCGTACAATTTTTGAGTGTTAATTAGGAAAGAATTTTGAATAAATGCGATTTGGTGCTTCCGCAGACGTCGGTTCAGCTGAAAATCGGTTCAACGCGCCCGTTACGAAACGACGACGTCAAACCGGGTCGCTATAAAACCCACGCGATTGGACAGGGCCGCGTGTGTCTTCGCCCGTTTCGAATCTCCTCGTGTCCTCCATACACAAAACTTTTATGAAAGAAAGTTTGGCTCTCGTAATATATGCTCATGGGCCCGTTGACACAGAATTCGTAAGACGAAAACCGCGTCAAATTCGATAAATATAACTTCAATAATTGTATGGAGTAATTTCGAGATAAGTTACGTAGAGATTGGTACACGCGAAGGCTTTCTGCCTTCATTGAGGATCATGCAAAAATGCATTTTATAAATTGTTTATTTGCTTTTTTTTTCGTACTGGCTTTTGATTATAATCCAAAGAATTATAAAGAAATATGTTGAGGATCTTAAGCAAGTTTTTTGCTTGACAATTTTGTATTCTACTCGCTGAAGAGAAAATTCAGCGAGATGTCAAGATTTATGGAGGTAGGAAACCATTTGAATAATTTTTTTTACCAAGCACAGATACTTAACTTGAGTGAATTACCGGAAAGATGGTGGCCATTTTGCTGGTAAGAAATTACGTATGTAATTTTCAAGCGAAACTATCCGCCTTTGGTTCCTTCTTATACTCTCCGATGTACTCAACTGCTTGCGAGAAACGACATTTCCATCCGCCACCTGGCGGCAGAAAACGGAACTACATGCTCAAATGCCCGTCTAGCTCGATCGAGCGCGACGCGATTCATCCAATTCTCAATTATATTTTGTATTTCATTAAAATTAAATAAAAATAATAATTTTATCGGTCTGACCTATAGAGTTGAGTTCACAAAATCATGGAACCTGTCTGTATCGAAATGATGATATGTAGAATTAGACTATAGACGTTTGATGCCTCCGTGTCGATTTAGCTTCGACGAGAATGAAATACAACCAAAAATTTGGGGGCCAGATGACTTTTCACCAGCATGCTCGTTTCAATGATACTCGAACCTAACCGGTTACGATCAGTCAGCAAGGCAAAGAAAAAGTTTGATTCGAGAACGTAGGCTTATTTTTGCAAAATGTTAAAAAATATTTTTTATTTGTTCGTAATATTCAATTTACAATTCATAGGATAAAATTCATTCGGATTTTTTAATTGTAATAAAGACGAGCCTGAAAATAGGCACAAAAGGGCGAATATTCCAAGGCTTTCAGCCTTCTCTTCTCTTTAAATTTAAAATTGTCTCAGCTACGCTTAGAGAATCCAGTTTCTGCCATCAAATCAATGTAATCCCTTACATCGGCCATATAAAACCTGAGAAATCGGTGATCCCTCTTGACATTCGTGATCAAATTTTCGATATCGTTTTTCCTAGATTAAAAAAAAAAAAAAATCCAATAAGTCTAAAATTACAATTGTATTGAAATTTTATGAATATCTTTTTTTTTTTCGAATTTTTATAATTATTTCTTAATCTGACCTGATTTTTTCACTTCCTAGCAGACATGAGACTTTTATGTCGTTTGGATTAATTTCTTCGAAAGATTTTACTTCCATGGAAATGATCAGAATGATGCCTGCATTTATATTTCGTGTTCGAGCCATAAAACTGATCCTGCGATCGAAGGAATAATTATGTATTCATATTTTTAGTGATGAATTGTTGTTAACTTTAAAAAAAAATTTTTTTTTTACCGATTATCATGAATTTCCATGACGTTACGATTACGCAAACGATCCAATTCGAACACAAAATCCATTCCCAATTTTACTTCCGTCGATATGTAATCCAACAATTCCGGTATTTCCTCATAAGTTTGACAAGATCGTGTAACATTTGCAGTATTAATTTTTTTCATTATTAAACTGTGAGCGAAGCATATTCCTGGATCAGTTTTTTCTATTTTCAAATAAAAATGAATTGGAATGATTTTAAGTTGACTCTCTCAGTCGGTAATGTAAATTCTCATTCTATTTTTTTCTTTTGTTGAAATTTGCATTGAGACTTCGGGTAAACGATGAGTGTCATCGGATGAAATTTTTAATTAGGCATACTCGATGCATCTTTGAAAAAAAAAAAATTGAAGGTTTAGGGTGGGAGAAACGACTGAATGAGCGTTTTATCTTGACTTTGATGATATTACGATAGAAATAATAATTTTCTTCTGATAAAATAATTCACAATGATTCAGGGCTCTGGTTACTGTTCGAATTGCAAATTCTTTTGCTTTCCCAATTCTTCGTCATTCTTCATCGCTTCTTCTTAATAATTCACAAAGTTACGATTCAGCCACTTTAGAGTTTACCTTTGACCAACTGCGACAATAAGGCAACTTCTTCTATAGGATGTTTCGTGCCTAAATCCAAGTTTTCATTCAAATAAATCGCAAGTACGATTAAGTCGGATAAAAAATTGAATGCCACAATTTTTTCATCCAGACGATTTATGCTCCAAAGTATGTCAGACCTAAAAAATGTTTTTATTTTTAATATTTACCATGTCACTGCATCATTAGCGATAGTCCGACCGAACAATATATACACGAGCTACATGCGATTCATACCGAAAATTATTTTTCTGTTTACATTATGTCATATATGAAGGGAAAATTCAATGAGACATTTTCAAATATCTTCAGTTGAAAATTTCCGGCTAACGAAAAGTCTCAATGATACGAATAATGGCTATTATTTGTATCATTGAGGTGCTGCCACCTACTAAAAGTTTGACGATTCATCATTCTCAATTAGAGAAATTCCCCTAGTATAAGGAATCAGCTTGTCCGAAAATCACTAAAAGTTAAATTAGTTTCTAAGTTAATAAAATTACTGTAAAACTCGATACAGATTTCCGGATACTGTTTTTTTTTTCCTCAATGTTTTGCTTGTATGACAAATGTAAAATTAATAGCGACTTCATTTGGCACTCTAGTTTCAAGTGCCCACGAAGGAATATTCTCATTTCCTTATTCTACCTCTAATAATCATTTAGCTTGTTTTATTTGTTAAACGAGGCACGTATTGCAGGATAAAGCGCTAATAATAAAAACTAATAATATATTAATACCTGTTTGACAAATTTTCAATAGTTTCCTTGAAAATGCAAAATGAACTTTTGTGAACATTTTCGAGGTTTGTCTCCATGTCATTTGGTCCATCAGTCACATCCATCAGTGTCGATTGATCGACAATTTCTCCCTCGTTCGAAACAAATGCTGACGGCAACTCGTCGAAAAGATAGTTTTCCGCGAGAACACGTTTATCACTTGTATCTTGAAACATGAATTGCTGCCCTAAATCATCACCAATGACCGTGCTGTTTGCAAAATGTCGGTTGTCCCAAGGAACTACCGTTTTCATCAATTTTATTGCATTTTCTTTGTGACCTTCGGTCGGTAAGGCAGTCTCGCTACGAAATAATTTTTCTGAAGGACCCTCGTGCGATTCGCTCGAAAATTCGGCTGCAGTTGTAACTCTCGTATTTGAATGTCGATGATTCCGAACTTTGCCATCGATTTCATTGTCCAATTGAGCCAGTGAGAACGTATTCGAGAGTTCATCCTCGGAAATTCCATTTTTTATCGTGTATGTCTGTGAACGATATCTTTCTTTTCTTTCAATTCGATCACACATTTTTATAACATTATCCGTAATGTTCGGACTTTTTCTCATGTACACTTCTTGAGTTTCCGTTATTTCCGGTAAGTCCGGAGCAACACAAATCAGAGTATTTGACATTTTCTCCAACAACTGTGAATTACAAAGAGCTCCTCTTTTTTCCACTGATTCTTCGCATTCGATGTTTTCCCTATCAACGTCACATCGATACTCTATCCTTGCGCCGTTTACAGAATCTACATTATCGACCGGGTCCTCAGTTAAACTCTCGGCAAAGACAAAAGATGGCGGTTCCTCTGCTTGTAAATCTTCCAACATGACAGATTTGTGGAAATGTCCGGAATGGTCCAGCATCAGTCCCTCAGTAAGCTCGTAGACCGTTTCTTCGTGTCGAAATTTCCTGACCGAGTGGGCTCTGGATCGCAATTCCTCCAACGATTTATCGTATACCACCCGATCTGTCGTTGAGGAATAATCGTGTCTTGCATTGACCATCGTTTTCTTGCTCTCAACATCCTTTGATCCAGATGAAGAAAATATCAACTCGTTGGTCGGCAATTCAGATCTCTCGATATCGACTGAGCTCCTTACAAAATGGGGTTTCCCCGAATCGTGGGAATCCCCTCGAGCCATCTCCCGATTAGTGGAAATATTTCGAGAGCTGAATTCTTGACTGGCTGTAGAATTTGCCTCGTGATCTTTGAGACAAGAAGCCTGCTGCCTCAAAAAAGTTGCTTGATCAAATCCATCGGAGTTTGAAAGCGAGACAGTTTCAGCCAGCTCTCTTATCTGATTACTCAAATTTGCGCGTTCTAATCCATCATTATTGTCATTCACATCGATCTTATCTTCTTTTCTATTAATGTACTCGAGATTGGTAATTGAATTTTCAATAAATTCCTTGGTCCGTTGCGATAAGCATTGATATGATCTGTCATCAGAATGAAAAATCTCAATTTCTTCAGGGGGAGGAACCGTAGGAGAAAATTGATTTCTATTCTCGTTCAGGACCGAAAACTGCGGTACCTCTTCGGTAAATTCCATTTCTTCACTCGTGCGTGGCATAATTCCATCAGCTTCTTCGGTAAATTGTAAATCACGGTTACCGAAGTTTGAATTTTCAGATTGCGAGGACAAAGGCACGACCCCGCTGATATCATCTGATCCGAAATTATAAGCACGATATTGTTCCTTCGAGTCACCAAAATCCATACGATTTTCGGTGTTCCCCGGCAACAATGAAAATTTCACGGGTTTCATCATTTCGATGAATTTGCTCTTTGGCAATTCCACTCTGCGTTCTTTACGTAAGGAATTATCGTCACATGGAGGCAAATCCTCCATGCCAATGGAACAATTTTCGTTGTCCAGAATCGTACATTTTTTCGATTGCAAAGACGATTTCACCGGTCGTGTAATCTCCATTGAATCGTCATGAAACACAACAGTCGTTCCTTCCATTTCTAATCCCACAAAATTGTTTATTTCGCTTTTTCCATGTTCCTTTTTGTCAGAACGATCGTCGTTCACAGTTTGCAATGAGACTGCACTGGTCAGTTCCATTGGAGAATCACGAAAAATCATAGTTTTTCCTTCTACCATCGATTCGTAATTTATTTCTGTATCACATTCAGGATTTTTTCTTAAAAGTGGAAGCATTTCCGGGGATTGAGAAACAAACAAGCTTTCTGTTGGTGTTTTGAATTTATCGGCAAATGCTATGACCCCGGAAATTTGTTTGTCTTCTCTTTTTCTTGTTTGCAATAAACTTGGTATAGCTCTTGTGATTTCCATTGATTCATCATGGAGTACCGTAAAATCCATCACTTCCGCTTCAACGTCGTCCTCGTCGTTATTGAAATCCTTATGATTCTCCGAAATGACCTTTGGAGATAATTTGTCTCCCGTCGATGATTGGTTCAAAAAACCAAAAGGTTGTCTCGAGAAACTTGAAAATTGTGAAATAACCTCCGTTAATTTCATAGACTCATCTTCCAGTAACGTTCGATCTCCTGATTCACCATCATTTTCAAATTTATCGAAAAATTGTCTCTCCGTACTTGGAATATTCGGGACGATTTCAGTGAAATCGACAAATTCCTCGTGAAATATAGTTGTCTTTTCACTTTGTGGTTGTTCGATATTTACCATGTTCTTAGCGACTTTGGTAACTTCGTCAGATTTGCTATCATATGTGATCTTCTCTTCAGGGCTACTTTTTTTTGAGTTTTCAGTACGTGGAAAATTCTGAACAACTTCTGTAAAATCGACAAATTTATTGTGAAATATTGTTGTTTTTTCAGGGCTGATTTTTTGTGATTTTTCTATATGTGGAAAATTCTGAACGACTTCTGTAAAATCGACAGATTTATTGTGAAATATCGTTGTTTTTTCAGGGCTGAGTTTTTGTGATTTTTCAGGGCTGACTTTTTGTGATTTTTCAGTATGTGGAAAATTCTGAACAACTTCTGTAAAATCGACAGATTTATTGTGAAATATCGTTGTTTTTTCAGGGCTGAGTGTTTGTAATTTTTCAGGACTGACTTTTTGTGACTTTTCAGTATGTGGAAAATTCTGAACGACTTCTGTAAAATCGACAGATTTATTGTGAAATATCGTTGTTTTTTCAGGGCTGAGTGTTTGTAATTTTTCAGGACTGACTTTTTGTGACTTTTCAGTATGTGGAAAATTCTGAACGACTTCTGTAAAATCGACAGATTTATTGTGAAATATCGTTGTTTTTTCAGGGCTGACTTTTTGTGATTTTTCAGAGCTGAGTTTTTGTGATTTTTCAGTATGTGGAAAATTCTGGACTTCTGTAAAATCGACAGATTTATTGTGAAATATCGTTTTTTCAGGGCTGATTTTTTGTGATTTTTCAGTATGTGGAAAATTCTGAACGACTTCTGTAAAATCGACAGATTTATTATGATATAAAATTGTTGGATCTATTGGTGGATTTTGTGATTTTTCCATATATTGTATGTTTTGCACGATGTTGGTAAAGTCCACTGATGTGTTCTGAAATAGCTTCGTTCGTTCAGCTGATATTTTTTGTAGCTCGTCGATACTCTTCGTGTTTTTCATGACCTCAGTGAAATCCGTAGATTTATTAGAAAATACTGGTATGTTTTCAGTTGCGATTTTTGGCCCATTTCGATTGTATGCATTCAAATTTGATTCTGAGACATCTTTCGATAGATCGTCTGCAAATTCAGCATTTCTCTTCTCAATAATTGTATTTTTTTCCGATTCTCCATTCGATTGTTTTTGCGATGGAGCATGAATTTTCGAAAAATTCGTCACAACTTCCGGTTGCGTCTCGTTGAAAGAGTCGTGAAAAATTATGATTTTATCATGTTGAACAATTGGTAATGGCTCTTCTGTGTGTACAACTTTTCCCACCGTATCGGTCAGGTCCAAATCACATTCCATCGCAAACGCATCATCATCTTCGATTAATTGTTCATTTTCTTTATTTTCCGACTGGAAGACGATGAAGGATAAAGAAGATTTTGGTTCCGATGAGTTTTCATTTTTTTTTCGTGTTAAATTGATGTCGGAGGCTCTTTTTTCATTGACTGATTTCAATTGTATGGCTTCTTGTTGAATCGAAGGATCATTTGATCGTTCAACAATATCAACTATATTTTCATCGTTGTTCGAATTTTGACTATTTCTCATTTGGCTCGACTCACTCTCCTCGTAAGTATTATCCCAGACAGTGCCTTGCTCGATCGAGTCGCAAAATTCTCTGCAAATTCATCGATCAGATGAGTGATAAATTTTGTGCAATTTTTGCAACGCGTAGAATTCGAGGATAAGGATAAACAATTTATCCAAGAGGTGACTCACTTAACGTGCTTTTTTTCAGCAAAGCTGACGCGGCGTTTGATCTTTGTGGTCGATGTAGTTGGACTATTTTCAGTACTTGTTGGGCTGGGCTCGACATTTTGGAGGGGTTGACGTGCTTTTGGTGCTTTAAGAATCTGTAAATTTATCATCTTGGATTTTAGATAATTTATTTACGACATTTAAGGTGAAATTAAGGGTTAATTGGGTCTGCACTGGAGGAGGGAATTTATTATCTAAATCTATAATTATTTATAAAGCTGACAGGGCATTTGACCTTTGTGGTCGATGTTGTTGTCTCGGTCCTTGTTGGGCTGAGCTCGACATTTTGGAGGGGTTGACGTGCTTTTGGTGCTTTAAGAATCTGTAAATTTATCATCTTGGATTTTAGATAATTTATTTACGACATTCAAGGTGAAATTAAGGGGGGGACTGGCACCTGACCCAAGCCTCTAATAGGCGTATTGCCTGCAGGCGACAGAAAATGCATTTAAAAAAAATGTAATTAAGTTTTTCGGCACAAAACTTTTGTGCGATAATAATTTCGTCGTAATAAATCTCGAGTATCCCAGATTTGGGTAATTTTTATCAATATTGGACGTTGATATTTTAATAATATTATTTCATCGATAAATTTTTTTCTGAGTTTTTACGCAGAATTAGTCATGAGATTGCGGAGGAAAATAATGGATGCCAAAAAAGAACCCCTGATGGGATGCAGACATGGACCAGAATTTCCTGCATGGAAAGCTTCAGGGGAATCTCCATGTGGCAAACAGATAATTGACTACCACTTGGAAAGACCCGTACAGGACAATATTAAAAGAATATTGGAAATGAACTCACGTAGGTTGATGTACGAAAAAAAAATCCTTTGCGCGGATACGCAAGGGAAGCGAGGCCGAGATTATTTTTCATTTATTTGTATGATGTATTTTCATGATTTATTTGTATTTGTATGATGCGTTTTTTGTATTATACAAATAACACATCGTACAAGTAATCAACGTATAATTTTTATACTCACGACCAGATCGTTCGTAAGCATTTATCTATAAGGAGGATTTATTGTAAAAATTGTAAACTTTTTTAAATGCCTGTTTTTTTACACTAGTTTTGTGGTGGAATTTTTTCGAATCCAAAATTCATCTTGTAATTTTGCTTTCGTGGCTATCGGCAGCTTTTTTATTATATTTAGTGTTTTTATTATATTTAATTTCTAATCAACGTATAATTTTTGTGCTCGTGACCAAATCGTTCGTAAGCATTTATCTATAAGGAAGATTTATTGTAAAAATTGTAAACTTTTTTAATGTCTGTTTTTATTACACGAGTTTTGTGGTGGAATTTTTTCGAGCCCAAAATTCGTCTTGTATTTGAATGAAATGCCAAAAACTCACAATAATGATAAAGTACATTTTTTTCATTCCACCCAAATTTAAAATTCCAATATTGAAACTAAAATTATTATTATTTATATCTGTTCTGCTTTTACATCTGATTATCTCTAAAAAAATGTATTTCTTCACATTAATTGTTATATTTACCCAGTAAATTAGTTTGAAAAATAAGTTTTTAATTGTAATAATTTTTTTTCATTCAAGTTTGTTTTGAGGAATAACGTTTTTGTCACATTCAAGTCTCTCGAGTACTCTAATTAGTCCAGCATGTGAATGAATATAAAAGATCGGTGTATATTTTTTAATAGTAAAAAAAAAACACTTACTGACGATCGCCTAGATTTCCTTTCCGATTTTGCAGAATTCCTGCACACAAAAAAATCACGATTTCGAATAATTACAAATTATCTGAATTGTGTATTTTTTTTTACATTAAAAAATCGCTCAATGTTTTACTAGAATTAGCTGACGCGGGCTCGATCGTTCACCGTTATCAAATTTCAAATATTTTTATTTTATTTTATCATAGACGGAACGTAATTTAAAGAATTAGATCCGAAAAAATCATTCTTATGCGTAAAAATACAATTATTACGGATAAACGGCAATTTCGGAAATATTTTTTTATATTTTTGAGGTTATGTCGCGCGCGATCTGGAACTCATCGCTTTATACGAGATACTTTGTCCAACTTGTCAAAAAAAATCTATACACAGACCGAGTCCCCGATTCGGCAATAAATAAATAGATTCGTGCAATTTCTATCAACATTTGTCGTACTTACATTTTGTCAGTTTGTCGTGCGCCTTCGAAATACACATAAACACAAACAGATTCAAATTTCAAACGAATTTCACAATGGGGTTAGGCTGGGTAAAAAAAACGACGACAACGCCATCTACGTTTGCCTCTCTATTTTATCTGGCGCGTGACGACACGACGGCTCTCTGCTGTCTCTGTAATCGATAACAATGCGTTATTACCGACGGTGGTAATTCCACTAGTTGAAATTAAATGGATCGCTAGAGGCGCATTAATCGCATCGTTAATATTTTTCATTATGATCCGTATCTCGTGCGATTGTCAAACGATAAACAATACAGGTTTTCCGGGAAAACGACACAATCGAAAAGAATACGCGGGATCACAGAGATATGAAGATTTTTTTAACAAGTACTTTTTAATTCTTTTTAATAATTGCATTTAACGCTTAGAAGATTCGAAATGTAAAATGTCGTATCAGCCGCGAATTGATCAATATTATAAATCGACGTCTGGCACCAAAGAAACAATCAAGTCCGCGAAAGTTGATGAACTACCAAAGAGAACGAAACTTGCCAATTATTTTCGGCCCAAGAATGATACGCGTAATAGCCGAAAGTTGACAAACGTTGACAAAGACGGAAAGGTATTTAATAATAATAATAACAATAATATCATTTTTTTTAAAGTAATCATTAGCGAATTTTTCATATGCTAAGAAATCTTTATTTATTTGTTTGTCTGTAATATTTATTTATAAGTAACTTGAGTAAAAATTTTGCCAATAAAAACCTCTGATAGATATTAAATCTAAAATTGAATTCAGCATTTTTAAAAAATTCTTCATAATTTAAGAGTTTCAAAAAAAAGTAACAAAGATTATTATAATTTTTGTTTTTCTCAGGAAAAAGACTCATTTTGTCATAATTCGGTAAATACGTTCGGTAAAACGTCGATCCATGATGTAGTATCGCTCGATTCATCCGATCAAGACGATGATTCAACATTCCAAGAATATTTCCATATTTCATCAACAAAATCCCGCCAATCATCGACCGACAAACTTCGTGAGATTGAAAAATCATTTCAGAGGGAAGGTAAATCGGCATTTGCGAAAAACGTTGAACCAAAAAAAAGTACAATCGCGAATTTTGCCATGGCTTGTAATTCACCACCTCCGAATCCCTCGAAAGGACGAATAAGTCTGAAAAAACGAATAAAAAACTTTTCATCCCCAGCGAGACTTTCAAAAAAATCACCGACAAAAAAATCGCATGAAAATCTTAATGAACCGGATAAAATGGACATTTTTGAAGCCTCGAATTGCTCAAATACTTCCACTATTTATCAAAATTCTTCCATAAATACTGAGCCGGAAGTTGTCGTAAATCAGAATAAAAATCAAATAACGTTTGTACAAGAGTTGAAAAAAAATGAGAATAATTCTTCATTCATGGAAGAGATAAAGAATAATATAACATCAATGAAAAGGAAAAATGACAATTTTGACGAGACGACGGAAAATGGAGATTTGGAAATAAAGAGAAAAAATGTCCTTCATCTCAGGACAATGAAAGTTCAAGATAATTGCAGCACCCCGAGTAACGTCGGAATTGACGATAAATCGAGCACGAGAAATAACGAAAAATTGTCACCATCGGAAAATATGGCTTCGGCCTCTGGCTGGAAGGTCGTATTTGCGATCGAACCTTCAGTTCCATCAATGACCTCATTGGAGAATGATTGGCAAGATACGTTAGAAAATTCAAAAAACATAACAATTCCAACACAATCGATTCCCCAAAGTCCCACAAAAAAGATTCAACTTTCTACGCCTGTAATTCCGAAAAATCAGGAGAATTTATTAAAAAAATCGAGTATCAAAGTTTATTCATCAAATGAGAAAAATGAAACTTGTTCTGCTCCAACGAAAAGTTCACCTCGCAGAGTACTTTTTTTCCCAGAAGTCACAAAGATTAGTAAAGTGAAAGTTTCTAATGGAGTTTTGAGAAATTCAAATTTCATCGACAATGAATCACCGATTAAGCCAGAGAAAAAAGATGACAATTTAATTTCACCACAGAAAACAAACGAATCCTTAAATTCCTCGATTGAGGCGAAAAATAAGATAATTGCACAGATAAACACGAATGAAAGTACGAAATCACCAACGAGAAATTTTGCAAATTCATCTTTCAGAGAGAGCGAACTTTTGATGACACCGAAAAAAAGTTCGCCACTGGCAAAGCATGAATCGTTAAATTCACAGAAGAAAATAATTCAAAATTTGAAATCGCCAACGATTTCACAAAATTCTCCAAATTCGACGAAAAATTTGAGATCACCCTCGAAATTGGGCGAACTTTCGAATACCCCAACGAGACGCAGAAAATTGTCATTCAGTCCAAAAGTCAAGCAAAGTCCGAAAAAATTTTTTAAAGAACGAGTCGATACCGATCTGGCGACTCGTGCTGTAGAAAATTTAAACCAGGCAAAGCAGGGAATTATTCCAATGAATAATTTCGATCTTGAATTGATTTATACGAAAAAATCATTCGTTTTTGAGTATGGAAGTTTAAAGACCGATGCAACTATCAAATACGAGGCAAAAGAAGTTAATATACCCGAAGACAAGCATGGCGATCATCTTTTTATGGTAATCGCAAATGTTTTTTCCGAACCCATCAATTGTGGATATTTCAACGAGGATGAACTCGACAGAGTATTTTCAATTTTGACGCTGAGTTGCGAGGCTCAATCGTTACTGGCTAGAATGTTAAAGCGGAAACGTGGCTGGCACAGAACCGGAAGTATCAAATATCCTGAAATTTGTGGTAATTTAGAAGCGATTTTTCAAGAACTCGTCAGATCTAAAATTTTAGATGCTGGTACGTTAATTTTTTTTTCTTTTATCTTCGCTCTTTTGCTTTCTTAATAAATTAATTAAAAAAATTACTTCGCAAATCGTTCGATTCATTTTTTTTTTCGGATCACCGATTTTTCGTTTTCGTATTCTGTAAATATTAATTCACTCAATAGCTAAAATAGCAGAATTTTTTCGTTACTCCAATAAAGCTTCGTAATGTTGTATAAAATTTTTGTTTTAACTTTGATTTAGATTGAAATTAAAATTGCAGATACCGCGAACGAGGACATACTGACATTATTGAATCTTCTGCAAGTGGACGAAATTCGAACCGTGTGTCAGGCAATGAAGGTCAATCACAAGGGCGCCAAGGCAATTTTAATCAGAGAACTTGTGAAATTGGCAGGACGAAAAAATTCATTATTTCCGGGTGTCAAAAGTCCAAGTTTGGCGCTGACGGAAAAAATTGTCGGGGTTTTGGGCAATTGCATTCGTTTACTCGACAATATTGAGAATCTTCTCAAACGAATATTTATTTTACTTATTCCGAATCAAGATCCTAAGGAAAATATGGCCGAGGCTTTTCGTATGCTCATTCAGGTTCATTACGGTGAAGTTATATTTCCAGTTACGCCCAAGGATCGATTTCCCATTTTTAGGAATCGAGAACAACTTATTAGGTATGTTGAGAGCAAATTAAATATTCATTAAAACAAAAATCGTCCGATACAATTTTCCGCTTAAATTGCATCGCATCTAATTTCATTCCTTTTTTCATTTTATTTTTATTAACATGTCGAGTTTTCACAATTTCGTCATTTCGACCTTAATTGCGTAAAAAATAGAGTCAAAACTTCGTTCAAACAGAGTTCGCTCAACAAATTAACGTCTTGATATTCCATGGAATTTTTTTGCATTAATATTTTATTTTTATTTATTATTATTATTTTTTTAAATATATACGGTTCATTTCAACTCCCACCTTTCTAAAATCCGGTACTTTCGATTTCGATTGAAATAGCGATTGAAATATTTATCGTTTATATTTTTTGAATAAAGTTACGCGGAAGCAAAATCCGCCTGGACGCGAATTTTCAATGCAAGCGAGGCCAAAGATTGGGACACAGTCCGAATGCTCGGTCAGTTGGCTTCAGACCATTTGGAGACCCTTTTTGAAAAAAATGACGACAGGTAAATTAAAATAATGATCAAAAGTATAAGAAAAATCGTTAAATTTGTCCCAAACTTTTTTGTGTTTCGTTTAAAATTTTTTTAAACAAATTTCTCTATTTCTAGCAAGAACGGAAATTTGGCGAAGCTTCCCTCGCACGTGAAACAATTCGAGGTGCATTATCCTTGGACAAAAGTTTTATGGAAAAGTGTCGAAGGTTTTAAAAAAACGAAGGACGGTATTGACACTGCTGCGAAATTTTTACAATCGCTCGTGAAAAATCGTTTCAAAATTTCGGGAAATTTCATTCGTTGGTACAAAGAGCTTGCCTTGATCGAGATGTATCATAGGAAAAATCTCGAGGCAAGTGCAGAATTAACGATCGAGGCGCTGATGCAAGAAAGACTGTCGGAAATTGATATCGCCGAGATGTTGGACAGGGCGAGAAAACTTGTCGATAGAAGCAAAAACATCAGTAATAAGACAAAGGAACGACTTTTAACGGTTACTCGGCCCCATCAAGAAATGTTACTCTCAATCGCAAAACCATCGGAAAATATTATTGAGGCGACGATGGTTCAAGGGTTGGTTCAAATTTTGTGTTAAAACCAAAAAAAAACGCGCGAATTTCGCGAATGGTCAATCGGCATTTGGAATATTTTTGTATGATCGATCACTCCAATGCATTCTAAGACAAAAATTACTCCACAGTAATTCTAATACATATAGAACTCAAAGCTAGGATAATTTTTTTTAATTCGATTTTTTTTTGTTTTGCAAATGCAAAATTGCAGACAAACTTTAATTTGTAAATTTTGCTTCGTACTGTCAAAATGAAATTCAATTAATTAAATTAAATGTTTAGAAACACAACTGGCTCGAAAAGTACTTGGTCGGTCGGCATGGGTGGCGACATCGGCTATCTGAGGGTCGAAGAAGTTGCACTTCTTCATTATTCTGGAAAAGGCTTTCACGGTGGTTTGCACTGCGAGGGTTCTTTGCCCGTCACATTATTTGCAACAATATTCTGGAATGAGATTTATGAGATTTCTGTGCCCGGAGCTTTTGTCTCGCCATATCAGGAAGCGCCGCTCGATCTCTACACTTCTCGCTTTCTCAATAATAGAAGCGGCCAAGTGGAGAATAAGCTCATGATTGTTAGAAATTTGAATATTGACGAATTGAGCAAAATAATGTGTGAAGATTTTGAAAAATATCGCAACTATACGTCATTGATGCACGGAAAATTATTCCAAAATGTCGAAGATTTTAAGGTAAATCAACATCAACAATACTTCATAAATTCCCGAAAAATTCACGTTTTTTTTATTTATTTGTATTTTCATAAAACCGTTTGAGTTTCGTCAACCAAAAACTGAAATGTAACAATTTTTAAATTTCATCTACTTATTTGAAGCAATTATAATATATTGAAGTGATCGCGTTTTCTTTTCAGGATTTCATTGAGTGTTTGGGCACATCCGGTGTGATTGGAATTTGCGAACGAATGGCGAGTAATTATACTCAGTGGAAATCTGGTTTTCCTGACCTGGCTGTGTGGGATTCCATTAATAAAAAGGTGATTTTTTTTTCTCCGTTTAAAAATTTTTTAAAAATTTTTAAACGGAAAATTTTTATCATTAAAATATAATCATTAAAATATAATCATTAAAATATATTTTTCAACAGCTGAATATTTCATCGAATGGTTTTTTTTCCTTGAATTATAAGAATATTTTTTGATCTACCTGCAGTGTAAAATCGTCGAGGTCAAAGGTCCTGGTGATACGTTATCGACAAAGCAAAAATTGTGGATTCAGTTTTTGAAGAGCGTCGGTGTGGACGTCGAAGTCTGCATTGTAAAGGGTACAACGAGAAAATACCCCACGTGAGCATGCAGGTAAGAAAATATGACCAATTGAATTTAATAATTATTTAAAAAATGTACCGGTGATTTATAAATTTTACTAATTTATAATACTACATTTTTTTTTCATTCTAATTTTCAGTGCCCTAAGAGGACTAACCAGAACGGCCTTACATAATTGTAAGCATTGTACGTAATCGAGTGATTTTTTTCAAAAAAGCTTCCCCTTGTGATAGAATGTAAAATAAGTTTGCTACCATTGTTGAATATTTTACCATAAAAACTGAATGAAAAAATGAGTTCCCGGTGTATTCCAGATAAATCTTTACCTTTTCCCTTTTCGTGTATAGTATTATTACGAATGTTTGAATATGACATATAGATACGCGAATGTAAAATAAGTTTGCTACCATTGTTGAATATTTTACCATAAAAACTGAATGAAAATATGAGTTCCCGATTTATTCCAGATAAATCTTTACCTTTTCCCTTTTCTTGTATAGTATTATTAGGAATGTTGAAATATGACATATAGATACGTGACATTCCATGACAACAGCTCGAGTACGATAGTTAATCCATGGACTGACTTTTATGTTGACAATGAAATTATAAGCGAACAGTCTAATCTACGAGATGTTACTGCGTACAGTCTTATTGCTACGAGGAATTTATAATTATAATTATACCAATTGATCATAATTATAATTATACTCAATATATCCATCCCAACACAAAATGGACGTGTTATATATATATCTATATATATAAAACGGAAGATCGATTATATATGGATATCGGCCAACTTAGTTTCTTCCCCTACACAAAATAATCATTGCATTTTTATATTTCAATGAATTCGTCAACGTGAATGAAAATTCAAATTTTCGAGCTTTTATGCGACCAGAAAGTGGCGCTATTTTGCGTGCAAAAAGCGTACTATTGTTTATGGATACGTTCGGATGAGACCTTTTTAGAAAAGTCGAATTACTGTGCTAGAGAGATAGCTGCATCGCTCCCATCCCAGTTTTCTCCTAAAGGGTGCAAAATTACGGCAAAACGGTAAATTGCGGAGTAGAAGCAATATATCGTTCATTTCTTTTGTTGATCGATGGATCAATATCTCGGAGACAAATGGGATACAGCTTTTTGTTACCGACTGAGCCTATTGCACATCTTCACCATAATTGCTATTTTTAATGCATTTACGTTGATATACGATACTAGCCACGCGATGAGTGCGAAAGAGAAGAGTTGCAGTGCGGTCATGAAAGCGCGAGAGAGAACGATATAGAATAATTTGCACATTAACGATTTCTTTTAAAAATTCTATTTCTGTCCCTCTAACGGCTCTATTGTGTACCATAGATACGTTATCAAGACGAGAGTTATCATTTCCGATTGTTCCCCTTTTAAATATCATAATCCGAACGTAGCCCAAAAGTTTAGACCAATAGCAACGCTTCTCAAATAATCTGAACGCACCCTTAGCATTGAGTCATCCATAACCTGCACTTGTACAGTGACAGTGACATAAGCGATTTCACACAAAGTGTAAAAAAGTTTAACCGGTGAGGTGTAAAGCCCATCGTGTGTCATTCCGTTGAATCATCTCAGTGCTCTCGATCTTATTTCACAGAGGAAACCCCAAAGTTGTGACTGTACGCGCTCAGGTGGATCAATTCTTATTCTGACGGTATTTGACTATTTAATTTTTAACCATTTTAATAAAAAAAAATAGCGTTCAATCGCTAGTTCTTCTTTTTCAAGTTACTGTCACGCTATTTTTATTTTTTACTTTATATTTTTACTTGAAACTTGGTCGTTGGGTTTTTATAAATCGTGTGATATATAACTTGCACTGCACCGCCCTGTTCCGGTGTGAACAAAAACTTGAACGTGCATAAGCGTCCATGTCACACTAAACATGTTTAGGCGGATGAATAATTTTGCCTAAAACACGTGAGAGGGAGCGTGACGGTTCTATAGATTGTTTATTTCTTCATCTAATTCGTGTATTTTCGACTGTATTCGGCCTTTCGGCCATCTCGTAAATTTTGTATGTGGCATATGTGAGAACAATGAACGTCACATGACAATCCCAATAAAAAATATTACTATATATGCATTTTATGAGGAAACTGCATATCTGAGAGAAATAGCCGCTTTTTCCGATCTCAAAATTTTCCTAAATGGGGTGAATGCACCAGTAAATGGACAGACCCCAGTGTATAAACACTTTACGCGAACTATATCTGTATATTGTGATTTTAACACGGGTGTTCATTTACTGGGGTCTGTCCATTTACTGGTGCACCCTGGCTGACATTACGAAATAAAATACTGGAATTTTTAGATAGCGTTGATCTTTTTTTTTCTCTTCGACGATTTTGAAATTTGAAACTCTGTCGGTAATAATGTTCCGTGATATTGTTACCAGCCGAGTTATTGAATTTTATAATCGTCGAAATAGCAAACTAAAATATCCCAAATTCTTCTTTCATAAATGCTTGGAAATTGTGCAGATGAGAAAAAATCTTCCATCTTGTATTCGCGAACGAAGTTTACTTTTTGCATAATTCGACTGCACGTTAGAAAAAAATTGTTTTGCAGTTTTTGTTACCGACTGAGAAGCGCGAATGTACAAAAATGATTTTTTTCAAAATTTTATTTCAGTCACAATGTCGACCGCGGGAAATTTGGAGCAACAAATTGCAGGCTTGCAAATAAGTAATGCGGAAGATGGTTCGATCAACAGAGTCAAATCTGAAAAGAAAATCGGTCCTGCAGTACCGCCTAAACCCAAAAAGTCCCAACCACAGGTCAGTGTAACGTTTAATCAAATATATTTTTTTTTTACATTCAACAAAATGGAAATTCACTATATCTCAGTATTTTACGTATTTTGCACTCCTCACGACGGTGACGAACCCATGGTAAATCTTTCGCGTGAAAACTTTTCTTCTACTAATAAATTTGTCAATATATATATATTTTTTTTTCACCTTCTATTATGCGCTTCGTTTTATTATAAAATGTCTTTTTGTTTTTTTTTCTCCAATATCTTTGAGGTAAAAGTATCGTTGCACGCTAATCAGAAAGGAAGATCTTTGAAAAAAAAAAAGAAAAACCAAAATTAAATCTCACAATGATGATATTTTTGAGAAAGAAGAAAATTAAACTTCCAATGTGTATTTTTTATGAATTTTATTAAAAATTTCGATGAGCTGATGCTACTTTGACCAAAAGTCCATGAGAAATGTGAAATTTTACAACTATTTGGACAAATAACAAATTTTGTTTACCTAAAAATTATTAGTATTTTAAAAAACTCACGTAAAAGATCATATTTATAAAAACGAGATGATTTTTGTGCACGCTCATTTTTTGCACGAATTTTGTGTCTGCGCATATTTTTAGACTCGTCATCAGTCGAATAATTCAATTTTTTTAAATGTTTTAAAACATTTTTCCTTTGACCCTTTCGTGGACAATCGAACCACCATTTTGAGTAAATCCAAAAAATGTTTTGATCGACGCCATTAAAAAAAAATATATAGATTAAAAAAAAAAATTAACTACGAGAGGGGACATTTATTTATGCTTATAGATAAAAGCTTTGCCAGTTAAAAGTATTAAATCCTTTGTGTGCAAAATGTCTAAAAAATTCTTGGACAAACTATTAAAAAAAAAAATCATAAACACAATGAAGAAAAACATTATACAATTTTCTAGCCCAAATGGATAAAATCTGATTTTATGATGTTTGTTGACCCTGTAAATCTAACATAAAATCATGCGAGGATTTTCAAGTGTGCCCAAGAATTTTCTAAAGATCTATGAAAAAAATTACAGACCAGCTTTTTATATCGTCTAATGCGGTTATTTATTTGTACAATTATTTTCGTCAATTTTGCTCAATTATTGAGTGATTTAAAAAAAAAAAAAAAAAAAATTATTTTAATTGCCTAATATATTTTATCATTTAAAAGGTACCGCAAAGTTACACAATAAAGGCACCACCGATGCCATCGTACAGTACACTGTTGAACAACAGCGTAACAAACGAAAAACCGATGAATCTTTACACGAATTCATCAGAATCGTACGTTCCTACGAATATCGTGAAAAATGAATTTTCTCGTTCGCCCGGAGCAACACCAACCAATGGCAGTGAAAATGCAAAATTTTATCACAACAATGAAAATTTTTATACGAATGAGGGTAATGAAAAATTTGCCACTAATTACGACTATGACGAGAAGAATTTTTATTCAAACGTGCGTCAGCAACAGAGCGGAAATATTCCATCGCCTCAAGTTCCTCATGACGATAGATCGAGCAGAGCAACGAGAAATGCGGTTTACAGTAATGTTGAACCGCCCGTACCTATTCCCGTACCAGCCACAGTCACAAAAGGCAAAGATTTGATTTACAGCAATATACAATGGAACAAAAAGCCTGAAAATACTTACAGTAATATTCCCGCTGCTCATGGTGAGTTTAAAATCTCAATTTTCTCATATTACGTTATATTATTATTATTTTTTATTTATTTTTTTATCACGATAAATATTCCAATTTGGAATTACATTTTTTGGATTGAAGTCATCCAAAAATGTTTCTAAATAATAATAAATAATAATAAATAATAATAAATAATAATGATGATAAATTTCATATAAGCTGCCATTTTCTTTAATTTTCGTATCAGAAGATTTGCCACCACCCCCTGAACCAACAGAGTACGTTCCTTGCGTGACTGGAAATAATTTTCCACCTCCACCTGAGGAACTTCCACCACCACCAAGTCCAGTATCCTCGAGTTACAGCGAATTGAGACGAGCGACATATCAACCTGATTATCAATCGGACACTTATCCAAATGATATTTACGGTCCAGGCTCACAATCAAGCTCAACGTACGAATCGATATATGAGCCAATTAATCCACGACCACCCTCACAATTGTCATCGTGCAATTATTCCATGTATTCGGGCTATGGCTCGGCAACCTCGACTCAACCCCAGAGCAAAGTTTCACCCGTTAAAGAGGTAAATTCATTTATTTTCACTGACTTTTCGTATTCCGCCTCTTCCTATTCGTCTCCTTTTTCTTTTTCCTTATCTTCTCCTTCCTCCTCTTCTTCTTCTTCTCCCTCTTCATTTCCTTGCTCTCTTCTTTTTCTCTTCGTCGCTTCAGGCTCATCGCCAATTTTCAAATCGCATACTATTCCAAGATAATTAAGATCTCGAGGACAAGAATATCGTGACATGCATCTGATTGATAAACAAATTTGGCCGCCAAACGTTTATTCTCCTCAAAATTTCAAAACATTTTTTCTTACTATTTTTTCACATAATCTTGAATTGACGGAAGAAAAAAAAATTCGGTTCAATATCTCCATCGTTGGGTAATATTTCAGGTGGACGCCCTGACGGATTTGATGGTCGAGGGCATGGAGGATCCGCAGGAAGAAGGCGATATATACGGTACTTGTGCTCAATGCGGTGAAAAAGTCGAGGGCGAAGGTACAGGCTGTTCTGCGATGGACAAAGTCTTTCATATTAATTGTTTTTCCTGCTTCGTCTGCCGTGTTAATCTTCAGGGTAAACCATTTTATTCGCTCGAGTCGAGACCCTACTGCGAGGAAGATTATCTCAATACACTTGAAAAATGTTGCGTTTGCACGAGACCGATACTCGATAGGATATTACGCGCTACAGGAAAACCGTATCATCCATCGTGTTTTACGTGTGTCGTTTGTGGACAAAGCCTCGATGGCATACCATTTACAGTTGATGCGACCAATCAGATACATTGCATACAATGTTTTCACAAGTAAGTCAATTTTATCGCCTCCATCTTCTCAAATTCCTAACGAGTTTCCCATTTTATGGTAGTTTGAATTTATCAAAAAATGTGATAAAAAAAATTGAAGGTTATTGATTATTGGTCATAAATTTTGAATCGCTTTTCTATACATAATAATTTTACATTCTTTTTTTTTTATGATTTTTTTAAGGAAATTTGCTCCTCGATGCTGCGTCTGCAAATTGCCAATAATGCCAGAACCAGGACAGGACGAAACCGTCAGAGTTGTCGCGCTCGACAGAAGTTTTCACATTCAGTGTTACAAGTGCGAAGATTGTGGTCTCGTATTGTCCTCAGACAGCGAGGGACGAGGCTGTTATCCACTGGACGATCATGTTCTGTGTAAAAGCTGCAATGCAACGAGAGTCCAAGCTCTGACATCACACATGACAACCGAATTGTAGGCTCTTCATCATCGACCAATCCATTAATTGCGTCCATTGCGATTGAGAATTTATCATCTAAAAAAAAAATCTTACAACGCACATGCGTGACTTTAAAACGAATTTTTGGATTTAAAAAAAAAAAAATCTGTTTCTTCCAATACTGAACATAAACATTCCCATCACTGCCAATTTCTAACATTTTTTATACACGTTCGATTCATTGTTTGTTTTTTTTTCTCTTCTCACAGAAGTAAAAAAAAAAATGCATCAAATTATATATGAAAAAAAAATCATCTCGATTCTTTAATTTATCCTCAATTAATCGGTCTGTGAATTTGTGGAAAGACATTGAGAGTTTGTGTAAAATCATTCCAATATACCCCCTAGTATGCCTAAATACTGAA
Source organism: Dyspetes luteomarginatus (assembly GCA_963669185.1). Lineage (NCBI taxonomy): Eukaryota > Metazoa > Arthropoda > Insecta > Hymenoptera > Ichneumonidae > Dyspetes > Dyspetes luteomarginatus. Next base: position 20,380,405 of record OY769906.1, read on the forward strand.
ATTATTCATTCGTTTATTGCTTGGAAAATTCCAGAAATGATAAATAAATAAATAATGAAAAAATAATAATAGAATCGCATATATAAAGGAGGGAATGAAAAATATAAAAAATGAAGATTTGGCACATTATATTTAGTGCTAGTTGGACGCGTGCCATTCATAAAGCTTGTCGATACTTTAGTGCCTAAGTTTATTATCTTAGTATACTTTAAGTAATTGTGATGCATTTTAATCCTCGATTATGAAATATTATATAAATATTATATTGTATTTTGTATTTTTATTATTGCTTCCTCATAGAGAAAGCATTATTTCATGAATTTTCCTCTTTTCTTTTTTCATTGATATATCGATGCCGTAGGGCTTAAAATGTACCAAATAATCATAAAATCACGTTAAAAAAAAAGAAATACGAAAACATTTTTCTTTCCTCCTCAAGTTGATTTAAAATTCACCCTCAATTTTAAGCGGGCAAAAGTTTATAATTATTGTGGCACGTAATTGTCGCACTCAAGATGAATAAAAAAAATCATAAAGACGGTGCAGCATCTCTACACTAATTAATTTTCTGGTCTACACCTGGGTCACCAGTGACCCGACAGCGATGTGTATTCCAACGTGGCGACAGAAAATTGCATGGACCAGCAGCTTCAAAAAACGTTGTTTAAACCATTTTTTAATTTTTTAAATATAGTTTTAAGATAGAGCGAGCAGAATTTAAATTCCGATTAAAATCGAAGGAAAAGGGCAAAAATATAAAAAATATAAAATATGGCTCAATAATCATAATAATACAACTTGAGATCGATTTCAAGCCGACTCGCGTCAGTAAATAAAAAATTCACTTTCACTTCACCAATGTAAATTCATTTTTCAATCGGTCAAGGAGTAATAATTGTGCTCGCATTTTCAAATTTCGTGAAAGAGGAAAAAAATTTCACTCGATGCATGACATTTTTTTTTTTTTTTAACTATTTAACACACCACAAAATGACAAAAGTTTAATCCAGTTTTTAAAACTTTATTGGCGAGCTCTCAAATTTAACAATACAGATACCTTCTATGATCTACGCTCGAAATTCCGTATGTTTGTCTTCTTTTTTTCATTATTACCTCAAATTTTCCATGATTCCTCTCTTCAGACTTTAGTCATTTAATGTCGATTTTTTTGGCATTAATCGAATTTTACCGGATCGCTCGTGAAAATAACGCTCAAGTGAACATAATAATTTTAATAATAATAATAATAATAATATTGATCCGCCATTTCGTTTTTCATTCAAGGAGATTCACGTTTTTTTTCTCTTCTTTTCGTCATTCTCCCTCCCACTTGCTGCGTTTTTTTTTTATTATCTTGCATTGTAAAAGCCAGAAACAAAAAATAGGCCAGCATAATTTTTTTTTGCTTTTCTACAATTAAAATTTGCCAAGAAACCAATTTTTTCTTTTTTCTTCCATTTTCTTTCTTATTTTTCATTTTTCAACTCCAGACTGCCCACTGGGCAAAAAATGGGAGTTATGCGTTTCATTGAGATCCCGTGACTTTTCGCCCCCCCCCCCCCCCCCCCCCCCACCCGCACCCCGCCCATGGCGCTCTTTTACTGTTTTTTGCTCGCCCTTGCAAAATCAGAAAAAAAAACCTGTGGCGCTCAACTGAAATTTAAATTTCTTTCACGATTTTTCTTTTCCTCCACACGTGATAAGAATGCAAATCCGAAAGATTGAAACGCGTTAAAATTTATTTTACTGCATTAAAACAGTAGAGAGGAAAAAAGCTTCCAGCTCAGCAATAAATATTTTACTGTGGCAATACTTGCTGTTTAAAAAGATACATTCATCAGTCTGTAGAAATATTAGAGATTTTTCATTCATTAGTGCTGTGCTTGAAGTGGAATTAACCAACGAAGTAAGAATGTAATCGAGGAATTTTTTTGTTTTTTTTTTGTCTATTAACGGTACACAACATTTTTAGGATTTATTAGATGATGCTTGTAACATGATCAAATTGGCAGTCATCCATTTCACTCAAGACAATTTTATCGATCCTTCGCTCTCGCTGATTAAATTCACAAAGTCAATTTAATGAATAAAAAAAAACAAAAAAATTGTTTTCCATGAAATAAGTATTTTTTCATTTGTAAATTTATCCATTTTTCCCGCCCTCCTACCACCGATGTCGCCGGATGTTCATAGAATTTCTTTTGGCTGCATTCGCATATGCGTTGTTTTTTTTCTCTTCACTTTTTATGGCTGACTTTAATCATAGTAATTATCCACGTGGGGGATTTATTATTTATTATTTTTTTAATATTCTTCTGCTTGTGATGGTGTGAGATTTTCTAGTGTCCATACACGTTCTCGTCGCTGTAAGCTATATAAAGGAAGAAATCCTCCTCGTGGTGTTCCTGAAAATTCATATATTTTATTGAAAAATAATATTTTTTTATATTTTTGTTGTATTAATGAAAGTTGGAAAATGTTTCACCATCGTAATTCGTATTCGTGAGAGAAAAAAACTAAATGGTTGCAAAAATTCTATACATTTTGATGAAGAGAAAAATCTTTAAAAAAAAAAAATTCTTTCAAAGCTCGACAAGTATTTCTAAAGTTTCGTATGATGGTAGAAATTTAAAAAAACCGTTGCAAAAGTTAATTACGCTTAAAAAAAACAGTTAATGAGGTTTTTTTCCACTTTTTTCGTCTAATAAGCGCATATCGATCTTCGATAATAATTATTAGTTAGTTTTCCGCTTCGTTACGCTCCGTTTACATACACAATTAAATTAATTCTAAATATACCTGATAGAGGGAACCCATGGTCGCGCTCGTCGGTGGAATAATATTGTTGACGAAGAAGAAAAGCGCGTCCTCGGGACGAAGATGAATTCGCTTCCGAATCAAAAAGTAAAATTGCCCGACCGTCAGATCCGACGGTACGAGATACTTTTGCTTATCGAGATCGCTGATTTTAGCTTTTGGCGCTTTTTCAACAATTACCTGAACAAAAACCATTTTACAATTCAGTTTGTCAGTAAAAAAAAAAAAACAATGACCAAAATCGATCGAACGAAAAATTAATGAAAAATATATCACAGATTTCACGATAATTGGTGAATCAACGAATCGCTTATGACAAAGTTTTGTAATGAACACAAAATTATGTACTAATTAATCTTTTGAATTTTCATAAAAATATTATTTTTCTCAACTATTTTACATGATTAGGGTTATTGTTAGCTACGAAGCTAACAATAACCCCGACAATCATGTAAAATAGTTGAGAAAAATAATATTTTGACGAGTAGTTTTTCTTAAGATAGTATCAACACGCAACGGTGTTTTTTTTTCAAATAAATTGTTAAAATATCGCCTACACATAATTCAATACGTTATCGAAATATCTGTACAATTTAAATAAGATTTACCGCCCCTAAGCCAACATATTTATACTTGAAGTTGGCATGATTTACATGTATCTTGTATGCTGAATACACACAAGCGATAAATTTTTCGTTCCACCATCTAAACGACATTTAAGAATTGAATTTAAGAAAAAATGGAGGACGGTTTATCGTTAAATTTTTGAGATATAATGAATTACCCCCGTTTCCTCCGACGTTCATCGAAGCTTAAACTCTGATTATCCCAAAATTAAAAAAATTGAACCAGATTTAAACTACGTCGGTGGAAACGAGCATTAAAAAGGAATTTGGTGGGGCGTTAGTGACGCACGTAACTGTCGCGCATAACCTCCCTGTGCACCGCGTACCACCGTATCCATCCCCACCGCTGCATTGCCTTAAGTTCGGAACTATATGGAAGTGAGAGAGAGAGAGAGTTTTGATATGGTCATGATAATGAGACATTTTGAATTTTTCGTACGTTATTCTCGGTACACGCACGTCCTGCTGAAACTTTGCACTCCCACAATGCAGTATTATGCCGGCATGCCCCTGGTTTTTCGTAATTTTGTGTTAAATGGAAAATCTAATGGGATAATCTAATCTAATCTAATGGGATAAGCTAATGAATATCGGATTGGAAAAAAAATTAAGGAGAATTTTCAACATTGATTTAACTAGTGACAGACGAAGGTGTGAGTTTGCAGTTATTCGAAAAATGTTATTCTTGGAATGTAGGGTGAACCTTGATGAGCAGCCTTATGCTATTTGCATTTTTTAAATTCTCTAAAATTGTTATTATTTTTTTCGTATTTCAACATCGGTGAAGGTCGCAATAAATATCTTTGGACTGGTCTCGGGCTTCGAGCCATTATTTTAGGAACTGAATACAAGAATCTCAATACCGACAGGAGGCCAGCGCGCAGCTTTGGCGGTCACCGAGGTTAAGCTGCATTTTCGTGCTGCCAGTACTTGGTGCGGTGACCGCTTAGAAGCGCACTGGCTCTGGCGTATCGAATCGCTCAGCAGGGCGGAGACAATTTTTCCAGGATTTGGTAATTCCCTGTAGGAAAAACTCTGTCGAAAGAGCCGACTCTGTACACGCGTCCTAATGCGATGTAGTAAAAGAGTAAAATACAGTTGCGAACTTGATAAGGGGAAAAAATGAACGTACAACGTACAAATGGAAATGGAAAGGGATCACACTGGGGGATGACTGATCAGGTCGAACCCCGAATAAGTTAAGTCGCAAGAGAGACAGCCGGGGAGGTGCAGGCAGGGAAGTTGGTGTGCGAAGCGCGCAGGGGACGAAGACCCCCTAGTATATATATATGTATATCTTCGACCGGGCCGATTGACCCCATCACAAGGTGCCCATCACAAGGTCTGACCTCACAAACATGCGTTCGAAAAAACGTACGACAGCACAGCTCTGCGGGAAAGGAAAGAACTGTGGCGCATAAAGGCGATATTAAAAGTACGATGGCGAATTCGATCACGGTCGCAGGTGTCGCATACGCGAATTTTAACAAATTTACTTTCCACTATCGCAAAAGAAAATGAAAGATCTGCTTTTTTTACCGCATAGCTTTGCAATAAAAAATAATATTGTAGAATAATTTTTACCTAATTTCGATCCATTTGGCTAGAATATAATATCAAAATTGAGCAATAAAAAAGTGGCCGCATTTATTATCCATCATAATTGACGCTGCTTGCATGAAACTTGGAAAAAATATCTTTTGTTGTCATCGCACATATTGCGAAATGGAAGTAAATGGAGAAAAAAAATGAAACGATGGAATTGGAACGACACTTTTAACCACAGAGCCTTTACTCTTGACTTCATACTTTTGACCGTGAAAAAATGAAAGGCCCATTTTATAACCGCACAGCGCAGCATTTAAAAAAATGGAGCATGGAAAATAAAAACATTGAAGAGTTTTATCGTAATTTCAAACTTTAGCTGGTTGGTAACTTAAAAAAAAAAAACGTCATAAGGCTAACCATATTTATTATAAATTATAATTCGTACTGCTTGCGTAGAATTTCAACAAATTTCTCGTCAGCGCGCATATTGCGAAATATTAGGAGTAAATAAAATAATTGAAACGTCGGAAATGGAACGATAGAGCCGATCGTGTTAATCCTCTCCAATGTTCGGCAATTTCCGTCAAATTACGTAACGTCGCAGAACGCGAATAAATATAACTCCATAAACATCGTACACCCCCCCCCCCCCCCCCCCCCCACCACTCCCCGCAACATTCGTCATTCCATCGATATGTCCAAAATTTGTTTTGTTCTTTTTAATCTTCATAGCACAATTCTAGGTTATGAACGAAAATGCAATGACACTATAAGTTTGACTTTCCAGAGGTCATCTTATGAAATAAAAATCTTGGCCGAATTTTGAGTTGTCAAAAAAAAAAAAAAAAAAAAATCTACCATGAAAAGTATGCATAAAAAAAAAGTAATATTTGTTTCATCATACTCACTGGCACTCGATCGGGATACTTTCGTCGTATTTTCTCGCCCTCGGCCTTTCGCTTCTCAAATGGATGTTCTTCCTTGTACTGGAACTTCATGATAATTATTAATTTCTCCGCTTATAGCCTGATTTGGACAACTTTTTTCCTCTTTGTGACGAAAAATAAAATAAAAATGTTTCTTTGGTCGATCCTATTGACACTTCTTTCGTCCCAAACTGACGAGACTTCGTCGTTTATTTCCGCTTCGGTGTTTTTCGTTTTTTTTTTGTTGATACTTATACTCGGCTCGATCGTTTAACCAAAGGGACGGAAAAAACTATGCCAATTTAAATGACTTTTATATTTGAATTATTTTATAGCGAAACTGCGTCGTCAAGATGGCTTGACTCAGCAGGATAAAACGGGGAGAATACACACACACACACTGATATATTTCACGTTCCTTGTTTGTCAAGAGACTATCTCGGCTTCTGTCACAACAATCGTCGTCGTGCGTCAACGCGTCTGCGCATTGCAAGCACTCGATACTGAAATTTTTCGCCGCGTCCGCCGCGCCGCCATGCGGACGTTGATTGTACCAAACAAAAACCTGTCTCGGAAAGTTCTACCGAATGAAAATAACAGCGATTCTCTTTATTTTTAATCAAGCTTATCACGCAGATACTACGAGGCAGACAAAAGCTTTTCGTCTTTTCATTCGGAACGTATTCTTTGTCAATGAGACCTAGCAAAGCATTATATTGCAAACTGGTAAACGTAGACATGAACAAAATTCGTTAAGTACAAATAAATAATTATGAGCAACGACATTTATTGATACACATAATTTTACAAGTATTATCCGGTAAATGTCATTGAGATCATAAAAGATGGTAAAAATGAAATAGTAAGACACAGTTTATTCCGCATCTTCTTCATCGTCATCTTCCTGGCTCGTTATCTGGAAGTATCTGAGTTCATAGGTATCTCTGTCCTTTGAGACAACTCGGAGCCAATCGCGCAGCTTGTTTTTCTTCAAGTATTTTTTTGTCAAATACTTGAGATACCTATAAAAACATGGATTCCAAGTTCAGTGCAAATATCGGTCGCAAAATTGTCGATACTGAATTTACAGTGAATATAATTAGTTCGGTGGAGAGGGGTCACGCAAAAATAGAAATGGTAAAACTTAAGTGTAGGCAAGTGAATTGAGAAATGGCAAAAAATCGTAAAAACCCAGTTGGAATAATGTAAAAATAGCATTGTGTACCAGAAATGATGGAAAATTGTTTTTAAATCGTCAAGATGGAATTTTTATATTCAGGCATTAGCAAAAAACTTGTATTTGTATTTCGAGAATTAGTTTTTAATTTTAGAGTAATTGTCATTGAAAAATTAAGCCCGATTTGTCGGAAATGTTTCGGATTCATTTAATTTTCAAAATGGCTGAAATATTTGATGCATTAAATTCGTTTCAATATCAAAAACAAATTAGTTATTTTGTTTTTATATTTTTTTGTAGAGTTTCATTTTCTCGCAATACTCCAAAAAACTCATCAATTTTATTTCATTTTTGCCATAAACATCCCTAAATGAAATTTTGACGAATGTAAATTTGGTAAAATTTATGAAAAATCAAAACAAAACCCACCGCTTGGAAAAATCTACATCGCTGTTCACCGACAATTTCATCTTGTTACGTTCAAGGGTGACGTTGTTTCCAAAGTTTCCGGTCTTACCATTAACCTTGATGCGTTCTTGCAGGTATTTTTCCTTTGGATGAAAAAAATAGAATATAAATTTGGTGATTTACAAGACATTCTAAAATTGAGAATTTCTTCAATGCTAACTCCAGTACAAGCCTGATCCTACTGATCCACCTGAGCCTACTTAAAACATTTTTGGCTAATTCAGGGGGTACAAAAAAAAAAATCCTCCCTCTAAAGAGTAATCTAACAAGAGTTTTTTGACTGGTGGAAAAATATCTGTGGATTAGAGTTTTCAATTAGGGAAAAAATCCAACACTAGAAACTAAACAAAATTGAAAAAATATTTATTGAAAAAAAAACCTTCCTGTATGAAAGAAAAAAAAAAACAAACTGATAAAAGTGAAAAATATTCAAAATCAAAGCAAACATGAAGAACAATTTGACGCAATTGGATAAAAATATTAACTGAATGTTTCATTTAATAATGATTACTTTTTGTGATAAAACTTTTGAGGTTATGTTCGAAAAAATGAAATATCATAACCAAATTCAATATTGATGATAAATCATGATACGAAATGATGATTTTACGTCAATACTTACAAAATTAGCAACATCCATAATGTTGTCCTCGACTGGATGAGTACAGTCGATTGTGAATTTCAGGGAAACCTTCTTTTTTTGGCCCTTGCCCCTAAGATGTTGCTTTTTGCCCGCAGGGCCTTTAGTTTTTTTGGCTGGGACCTGTTGAATAATTTATTCATTACAAGATTTGACGAATTTTTATTTTTACTGATCAAGAAATTTTTTATTTTTTATTTTTTATTTTGAGAATAACTATAATCGGGAGCCATGCGGGATCGACCGTGCGTCATGAAAACGTCGCTCAGCGATCCGTCGCAGGAAGCCACTTGCATCTTTAACATCGTCGAGAAAATTAGCCCGCAAACAATTCAGTACGATGAAATAAAACGCACAGAACAATACGAGGATAACATTTTTCACGTAATTGAGAGAATTATAACGATAATTAATACTTTTTTGGGAACGGCAAACTTACCGGAGCCATGTTTACGTGTCGCGGATGAACGAAAGAAATGGTCGCTACGCGGCGCTAGCCTCGACATATTCGAATCCCATCTGGAGCAATCGGCATGCGCGAGAAAAAGAATGAAGCGGGAATTTCAAAATATATTACGAAATTTAACAATTTCATTATTGTCGGGTCGAGAAATTTGTTGTAGACAACATCAGTGGTAGATAAGTAACGAGTAGTTCGATTTATCATGAAATTCTGTTTGATCTTTGACACTATTCAAAAGCACTTATTCGACGTTTTAATTATAGGGTGATACCGAATTTGCTGCAACGAAGAGTAGACCAAATTCAATATTTTGTAGCAATTTTCTAAGCAGCAAATTTAATTCTTTTCTGAGAAGATCAATACTATAAAGAGGAAAAAATATATTATAGTTTGTGTTTCAATTATTATTGAAAATATAGTTTCGTATTAATTCTTTCATTTTTCCACATTCGCTTCGGGGAAGAAAGTAAACTTCTTCTACTCTTCCAACTATCTCGCAAAAAAGTTCTTTTCATTTCAAAAAGTTCCACGCAGTCCGCAGAGGGCGCAGTACAAATTCTTCTGTAAATATATATCACGGTTTAGTGATATATGGATATTAATTAATTACATCACACCGGCTAGCCAGACGAATTGAAAGAAGAATTAAATATATCAGTGGTGTTACTTCATGGGAAGTTGCGATTTTTGTTTTCGCCAATATTAAACTCAGAATTACGCAGCATAACATAAAATATCGTACATAACCTCAATTCAAAAAAATCTTCGATCTTGCATCATTTCACTGTGAACCGGCAAGTACATATTTCTCGAGAGAGAAAAAGTGTAAGAAAAAACTACATTTTGCCATTTTTTACTCCCATTAAAGAAAAAAACAATCGACTTTATTTTCTGGAAATTCCTTTTTACTCGATAACAATTACATCATTGAGGAATAATTTACTTAATTTTTTCGTCTTAAGGAATAATTTCATTTACAATTGAAATAATTTTATGAATACGCGATTCATGATTAATATTTTGTAGATTATCCAGAGATCGATCGAAAAAAAAAGAAATATAAAAAATACAAAATGGCGAGCCGGATCTCGTGGTTTTTGACATCGAGAGGAAGAGCTTATTCATTTGGAATAATGTCTGCTGCATCTGTCGTTACATTTGCTATTCAATATGCTCCTCACTCGATTTTACTCCGTAAATACAAGGAGATCGTATCAATGTATGAGTAAGTATTTATTTCTTCATTATTTTTATTTTACGCATAAAAAATTGAAATGAAAATCAAAATTTTGTTGCATTTCACTACATCGCTATAACAAATATTAAAAATATTCAACCATTATTGAAAATATTCCGAGCATTAAACTTGAAACTTGAATTGAGCAACAAACTGCAAGTTTTCACCCACAAACTTTTTTTTCCTAGTAGAATTTTTATAAATTGAAAAATTCTGTTTGAACCAAAAGTTTTCTTCTACATTTATTTTTTAAATCAATTTTAGTTCAAATTAGCATCTGCCTGAAGCTTTACAGATAAAATTTATCAAAATCTACAAAAAAAAATACTATTTTAGGGATACTTTTTTAAACCATTTATTGTTGAAAAAAAAACTTTGGTGACAGAAAGTTGGAAATTTTCATTAAAAAAAAAACCAAGGAAAATAAAAATGGATGTTAAAAAAAAAAAATTTGCAACATAGTTTGCTGTTATTTACTCATCAATGATCTTGAAACTTTGCATTTAAAATATCTCAAAATTCTTAATTTCCAACTGATCGAACTTTTAGACCTTAATGGTCAAAATATAAAGTACTATTTATTTATTTATTGAAATTCATTTAAAAAAAAAATGAAATAAAAAAAAAATTAATAATCATCCTCTCAGTCACAGATATTTTTAAAATTTACAGAGAAGCAGTTCCCTTACCATTGCCCGAACGTTTGGTAAAACGTTGGAAAGATACTCTGTCCGATTTGAGTATTCCCGATTACGAGATTGAATATCTCGAGCCATTCACGGTATTTGGATTTGATCTTTTTCACGCTGGGACAACAACCAGTCGTAATGGTGCTATAATTGGTATACCGATAAATTTCAACTATGAAGATAAATCAACAGTTAATCCATCAAGAATTCTCGTTAATCACGAGACAGTAAATTGGAATCGCGAAGATGCGAAACAATTGCTCGACGCTTTAATATTATCCGAAGATGCGCAGCGTCATGGTATAGCTCGTGAAATTTGCATGGCACAACATTATGCGCCAATGTTATATTCAATGCTTGGATCATTTATGGTTTCATCGACGTATCTTCTTTGTCGTTTGGCAAATATTAGATACAATCTTTACCACCAACCTTTGGCAGTTCGTGGAGTTGTTTATTGTCTTGGCGCTTTATTCAGTTTTGGAATTTGGGCTCTGCAGACTGACATTTATACTAGTTATCGTGAAAACGACACGGATATTCATCTTGCACAATTGGGCGAGCGTTATGTCAGGGGGGGTATTGAATTTTATGAAAAAATGCTCAAGAGAAATATTGCGCTTCGTTCATTATTGGGTGCCCAGGGTGAGGGTGTTTACACACCAACAGGCAACGAAAAATATTTTTTCCGTGAGCCACGAGTTCCCATTGATCAGAGAAAACAATTTTTCCAGAGTCATTTGCAAGCACTCAGACGAAAAACTGAATTATTGGTGGAGGATGAGGTTGTTGCGCAACCTGCGTAAATTGCGACATTGGCAATTCTCGTTAATCATAAAAATTAACATTTTTTTCTTTTCATTCAAATATTCGATGCACAATCGTTGAATATTAAATTTCTTTTTTCATTGATTAATCGAAAGCATTTTTGTCTCTTGGCATTTTTCTATTATGGAAAGCGGTCGAAGTTTTTAAATAATTTTTTGTATATAGTACGCTTAAAGACATAAAGTTCGTAATGCCAAAACGCTCATATACGTTGTTTATTAATAATAAGACTTTTTAATTAAAATGTTATACACATGTACAATAATAATAATAATAATAATATATTATACGTATGAATTTATGTTATAATATAATTACAGCATTATGTACATTGGTGAATTTTTAACGACCTTTTTTGCCTTATCCATACATAAATAAGCGCACGTTTTGCATGTTAACCGAGGCGCCCAGAGTTATTACGTACTTTTTTTTTTTCATAATATTTAATTGGATTTATCGTATCTGCCATCACATCGCGTCCCATTTTCATTACGATCTAAATAGTTTTAAGAATGCTTTTGAGTTAATTTAAACATAAAATGGATATAAAAAAAAAAATTGTCAAGAAAGACAGAACATTTTTGCGATACCCTTTACGGTCGTTTCCTCCAACATGATTTAAACCTGGTTCATGTTTTTAAATAATTTTGAGATATGGTAAACTGAGTTTAAATTCCAATCAACTTTGGAGAAAACGCGCGTTACGATATAAATGAAGAAAAAAAAATGTACAAATTGGTGCGATCGATTGATTTAAGGTATTCCTTTTCATAAGACAATTATTTCTTAACACTATCGAGTCTTAAGGAATAATTATCTTTTTTATATTCTGCACTTTGAATATTCCCTTTTGTGTTGGCAAAATTTCAAAGTTGGTCACCGACCATCAAGATGAAAAATTAAATAATGAAAATCGAGTTTTTGCGCATTGCACTTATGGAAAAAGTAGCTGACTCCGTTTTGAACTGAAAAATTTGTAGACTTGTTATCTTAGGAAATAAAATATAAATGGCGCAATATATTCCTCGGCTATGTACTATTTTATTGGGCACGAAAAAAAATTGGCTCGCCGAACGTTTGGGAGTATTATCAGCGATAAAGTGATTTTTGCCAAAGGACTCACTGCTACGCTTTCCTGGTTGGCTGGTATGCCATTTCCTCCACATACTGGGCAGTAGTAAAGCGCTCATAAAATACGCCTCTGCGTAAAAGGAATACCTTAAGGTGGTCATATCGTTAACGTCCCAAATTTACAGCCGGTTGGCACGAATCCAAAATTGATAGTGCAAATTTTTTTCGGAAATTCCAATATGAAGAATGAAATAATTTTGAGACGACAAAATTAAAAGTGCAAAATTTTTTTCGGAAATTCCAATGAAAAATGAAATTACTTTGAGGCGAAAAAATTGAATTTTCACAAAATTTCGTGAATTAACGGTCGAGTGACTAATATTAAAAATGACGATTTTTCAGCGTATTTGTGTACCTCGCGCTGCTTTACTTGACCCCTTAAAAAATCTAATCTCGGCGACTACCTATCAAACATGATTGAGTGCGTATGAGTGAGAGAAAAAATAGCACTGGATAAAGTGGCAAGACGTGGCACGAACTCTCAAGCTTCAACTTAAAACTGAATTTAAGTCGATACTCAAGTTCATATAAATTCAGATTTAAGCACGAATTTAAGATTAAACTCGCGCTAAAGTCTAACCATTCGGATCTGAGACTCGATTTTTTAGTCACAATTTCGATTTCAATATTAAATCTAATTTCGGAATTAAATTTTTTCATCAAGGTCAGCTAGAGTTTTTACCCAAATTAGAATTTAAGTGGGAACGTGAGACAAAATATTTCGAGCCTCAAAAATTTCCGTGTCCACGCCAGAGCGAGAAGGAGCTAAAAAATGCCTTTGCATTGCGAATTGGCAATAGTTAATTTTACCCCTTAAGGATGAGATTTTTCACATTTATCGGTTTTGAAAAAAATATATATTTTACTACGTGAGTCCAAGTGAGCCAAGCTGAAAAATATAAAATGATAAACAATTTATTTTTCTATTCTCTATTTCTATTTCTATTCTATTCGATTCTATTTTTTTTTTTGTTTTATTTCAACGCCCGTGAGAATGCAAACAAAAAATCTCAGACTTTAGGGATAATTTTTACATTTTCACAATGTACAAGAATATTTATGAGCAATGAAATTTTAAAAAAATCAGCGCAATTTTGAACTCGATATAAATATTTTTAAGATTTAGAATTTATTTAAAAAAAACTCACCAGGGTCAGTTTGTCCTCCTCTTTTTTAAGTATTTTCGTCGTTTGTTCTTGATCGAATTTTACGATAGCCGCGATAACACGCGCAAGTACCATCGTCTCTCGTCCCATCATATATTCGTAAAGTATATTTTTCAAATACTCAATTTCCGTCGAATCCTCGAGTGTATCCTGACGAATTTTAACAAATTTTCGTAATTCTGCCAATTCTCGCCTCTGCGAGACCATCGTCTGCTGTAAGCTATGAAATGATCCTGTGTTTGATTGTACAGCCGCTAACGCGACCCTCGAAGTGCTCTCCAATTCCTGTTGGTCCCACAAAAATGCGTCAGAATTGGACAATTTAATTTTTTTAAATTCGATGAAAAATTTTTCATCATTTTTTCGCAATTAAATTCAATGACTCATGTCTGTACAATTATCATCTGCGAAATCATTCTTATCATTTATTAATAAATTATGGAATCAATATTAGCGATAAAGAGACGGTAAAAATTGTCGAGCATTGTCACCGCTTGAAAACAAACAAACAAAATAAAATTGTTTAAAAAAAAAAGGAACAAAAATTATTTACCTCCTGAGACTCGTCAGTTTTTACGTCGTTCTGGAAAAAAAAATTGATGAAAATAAAAAAAAAAGGCGTTGGAAAGAAATTTAAAAAATAATAAAAATGGTCTCGAAAAATTGTGCTGCGTGTAGAAAAATATATTGAGAATGTTGTCAATGTAAAACGAAATTGATCGATTTTTTTTCTTTTCTTTTTTACTTCGAAAATGGTTTGACGTATTTATTGTATGATTTTTTTCGTTTTGAAAATTACTCGATAATTTTATAACTCACTCGACGCTCATTTTGCCACTCTTGGGTGAGCTCGTTGATCTCCACGTCGTGTTTAGCCGCGAGTTGATCGCTCCTTTGATTGACCAAATCTTTCCATTTTCGTTCAACCTCGAGAAGCTCATTGGCGTGTTCCTGCTTAATTTTATTAATCGTATCAATCAATTTTTCCACATTATTGTGCTTGGCCTCGCTCTCCTTTTTTCTCTCCATGACCAAATTCTCAATTTCCTCGGATTTTCCTGTCAACTCGATTTGAAAATCTTTCAACTGCTCTCTGTATTGCTGGACGAGTTCCGATTCGTAATTTTGCTGTGACTCTGAAAAGAAATAAAATAATTTTTTCAAGTTATTTTTTCTCAGAGATTCGATTTTATTTCACATTTCACATAATTCTAAATTAAAGTTAAATTACTCATCTTGATCTGCATATGGATAAAAATAAAAACAAAAAATTAATTACCGAATCTCTTGTCGAGTGCCGACTGCAATTCCTCGTCCTTGTCGTGCAGCTGCGCCTGAAATTCCTTCACTAATTGCTTCAATCTCATGCTTTGCTCCGCTTCACTCGTCTCCAAAAATTCCCTCAATTTTTCTGCCTCATTTTTTAACTCGTCATTCAAACCCTCAATCTGCGCTCTTTGCGCCTCTGAACTCGACAATTTTATTTCATTATTTTGCAATTGAATCTGCAATTGTTCGATCAATTTTTTCAAACGATCATCCTCGTTAACATTCTCGATTTTTGATTGCATCTCCTTTTCTTCGAGCTTCGATTTACATTCAATCTCCAAATTTCTCATTTCCAATTCTTTCTCTCGATATTTTGCCGCATATTCGTCCGCCATCTTTTCGTTCCGAAGTCTGAAATCTTCCTCAACGTTTTTTCGCAATTCCTCAATATTTTCCAATCGTTCGGCATTTTCACCAATTTTTTTCAACTCTTCTTGTTGTCTCGAAATTTCATCTTTCAACGCAATAATTTCTTTCGCTTGCGACTCACAAATTTGTTTCATTTCTTGCAATTTTTCTCTCATTGCTGTTTCCGATTTTTCCAAATCGATGTTTGATTTTTCAAGCTCGTTCATCAATTCCTTCGACTCTCTCTTCTCCAATTCGAGACTCTCAAAGTTTTCACGAAGCGACGAATTTTTCGATATTTCTTCTTCGAGATTTGCGTTTGTTCGTAAGAGATTTTCTTTTTCTTCGGAATATTTCAAAAAATTTTCCTCAAGCTCGTTGATATTTTCGTTCAATGCTTTTTCTATCTCTTGGAACTTGGAAATTTCTTCCAATAATTTTGAACTTTTTACTCTTTCCGTCGCCAATTCTTTATTTTCCTTTTCAAGCTTTTCCTCGAGAGTGTTAATTTTCATTTCACTCTCCTGTATCGTTTGCGCCTGTCGATCCTTCAAAACTTTTAATTTTTTTAGCAAAACGTTTTTCGAATTTATCGTTTCTTTGAGAGCCTCGTTCGAAGTCTCAAATTCCATACTTGCGTTTTTTAGACTTTCCAATTCTGCTGTTTTTTCGGCTTTTTCTTCAGAGAGCTTGGAAAATTCAATTGACAAATTTTTCAGCTTCTCGTCAGAATCTTTCAATAACTTTTCACGCTCTTGCAGTTCCAATGTTAAATTTAATTTTTCCTCACTGAGTATTGACAATTCCATCTCCAAGTTTTTCGACTTTTCAATTGCTGATTTCAAATTTTTTTCACCATCCTGCAGTTGCTCCACAAACTTTGCTTTTTCTTCGGAATATTTTGAAAATTTATCCTCAGAATTTTGCAATTTTTCAATCATTTCTTGTAATGTTTTGTCACGATTTTCCAATTCCATCAAGAGTTTTGTCTTTTCTTCAGCAAGGTCAGACAAATTTATCTCGTAATTGTTCGATTTTTTCATCAATTCTTTCGATAATTTTTCACCATTTTCCAATTCCGACAAAAGTTTCAATTTTTCATCTGATAACTTGGAAAAATCATCTTCAAAATTTTGTAATTTTTCCATCATTTTTTGCACCGATTTTTCCCGATTTTCCAACTCAATCAAGAGCTTTGATTTTTCATCTGCAAGGACGGTAAAATTTCCCTCGGAATTGTTCGATTTTTCCATCAATTCTTTAAATGATTTTTCATGAATTTCCAATTTTGCCAAAAGTTTCAATTTTTCCTCGGAAAGTTTCAAAATTTCAGCCTCATCATTTTTTGATTTTTCAATTGTGTTTTCGAGTAATTTTTCACGTTTTTCGCTCATTTCGTTAACCGTTTTTTGACGATTTTCGAGTTGCAATGCAAGTTTTGATTTTTCCTCGGAAAGTTTGGAAATTTCTAGCTCGAAATTTTTCATTTTTTCCATCGTATCTTCGAGCAATTTTTCACGCTCTTCCATCGCAATACGAAGTTTTTCCAATCCTGCGTCTCTTAGTTCGCACTCGCCCTGGAAAAATTTCAATTTTTCTGCATAATCAAAAACGAGCTTTTCATGATTTTCGTGCTCAGTTTTTAATCTGAAAAATTCAATTTTATCGATTTCCATTTTATCGTGAAAATTTTTCTTTTCTTGCTCGTATTCGGACGTGAATTTCAAAATTTTATTTTCCAATATTGTATTTGTTTCTTCTAAACTTGTTTGCTTGCTCTCATGCTCCAATTTCATTTGCGAATTAACATTTGTCAAAGATTCGTTATTTTTTCTCAATTCTTCATTCGCTATTTCCAAATCTTCCAATCTCATCAAATCGCTTTTCATTGTTTTTTCTCGATTTTCCAATTCGGCCATTAATTTCGCTGATTCTTCGCCATTTCTCGTTAATTCCAAATTCGCCAATTTCAAATTTTCAACATTCTCTCTGGCTTGTTCCAGCTCATTTTGCAATGTTTCAAGATCATAAATTTTGAAATTTAATTGATCAATTTCGGCCATTAGTCGATTATTTTTTTTACTCGTTTCATTCCATCGATTGACTTTTTCTCGTAATTCCAAAATTTCCACATTTTTCTCATCTACTTCTACCTTCAATTTATCCCTGATATTTTCCAATTTTTTCAAACTCTCATCGTCCTTTTTATCCTCAAAAATGGCAATTTTTTTCAAATTTTCGACAAAAAATTTTCCCATTTTTTCTAATTCTTCATTACTCTTTTGACCGCAATCGGTCATCATGGATTTGATATGTTGACACGATTCTTTTAGCTCAACAATAATATTTCGGTATTCCAAAATATTTGAAATTAGACATTTTTTTTCAGCCATTAGCAAATCAATTTTTTCCACTCCAGAGCGCATTTTTTCTCTCAAGTCTTTAATCGTAGATTTGCAAGATTTCAATTCACGCTCAATTCCAAGAATTTCGATGCTCTTGTTCTCGCAATCTTCTTTCAGCCTTAAAAATTCATTCTCTTGGCCACAATTATTTCGCAATAAATTCAGCTCGCTTTGTTGCTTTTCGGCTCGTTCGTGAATTGTTTTTATCGCATCTACGTATGTTTGAACTTTTGAATTTAATTGCCTTATAATTTCGTCCTTTTCTACCTCAATTTTCGCATTTTCATCGACTCGTTCTTCCTTTTCACTCAAAATTTTCCCATCTCTCTCTTCGAATTGAATTTTCAGACTCAACAATTCTTCTCGCAATTTTGCACACTCAATTTGATAATAATTTTCTCCTTTTTCGCTGAATTCGGCTTGATTTTCATCCCTCGTGCCTTTTTCCAGTGATTTTTGCTCCAATTTTGTCAATTTCTCTTCATTCAAATTTCCTTCCAACTTGTTTGCAAATTTTTCCATCCCACTGGCATTTTTTCCTGCCTCATTTTGTTTTTCTTCCGCTCCATCAGTATTCTCCTTCATCGCCATTTCTTTTCGCTCATCTTTCGTCTCGTTATTTTTTTCAGCCTCGGAACGTTTCGTTTCGAAATTTCTATTTCCAATCTCATTCCGGTATTTGTCATCTTTTATTCTGGACAATTCATTTCGTAAACTTTCGCAAGTTTCCCTATAATTTTCCGCCTCTTGTCTCAAGCCAGTCGCTTCTGTCTCGATAATTCTCAAATCTTCCTCCCTTAATGCCAATTTTTCCATCAAATCGTGATTTTTCGCCTCCTCCTCGTAGAGCCTCAAGCCCATAATTTCCTCAATTTCAACGATTCTCCTATCCATTTTATCCTGCGCAAAATCATTCATTTTCCTTTTTCCCATTGCCCCATCCGTTCGTTCTCCCTCGACGTTTCGATCATTCAAACGTTTTAGCGTTCCAAATTCCGTTATATAAAGTTCCAAATTTTCTTGCAACTCTTCGCGAGTCTCTTTCGAAATTTTTAATTCATTCTGTAATTTTTTTATCTGTTCTTCCTTAACCTCGAGTTCCCGATGTATCGTTAATTTATTTTCAGCCAATGAGATGACAGATTCTTCCTCGCGTTTTCGCATAATCGTCATTTGATCGCGAAGATTTAAAATTTCATTTCTCGCCACATTGAGATCATCCTCGAGTTGGACAAATTTTTCGTTACTCGATTTACGTGATAACTCAAAATCACGCTCGGTTATACTCTTTTCATGCAATATTTCTGACATTTTTTCCTTGTTACGTTTTGATGATTCTTTGTATTTCGTTAACAGGCTCTCGAGCTTATCTAATTTTCCACGCAGTTGAATGTTCTCGGTGATAATATGAGATTCCTCGTTTGAGGCTGATTGAGTTGGATTGGACGTTAATTCTGAGCTAAGATCGAGCAAAAGTTCACTCGCTTCATTTTGGGCAAGTTGATCGATCGAATTTGACAGAGAAGTATTTGGAATTGGGCCATTGGCCTGCAAAAGTCGTACCTGTCGACAGACAGGTAATTTGATATTTAAATCGCCATTTTTCACATCATAAAGAAATTCAAATAATTTCAAAAAATCCTTTCACACCAGCTAACTTTATTGACCGAGAAAAAAATTAAGAAAAATTGTATCTAGCGTAAATTTCAGTTAATCAAAAAAAAAAATCAAAATTTCGAACGAAAAAAATCGCAAAAAAAGTTACTGCCAAATTTTATTATCGCGAATAATTAATTCGCGTTTCAAGCGAATCGTGAATTACTTTTTGAGTAAAAAAAATTGTTTTTAGGGCAACAGCTGAATAAAACTAACTTTTGTATTGAGAGTATCGATAACGTGATCTTTTTCCTCGATGTCATTTCTCAAAGCAGACTCTAAATGTGCTTTGGCCTGTTGCTCAAGCTGGCATTGTTCCTTCAAATCGCCAATTCTTCTCAATGCTTTGTCCTGCGTCTCGACCAGCAATGACTCAAGTTTTCCCTTGACACGTTCCATTTCACGATAATGATTCGCCAGATCGGTATAACGACCACGATATTTATTATATTTCATTTGAACTTTTCTGTACGCCGCATAAAGCTGATCTTTCGATATTCTCTCCAATTGTGGAGTTATATTTTCATCCACCTCACTTGCCGATTGTTCCATGTCGGACTGCAACAGTTGAAAGTGACAAAAAAAAAATTACTACCTCGAGAAAATAATAAAAAATTCCGGCAACACAGAAAAAGAAAATAGGAATTATAAAATTAAAAATTCAAGGCAATCGCATCGATTTTTTCTTTAGTAACGTACAACATTTTTTTATCTTTGGCCAATTGAAGAAATTGTCAAAAAAATGTTGATCGGAAGATTAAAATATTTTAAAACAAGAAAAATTTAATTTATAATCTACAGGTTGCAAAAATGCATTTAATCAATTTATTTATAATGCAATGACTCGTGAATAAGAATAAATTGATAGAATATTTTTGATTGAAAAAAAATAACGAACCTGAAGATGATAAATATTGCCGGGACTCTCGTAAGTTGGAAAAAAAGATGCAGCATCAACACTGGCAACGCTGCTCACCGAGGATCGTCGTGAAACTCCCATAGAATTTGAAGCGGTCGAGGTAAGATCGACATTTTGAAATCCATGCCTGGCTGGACTATTTTTTGGTGTTTCTGTATTAAAAAACGAACAAAATTAAAATTGTGTAGAGCTAAAAAAAATTGTTATTCCCAATTTATTTTAATTTATTTTCGAAATCATCGTAAAATTTATATACAAAAAAACTTTTAAAATTTGATCAATAGGAAAGTAATTTTTTTAATGTTCAAGGAATTATTTTGTGATTGAATTTATCGAAATTGTCTCACCATCACCTCCTTCGGTCAGGCTGAAATTATCATTCGATGCCGAAAGTTCTTGTATCGAGCTATTGGACAGGGCTGGTGAAACGACCGCCTAAACAGAGTGAAAAAATAAAATATTCAGTAAAATCGTGGAAAATTTATAACAAATAAATATGAAAATTAGAAGCATAGAATGAATTTTTAAAAATTAATATACTGATTGGTATGTTCGAATTTGGGGAAAAAAAAATCAACCACAAGGTTGACCATTGGGTGATAATATGTGAAAAACATTTTTTATTTGTTTTTAATTTTTATTATAATAAATGCTTCACATCTAGCAGACTTTTTTAAATTGAACTTTTATATTAACAAATTAATACACAAAGCAATAAAACTTTGAATGATGGAATTTTTTTTAATCTACAAATTATAAATTTGGGGGATAGAAAATTCTCATAATTTTAACTAAAATAATGTAATTAATTATAATAATTGCATTAAAAATTTGAATAATTTTATTTCTTCCACTCAAACATTTCTAATAATCTTTTTATGTTTACAAAATTTTATTTACGAGGAACTCATGTTACAGTGATAACTTCGAGGACGGTGAAATTAGCAATAAGCAATTTTTATTTCATTGCAATCAGCTAAAAATGTGCAAAATTTGGTTTATTTCTCCCTCAAAATAGTTGCGAATTCACAAAACTGCCTTGTGGCGGATGCAAATCAAATTTAATAGTTAAAAAACGAACCCCAATTAATGAGTTGAAAAATACTTTGAAAAAAACCAAAATAATGCATGAATAAACAATTCTCCGGTAAGTTATCATAAATTTGACGAAATATTAAATGATAACTCATTGATAAGTGCGCGTAATGATTCCCAAACTCAAATAATGCATGTATAAAGAATTCTAAATTTAATGAGCAAAAATCTGACGATATAGCAAATGATAAGAGATCTCATTGACAAGTGCGCAAAAATGATTATTCTGCACATGTAAATACGAACCAAGCAATATTTTTCAAAACCTCAAAAATTATACGTAGAATTACCAAAACTAAATGATGTCACGAGTTGAAGGAAACGATAATACATTACGAACCTGTGCCAATTGCTGCATACTAGCCTGCAGTCTGGCAGGCGATTGTTTCATTTCTTCGGCAAGTTTGTCCTTGAATTTTTTAAACATTTTAACATTTACTTATAATCTATTTGATACGCTCTTTTTTCTCCCGTTTTTTTTCAACGATTAACACCAAATTTAGCGTTTATTTACGCAGCACTCGATCGTCGATTCATCACTTAAACTGTTTACGTGGAAAGTTAGGTTAAGTATTGTCACCGTTATCTCAACAATCTGACAGGGAAAAACTTTGCGATCGCCTAATTACCGTTCACAACGAACAGAATTCTATCTCGACAACTTCAGAACAAGCATCGACGATTTCATTGGATATTATCATTGGGGCGGACCAATCGGAGAGCAGTTTGCTGCTCTGAAGTCAGATGGGGAAGAACATTCGATTAGTTCAATCTTTGCATTATTAATGAGCTTATAAGCACGCATAAATCATTATTATTAACTCGAATTGGGGCTTGTGTAAAAGAAAAATAGATTTAAAAACAAATTTTACATTGCTAACATGTTCGTGTGAGATTGTGAACATTCTTTCATCCGTTATTTAACGGTCAGATGACCAAAACCAAATCTCGGCACTTTATCGCAAATATCGCGTTTTAGGTGTGAATGAAACTTTATGTGTGAATGTGCTATTGAATGGCGCCGCCTGATGACAACAACTGCGTTGACGAGACCTCCAGTGCGATTTTAATTTTCGATTTAACGTATAAAGTAGACACATTATTCATGTGTTGATGGATCAGTGAGTCCTTCTGTTCATCGGAATAATGGTAAGCATAGTTATTGTCCTTAATTCGATAAATTTTACTATCAAACTAACATAGATAAATTTGATTAACATGGACATAACCTCATATTTTTCATCTTCACCGGAACATTAATCAAAGAGTTTGTATTAATCGTTTATCAAATCGAATGATAAATGATCGAACAAATGAACGCCACGGCACATTCTTCTAATAATTAAGAGAATGCGCTGGTTATTGTACAGATTTAAAGAGTAGTTTTGGTCTTTCCGATGTACTTTGGCGGGGATAGGTAAAAAAGTGTACGATCAGTGGGGCGAGCACTTATCGATTGGTGTGCCAGAAACAAAACAGCATCGATTTGCAAATTTCTACACATTACTTCCTTACAGTTTTATATATTTAATCTATAAATATATATTTTTTAGCTTTAATAAAAGCTCATGTGATGTTAAATATAACATCACACGAGCACCTGATTTTTTGAACGACATTAATGAATTTCGTGCGAATTGAGGGGAAATGTAGGAAAAGTGTAAGAGTTGAGCGACAGCGATCGCGGTGGCGCATTTGAGTAGTCTCGCTCTTCCGTAGCTCGGTTTAGTACCGAGCTACGGAAGAGCGAGACTGAGCGCCACAGATTGTTAACTATTTTTAAATATATTATATAAAATCAGCTAATCATTTTTGTAGGCTCTTTTTTTGTTTATAAATTCTATCATGGATACGCTACTTTAAAAAAAATCGTCGTACACCACTATTACTTCATAAATTTATAAAAATTAATAAATTATCGTCTATCCATGCAAGTCAATTCTGTGCATCTTCTCAAAAGTTCAAAAATTGTCCGCAGCGACGCTGCTTGACCATTATCAATAACTCATCTTCGGTATTATTATTTTTTCAAATCAATATTAAATTTAAAACACGGATTATTTCGTGGAACATTTATACCTGAGGCATTCATAATTTGAGACCATACACATCAAAGCTTCTCATAAGTTCTAAATTTTTCCATAAATGATTTCCTTCTTCGATGTGAAACTTCAAAATGTATATATGATTTTTTTTTTTTAACTATAATTACTAAAATGGATACATTTCCATCGGAAAATCTCCACTTTCGTCATATAAAAAAAATGCTCGATAACATGAATCGTCTCGGCCCATTTACCTCTCACGATTTAAGACGTATTCTAATTTCAATAATTCGATACATTTTTTTTGTTTGTTTTTCGTCACGTGACCTCTGTTTTCTTGATAATTCGCTCATATTGCATATTGTTTTATTTTCTCGTTGAAACTTAAGGCATCGAACGATGGAATTCCGACAAGTGCCATCCCAGGATTTCCACCCGCAGGACCAAGCATTGCACCAGGATTTGTTCCACCAATGATGCCACAAGCGCCTTTCATACCTCCTCCGGTAATTCCACCGGGACCTCCAGGAATTATGCCTCCGCAATTTACCATTCCACCACCTGGTTTTGGTTTTCCAATCTCTGGCGGACCGCCAGCAGAGACAGGAGTTATTGGTATACATTTATTATTATTATTATTATTATTATTATTATTATTATTATTATTATTATTATTATTATTATTATTATTATTATGATTATCGCGCACTTATCAGTGAGTTAGATAACTCGAGGTCGAGTAACAACAAACTTAGAGAAAAAAAAGCGTAAAATGAAAATGTCATCGACGACGGTGACCCCCTTAGAGATTGAAAATTAAAAAAAAAGAAAAACGAAACTTTGTCCCCCAGTTTCCAGTCAGCATCTCAATTCTCGCTGGATCACACTTAAAAATTCAAGAACAAAAAAAAAAAAGTCGTATGCAGAATATTTTCCAGGCTCGAGACAAATTTATGGAATTTTTTGTTGGTGAAAATTTCTCAAATAGACGATAAATAATGAAATGTGAAGAAAGATACAAAAACAAAATAGAAAAAATGTCATTGCCAACTTTTTTCTACGCTCGGAGCAAATTTAGCAAATGGTTTTTTTTTTTAATTTTCTTTAATTTTAATTATTTTAAATACTTAAATTCACATACAAGTTGAGTAAGTTGAAAAGAAAAATTTAAATTGAAACAAAAACAAAAAAAATTGCAGCTGCGCCACCCCAAATAACAGGCTCGGTAGTTCCTCCACCAGCCCCTTCAGCAGGTGACATGGCTTCGGTCGATTCCAACGCTACGTCAGATACGAAAAAGTCCGAATGGACAGAACACAAAGCTCCGGATGGTCGAACTTATTATTACAATGCTGCGAGTAAGCAATCATTATGGGAAAAACCTGACGAGCTCAAAACACCAACAGAATTGCTTCTCTCTCAATGCCCATGGAAGGAATACAAATCTGAGAATGGAAAAGTTTATTATCATAATGTTAGTACAAAAGAATCAAGATGGACGATACCGAGTGAACTCGAGGATCTTAAAAATCGTATAATAGCTGAAGGAGCCGCAGCCGCGGCTGCTGTTGCTGTCGCGAGTGCAACAAATACGTGAGTCTCTTCCATTTTCATGTAAATTTCACATTCGGTTGGAGAAAAAAACAAAGAAAAAAAAAATGGAATGAATAAATGAAAAATGATGAGAAAATCGTTTAATCCGAAATTGTTGTTTGTCTGTAAATAGAGGATCAGCGGCTGTCTCAATTCAGCATTTATCGCCGAGTATAACTTCGTCAATTGCACCAATTGGTACTCCAGAGCCAGGTGGAAAATCAGCAATAGAACAAGCAATGGCGGCGACTTTAGCGGCTATAAACATACCAACGCCCCCAGCAAAACCTGACGAGGACAGTAATTCAACGAAAGGTTCGGCAAATGGCAGCAGAACGAGCACACCCGAGCCAAAAATGCAATTCAAGGACAAAAAAGAAGCTATCGAGGCTTTTAAAGAATTGCTCAAAGAACGCGAAGTACCATCAAATGCGACCTGGGAACAGGCAGTTAAAATGATACAAAATGATCCACGTTATCCCTCGATGAAAAAGCTCAATGAGAGAAAACAAGCATTTAATGCTTACAAGACTCAAAGATTGAAGGAAGAACGAGAACAGGAAAGACTCAGGTTGGTTAAAAATTATTTACATTTTTTACATCTCACGCGACTTCTGACACGAGAAATTATGTTACGTCTTCGAGGTTTCCTCGATTTTGGATTGCATGGACGCGGCGCCTCAGAGGTCATAGAAACAGAACATGTACACAGGACAAATAAATAAATTAACACGTAATTTAGGATTTTTCTCCCGATGAACGATTTAAATCGAGATATCGAGTTTAATTTATCGGAATTAATTGAATTGCAGTTCAATTCGTAGATTAAATAAAAGTCCATACAATAAACATAAGAAATCGGAATCAAAGTGAAGAATGTAGTATGAAATTTGGATTCGATTGTTTGATTTGCATTTAAATTTGTTTTTTTTTTAATCATTTTATTATTGAAACTGGGAAAAAAATTAGACCGCAAATAACATACTCGAAATGCCATGATTTTTACAAATTCCATTAGAAAAATAATTTTCTCATGTATCTAATTATTTTCATTACAGACTCAAGAAAGCAAAGGAAGACTTGGAGCAATTTCTTCTCGATCACGAAAGAATGACGAGTACGACAAAATACTACAAGTGCGAAGAAATGTATGGAAATCTTGAAGTTTGGCGCTCGGTCGGTGATTCTGATCGTCGTGATATTTACGAGGATGTCATTTTTAATCTTGCAAAACGCGAAAAAGAAGACGCGAAACAGCTAAAAAAGAGAAATACGAAGAGACTAGCTCAGGTAAATTTATGAAAAAAAAAAAAACTAGGCAAAACTTCTTTTCAAAAAATGTTGGAATCTCAATAGTGTTTGAAAAAAAAATCTTTAGGTTTTGGATACAATGACAGAGGTTAATTATCGAACTACATGGCAAGAAGCACAAGCATTATTGCTACAGCACACATCTTTTGCCGAAGATACCGATCTTCTCGAGATGGACAAGGAAGATGCAATTCTTGTTTTTGAAAATCATGTAAGACAATTGGAGAAGGACGAGGAGGAGGAAAGGGAACGTGAGAAGAAGAGAAGAAAGCGACAGGAAAGAAAAAATCGTGATGGTTTTATCGTAAGTTTTAGTCAATAATTTTTTTTTTAATACTTTAGTCTAATGTGCACGAAATATTGTTCGTTCACATTACATTTAGGACCATCAAGGAGCGGCCAAATATGTTCCCGGCGTTTTTCTCTTGTTCCATCATGGTCACATAACATATTTTACCGTTTAGTTCAAGTTTAGTTACAACGTAGCATTGACTATTTTAATTACTCTTCCATTGATTTATTTATTTGTTTTATTTATTATTTATTTATTTATTGTTTTTTTATTATTTATTCACTCATTTACGGAACAAGCTCGATGGCATAAAAATTGCTAGCATACTTGTCAAAATTAGCGAAAAAGATTTAAAAAAGTAGAAATAAAATTGTTTTTCAGAGCCTTTTGGACGAATTGCACGAGCAAGGAAAACTCACGTCAATGTCTTTGTGGGTTGAACTTTATCCAATGCTTTCGGCTGATCTTCGTTTCTCGGCAATGTTGGGACAGCCTGGCTCAACACCTCTTGATCTTTTCAAATTTTACGTCGAGGATCTAAAATCACGTTTTCACGATGAAAAAAAAATAATTCGTGAAATTCTGAAGGACAAAAATTTCGAGGTCCAAGTTAACACGACATTTGAGGAATTTGCGACAGTTGTCTGTGAGGATCGAAAATCTGCGACACTCGATGCTGGCAATGTTAAACTGACGTACAACTTGTTGCTGGAAAAAGCCGAAGCACGTGAGAAAGAACGAGTCAAGGAGGAAACACGAAAATTCAAAAAACTCGAAATTGGCTTTAAAAATTTGTTAAAAAATCTTGAGGTTGATTATCAAATGTCGTGGGACGAAGCCAGAACTAAAATCGAGGAAGAAATTGATTTTAAAGCCATCACACTAGAGAGTGAGAGGGTGAGAATATTCAAGGAATATCAGCATGAACTTGAGGAGAGTTGCAGCCATCATCATATACGCAGTAAGAAGAAAAAGGCCAAGAAAACAAAGAGAAAATCACGATCGCGTTCACACAGCGTAAGTATTATTATTGTTGTTGTTATTGTTATTATTTTTATTGCGTTGAAGAAAAAAAAACAAGACGAAGATAAAGTTCTTGAAACTATCTGAATTATCAGACAATCACATTGTGAGAAAATAGATCACAATTTAAAACGTTACATTGATTTCGCATTATATTTTTTTTTAATAGAATAGAATTTTTTTTTAACGTGGCAGCCAATATCGAAATAGGAAATTCGTAAATGCACAAAATTGGTAAAATAATTAATACAATAATTGAAGAAGAAAAAAGGTTTAAGTTTCAATTTTAAGCTCTTTCGTTATTATTGTACGAAAAAATACAATTAAATTTCGTAATGAGTTCCAACTAGTTTTCCGATAATTCGTTAAACTTTATTTTTTGTTCTTAGTCACTAGTTTTGATTTTAAATTTGTTTTCGTTAATATCAATTAATAATAATTATTGGAGCTATTATAAAAAAAAACATTAAAAAAAATATTTCAGGAGTCCGAGGGCAGTGAAAAAGGAATGAAGAAGAAACGGCACAAGTCACGATCGCCCAGCTTGCCGAGCAAGTCCGAAAGTTCGGAATCCGATTGTCGTAAATCAAAGAGAAAAAAGACGAAGAAAAAACGGGGACGTAGTCATTCGGTGAGTTAAATCTAATTGTTTATTAAAACGGATTTTTTTTTTTTTATACATCTTAACATTTTATTTAAGGAAATTGTAAATCCTCGAAATGATTTTCAATTTCACCATTTCAAATCTCAAAATTTTATAACAACTTTGCGAAATCTTTGACATTTAAAAATTTCTATGTACTAATTTTTTAATTATATCGAAACGCTATTCGGTTTTTAATCAGCCGCCATTTTTAAGTGCAAATTTTTGAGTTTTTTTACAATTAATTATTTTACGAAAAAAATAATTCCACAAACATTTTATGTGTTTTTTTTTTACGTTTTTTTTAAAGCGATCACACTCGAGATTGCCATCATCGGAAGATTCACCGGATCGAAGAAAAAAAGAGGAGAAACACCGACGTGCTTCAGGACACAGTGAAGGTTCAGTAAATGACAACGGTGAACATCATGAACTTTCGGAAGACGAGCTTGAGAAGCAGAGAGCTCAATTACTGCGTGAATTACAAATGCAGCAAGAAGAAAATTAAATTGTCGACAATAATACCAACTTTGTTTGATATTTATCAATTTCGCTGGATTTTATTCCAAGCTCTGATTCGATATCGTCTCAGAAACCAATCAATAATTCGACGAATTTCCTGGAATTTGGACTAAATAAAAATAAGATTGAAAAACAAAGAACAATCCAATTATCGATATGAAATTTTCAATGACCTTGGTGAAAATGATTCTTAATCTAATACTGTGCTTCAACCCCAAAAAATGGTTGAAATTTATGATGAAAAATCGAAAATTTTATTTATTTCCCAAAACTTTTCAATAGTATAACAATAACATTAACAATCCATTGAAAAACGATTCATCGCCAAAAGTGGTCATTCAAATTTTGGCGCCACGCGACCGATATGATTTGAGTGACGTAGTTGAGTGTGAAATTAGCCACAACTCATCGTCTATATATATAAGGCGCTTTTGAGAACCACTGTACGTCAAACCGGCACAAAATACCGTAAAGTCCATGTCCATAACCTCAAAACAACAAAGCTCGAACTATTTTACGCCCAATTCGCATATTCAAATTAAATTTGTAAAACTTAATTCAAATTATAAAAAGCATCAAAATGCATGATTGGATTGAGTCGAACCTCTCGGAACTTTTGAATTTCATCGTTCCTGAAGATATGACGCAGTAAGATACAACAATTAAAAAAAAAAAAAGAAAAATCATCAATGAACAGCAACAAACATTTGTCCAAAGTACAAGCAATTCGCGTGAAATTAAATCAATACTTTTATATTTACAGAATAATCATGAAATTTGAGAATGAGCAAGATCTCGATGATTATCTCCAAACGTTGCTCGACAATACAAATCCAAAACATCGTCAATTCATTACAGAATTGAAAAAAAGACGTTTTTCAAATGGCCCAATGTCGTCTCGTGGCAACAAGACCAATAATCAAAAAGTTGCTCAAAAACAGAATGAGAAAAAAAAGGGAAAATCAAGGGAAAAGGGAAATATCGTGGCCGAGGAAGTTCCAAAGGCTGTTGATAAAGTTGAAAAGAAAAAGACACAATTTGTTAATCTTTATTCACAAGAGGGCAAAGACAGACAGACTATTTTATTGAAAGGTTGGAATTTTAAAAAAATATCCTCTATTAAATTAAGGATAAATCAGTGATTAAAGTCACTTAATTTATGGGAAAAGTTTAATATTCCTGCGCGTTAATTTAAGAGACGGGAAGTATTTCATTTTTTGGGAAAACTCAAAATTTTCCAAAATGTAAACCACTTTGTCGATTTTTGCCAAAATAAATACCAATCATTCTTTTCCTATTGCATACTCATGCAAAAGTCCTTAAAATAATTTAAAAATTTATACTAAATGCAGTCCAAAATTCTCAGCTGCAATTTGGTTAATTTTTCTTTGTTTCTAGGAAGACACAAATGTGACTGCGAGGCAAAAATTCACCCACTCGTTAACAATTGTTTGAACTGCGGTCGTATCGTTTGCACTCAAGAACGTGCGGGTCCCTGTTTGTTCTGTGGACATTTGGTTTGCACGCCCGATCAACAGACAATACTCTCGAGCCAGACAAAACAATCCGACAGTCTTTACAACAAATTGATGGATCAAAAACCTGCAAAGCTAACTGAGGATGCGCTTAAACACAGGGACAAGCTTTTGGAATACGACAGAAACAGGCAAAGCCAATTTGCTCCGATCATAAAGAGAACGGAATATTGTTTAAATCTTTTTTTAAATTTTTTATACTAGATACTCGATTTAGATTTAGTGTACTAGATACTAGATTGGGAAATGGCCTTGCATCAGCAAATATTTTATCATGAGATTATCCATTGATCATTGATAGCTCATTCGCAGGTTTTCAAACTTTATTCGTTGAGAAAGGGCATGATTTATTTTATTGGCCACTTTTCTAAACCAAAGATTGTTGTCTTGCATAATAGCCAAAAAAAAAAACAATCATAAAATAGTATTCTGTGATCGAAATGTTCATATTTATTTAATATTTATTATTTATTGTTTTTTTTTTGTATTTTTTGGGCACGAGTGCGATTATTTCTCAAATTGTTATTTGGATAAAAAAAAATATAGAAAATATTTCGCATATTTTACAGTGCTCGAAGAACCGAAGTAATAGACGACGAGAGTGATTATTTTCAATCAAGCAACAGCGTATGGCTGTCGAGTGTCGAACGTGAAAAGATGGAAAAACGGGAGCAAATTATGAGAGATAAAAAATACGAGTCACGCTTAACGAAAAAAATCACCCTGGACTTTGCCGGCAGGGAAATCATTGAGGAAGTGGAAGATTTCGATGAAGCGTTGAATGCAGAATTACGTGAATCTGCTGAATCAATGATCGCCAGGATAGAAGATAATCCCAATATCTGTCCTTCTATAGAATTCGAGCGTCCAACGGTATTATCAATTTAAAATAAATAAATAAACGTTATAGCGATTAAAAAAAAAATTGAAATATAATTTAAAAGTGTTTTGCTAATAATAATTCTTTTAATTACATTTTTAGTATCAATTTAAAATAAATAAATAAACATTATAACGATTTGAAAAAAAAAAGAAATATAATTTAAAAGCGTTTTGCTAATAATAATTATTTTAATTACATTTTTAGTACGTCGAAATGAATATTTTCCGTACGAATAATAATCCTGGATCAATGCTCGCAAATCGCAAATCTTGTCACAATCGTATTCAGGACAAAGAGTACTTGGAAATGGTGGATGAAGGTGTATGTCTTAGCTTGCATCAGCCCTATGCCTCACTTTTAGTCGCTGGAATTAAAGTGTAAGTTAGTAATAACGAAAAAAAAAACTTTTACTTTTCCTCATAGAAAGTTTCAAGTTTTTCATGCCAGATTGTTAAAAATCTTCCAAAATGTCCTTAAATATTTACAATTTGTGCGTCTTATGGACAAAAAAAACACTTATAAGAAAAGAACAGCTTGAGCTGTAAAGTTAATATTTCAACTCGCGTTTAAAGTTTTGGCATCGCTTTGTTACGAATGTTGTTGAAAAAAATTGAAATTTAATAGAAATTTGCAAATTTTCATTCTTAATTCTCTTCCGCTTTCGTCGGCAGTCACGAGGGAAGAACTTGGTACTCGTCTCATCGTGGCAGACTCTGGATCGCTGCAGCATCAAAAGTTCCGACCACAGAAGACATTTCCATGATGGAAAATCATTATAGAGTTTTGATAAATGGTTCTTATATTTTTTTTTTTACTCATACTTTTTCGTAACAATTTTTTCAATAAAATTCTTATTTCATTTTTTTTTTCATGCACATTTCATGCTTTTTTTTCACTCAGAAAACATCAAAGTACCGAGCAATTATCCGACTGGATGTTTGCTCGGTTGCGTCACGTTGTCGGACGTTTTGCCACAGGAAGAATATCGCGTCCTTCATCCGGAAGGTGAAAATGATTCTCCGTTTGTCTTCATTTGTCAGGATTGTCACGAGCTGCCATTGAAATTTCCGATGCAAGGAAAACATAAAATATGTAATGAAAAAAAAAAATTTATTAACAAGACCGAAAAAAAAACCGTGCGCTGGCATAAATAATTATTTGTTTAACTTTTTTTGTGTTCGCAGTCAAACTGGATAAGAAAATTCATCAAGCTGCGATGAAGTCATTGGAACGTTCGTTGAAAATTCGAGCGTCATAAATTTTTCGCCGAATGCTCTGATGAAAATATTTTTAATTCCGTTGGTATTTCTTTTGGCTAGTGAAAAAAAAAGTTTGTAATTATAATAAACAAATGCAAAAGGAAATCGTTCGATATGCGCAAAATACACTTTTTTCTTTACCTCGTCCGAGAATAAAATATTCAAAGGTTTGTTTTTTTTTTCAACTCGAGAAGTTGAAATTTGGAGCAACAAATCCGTGTTCCTTGATGAAAAAAAAATATTTTTATTTTTTTAGCAAAAAATTAACTTTATAACGTTGATAAAATTATAATAAAAAATCAATTTTAAAGTTAACATTTTTTTTTTTTTCACCTTACATTGACTCGAAAAAAATGCTATTTCTAAACGGTTGGGTTGAAAAATCTGAAATAATTGAGAAAAAGTCTCTTCAAACTGTGATACCTGCTACTAAGTTTGTCGTTGGCAAAGTTTCAACATTTTTGCGGGATTCTGGGGAAAAAAATGCTTGGATTTGTAGATAACGTCTCATATGTAAGTCCATTGCAGATAGGGGATTCCCATCGCAATAAGAAAACAAAGAAACGAAGACGGAATATATTCAATTTGAAATAAAATTGTTGGATTTCAGTTTTTGTTTCTTTGGTATAGGAAGAGCGAGGGAAGTTCATACAAAGAAGAAAAATCCCGAAGGCTTTTAAAATCTTTGTCTAGTCCAGTGCAAGTTTTATTAATCCGTTGGTCCTTTGGTGAGCTAAAATAGAATTGCCTAACGCATGATCAAGATAATTTTTTTTTTTACCATAATTTTGACTAGACCACGTACTAGCTCTTTCATAATTTTTTTTCTTTCATTTTTTAAAATGCAAATAAATCACCAACATTCATACAAATGTATTACATATTTTTCTCTTTACAGCAGACCTCTCTAGGCAAGCAGCTTTTGAAATTACATAGTAGCTGCCATAAAAATTTTATATCCTGCACATTTTCAGATATAATACATTATTCGGTTTAGTCATTTTTTTTTCCACTATAAAATTACACTTTCTCTTTCTCTCTTCTTCTTCTTCATCATGTAACGATAAATTGGATCGTGACTACATGTAAATTCGAAAAATACTGTGCCTGCTTGCGGGCAGTTGTAGTTTTTTTTTCTCTTTAAATTCGTCGTTTTCTTAGTGCCTCGGTTGTCATATACGAAAAATTAAGAAAAAAAAACATTAACTATATATACTTTTTATACTTGTCGTTACCATCGTAAAATGCGAGTAACTATTTTTTCATCGTTCAATCTTCGGCAATATACAAAACTTTTTCGTATTTTGTTTTCTTTCATTCGAGAATTATTTGCTGATTATTCGACAATATTTTTCTCCAAACGAATTTGGGAACACGAAAGTCCAGCAGAAAACGATAGATATACACTATACATAAATTTATAATGACTTTACTCGTAACAATTTTTTTTTTATGTAGCTTTAGGTACCTATTTAATAATAATAATAATAATAATAACAATAATCATATTAATAATAATAAATAAATAAAAAAGCGAAACAAAGTACACGAGTAACAATATTAACGATAAAATTGATAAATAACTAAACTTAGGAAGATAATCTAGAGATTATTTTTGACAATCTCATTAACTTCAAGGGAATCAGACTTGAGATTTTGGATACGGAAAAATTTACGACTGTAAAATAATCGAGGAGTTAAAAAAAAAGATTAATGCAACAAAGCAAAATTCACAAAAAGCACAACTTACTCGGGTCAGTATATTCATATTATTAAAATACAATATAAATACATATTTAAGAATCCTCAATGACTTTGCATAGTTTGTGCTCATTTTTCTTTGTCTTATTTGGATATTGCGTTGCTTTCCCGATTAAGAAAATGGAATAAACCATCACCACAAAGAAATCCATAAATATTCTCTTTTTGTCAGCGATAACGAACGAGGCAACCGTTAAAATTTCAATATCTCAACGCCATTTTCTCCTTAACTTATTAATTCTAGAAGCAAAATCCATCCAACAATCTTTTTTCCCGTAGATATAAATATGTCAATATAGATTGTCATTAGGTCGAGATTTCGATCACCACGAATTCAGGCCTACGTTTTTCTATGACTTTATAGGTGCAAGTCCAGAACAAAATTGAATTACATGTATCGACTTAGCGAACATGAAATCCAAATTTACTATGCAACTGTTTGTAGTTATTTTTCGTTTTGAGCTTTTTTCGAAGAATCGTTTTTTTTTTCCTTGTCGATCATCGATACAGAATATTAATTATTCTACAGATTTATCAGGTTTCGCAAATATTTGTAATGATTTTCTTTTTACTGCCAACGACAAAGCGTGATATCGAGTTCAGCAGCGTTGCTCTAATAAAATTATTGACAATTGTTATTTTTCACAAGTTTTCGCTTTTACAGAGAATTAAAAAAAAAAAATGGCAATTGCAAAGAGTACCTCTTAGCTGAAACATTATTTTTCTCACTTCTGTGGCAACAGAAAAAGCACAGAAATTATTTCGCTCAGATTCTATTAGCAGAAAATTTTTCGTGACCCAAAAAGGTTACCGATAAGCAGTTTCAATTTTTTTTCCAACTCTCCAAATAGTACATGTCATCTGAAATATTTTTTTTTCACTTTCCACGACATGAAAGAAGTTGCTTGAATTATTTCGCTCAGATTCTATTATAAAAAAAAATTTTGTTGCGTAAATATCGAAATTATTATTTTTTTTTCTATCTTCCAAGACATCAAAGAAGATAGTGGAATTATTTCGTTAGGATTCTATTTGCGAAAAATGATTTATTTCCCAGAACAGGAATCGGTCGCGAGAAAATCACAGCTCCAAATAATTTAATTGGAGCAACGCCCCTACTTTCCCTACCACGATAAACGCTCTATTATATTTCTCTTTATGTTAATAAATAATAATGACAATGATTATAAAAATTATAAGCTCAAATATAAGTAGGCGAGTCCTTCAAGCTAGTGTCACAAGCTTCGCAGGTAGCGGCATTTTTTTCATTGACAAGAGTACATTTTGGACATTCTTTGCCACCGCTTGCTAGTGGCTTATCCTCGTTGCCTTTTCTCCTCGATTTACCGCACATTTCGCAAATTTCTTTCTCGTAAGAATTTAAAAAAGTGCAAGTTGCACAATTCCATCTATCCGATCCAAGAGATTTTCTGACCTCGTGTTGCTTATTGTTGTCCCTCGTCGAATCGACTTTTCTCGATGTGCCCTGAGCCTCGTTAATACTCTTGTAGACATTTCTCGAACTTGGCATTGTGTTGCTGTATTTTTTTCCATTTTTCTCAAAGAGACCAAAGTTTTTTTCATTCACGGATTCACCAGAAGCAACGATCGAGTCTGGAAATTCCAAAGAGCCTTTTTTCCGTATTTCCAGACTCTCACGAGCTCGATTTTCTTGTCCATTGGCTATTTCCAACTCACCGTCATTAAAATGTATTCCTCTGCTTCCAGTGGCCAGTCTTTTTTTTTCGTCTCTCGTGGCACGAGTTCCATACTTTTCGTATTTTTCATCCAGATCAACATTGACGAGGGATCGAGAATTTTTTTGCTGCAATCTCGTTGAATTTTTTGCTTCGAGCATCAATTCCTTTTTTCTGAGAACATCGTCTCGTTCACCAAGATCTTTGGAATAACCGCGACTCTCGAGACTCTTGTAAACAAATTCCCAATCATTGTCTTTTTCATCAATATTACGAGCTAATTTGCCACCAGAACGTTTCTCGACTCTTGCATAATCTTGACGATCGCTCATTGGATTACCGCGAAAATCAATCTCGTCAGTTTCATTCTCGTGAATTTTTGATTTGCTCGACTTGTTCGAAATTTCATTAAGTACCGGACGATTCATGTCGTAATTAACAGTAGTCGGTAAGGCTGGTGTGTCAAGCTCAATGAGACGACCAGTTGGTACTCTCGCAGCATGTCCGGGTACCGACGTCATTGTACTTCCCATTGTTGACTGACCCATTGGATAATAATGATTTATCGTTGGTCTGCACACATAAGGATTTACAGAACGATTCGACAAATTGCCCGAGTCTATCGGGGCAAAATAAAAATTTCCATCAGACGGATAAACACTGTCGGGTTTGCACATCGTTTGGGGCAATATCGCTGCGTTGTAATTGTTCGTCATAACGTGATAGGGAATTGCCGCGGGTAAAATAGCAGCGACAGAATTTTCCATGCCGAGAGGCTGCTGACCATGATGAGGATATTCGCGATATGAATTTCTTGAATTTTTCTCACGACTTTGATGCATACGCTCGAGAAAACGAAAATTTAATGCACGTATTGCTTGATCCGACGTACCGACGGAGTTGCAACGAAATTCGAGAACTTCAAGCCAGGATACTGTGAAATTTTGCGTGACGCTTTCCCATATCTCCTTCAATATCTGTATCCAAGATAATATTTTTATTCGAATCGGCTTGTGGCAATTTTAATCCAAGTTTTATTACTTTTATCTTGAAAAAGACTCGATTAGTTCAAGCACGCTACCGCCCGAGGCGCTCGTGGCCGTTTAAATTTTCCGTACTATTAGTACGTACTATTATGTGCCATTGTGCGTTCCATCTGGCGGTAGCGTCAGTAACTAAAAAGTGTTTGATGGAAAATAAGAAAGGGTTTTTGAGAAGTGGCGAAAGGTACCAGCCTTTTCCGTCCAAATTTTAGTTATCGCACAGATAATTTGCTTCAATTTAATGTGAGTTTCCGAGAATCATTTGTGTTCCCATTATATTAAAATAAACTGTACAAGGCCAACATCACACATGAAATCTTTGATTTCGTAAAATTTATCACAAAAATATTTCAATTAGATCGTAGAAAAAAAAAATTCTCTCTTTCTACTGGAGCATCCCTGGCTTGCCATTCTTACTTCTGGATGAAAAAAGGCTTATTTATCGAGAATGTTGAAAAAATGATAAAAATACCTGACATTCGACGAATGCGACAATCGCGTCTCTACTGATGCTGGATACTCTGTCTGGATCTATGGGTCCTTCCAGAGTCAAAACACCAAGTCCCGTGTGTTTGTAGCCCATGAGTTCGAACATTAATTCCGCACCTATCAGATTAGCCTCTATTTCGTGCTTGTAATAGCCGCTATACGTCTGCAATTAATATGCCAATATTATCATACTGAGCAAAGGAGAATTGACGATTCTGAAGAGTTTCAATTCAGTCCCCATTGAGTTTTGAGTCATTGCATAAATCTAGTGAATTACAAGTCGAATCGATTTGAAAAATTTCATAACTATTCCGTGAAATTGAAAGAGAAAAGTCGAAACAAAATATTTTTTCAATTTTCTAACTATGAGAAGGAGCCATTTAGATGATTGGAAATTTTATTTTTCAAGGCTTTGGGGCAAGGATTTAAAAATATTTCCGGACCATTCTGAACTCATCAGTTATTGTAATAGTGGAGAATAATTGAGGTATGTGAAAGTTAAAATAGGAGTAGAAAGTCCAAAAGTAACGAGAGTATTCCCTTTAATTTAAATGCATACCCTCAGAGTTCTGTATTCCTTTCGCCAAGGCTGAGCGAGTAAATTTGCCGCATACAAGGAAAGAGCCCGCCAAGCTGTGCACGCTCTGTAACCACTGAAATCCTTGACCGTTGCGGCAGAACGATGAAGTATATCAGCGGTTTCTTGAAAAACGTATTTTCTCTCATTTGGAACATGGCATAAATATTCTTTTATGAAACCCTCGAGTTTTTGTCGCGCCTGAAGTTTCGATGGACTTTCCTCAAGCTGCAAATATGCCAAATGACTTTCCTCAAGTCTCATACTGATTTCCTGTAGCATATCCTTTCCACCCATAAATCCCATCGTGTCGAGCGCCATTTTTCTTTAATATGAGCCTTACAGGTTCCTTTGAACCTGTAAAATGATCAAAGTGGTGAAAAAAAATATATATTCAGTGTTATTATTATATATGATTTATTGAAAGTTCGAAATTATAATTGTACAGTTTGAAGGACTTTTTTCTGTTTCTGTTCCTTTACCCAAAATCCTATGCGAATGTCGAAATTTGAATAAACTCAAAATACTTCAAACTGAATGTTCTGAGCTCTAAAAAAATCAGGTCCACATCATAATAATAATTTTTCATAATGTTTTGATTCAAATTAAAAGTTACATACTCAAAGCAATAATGTGAATAAATATTTGCAAAACAAATAGAAAATAATTTATGGAAAAATATCAATTTATAAATTCACTCATGTCTTTGAAGTTTAAATTGAAAGAGCCATTTTAGGATAAAATTTTGTGTACAGAATAATGTGTCGAACTAAAAAAAAAATTGCTAAAATTCTGTTAAATGCAAAATTATAGATGAAATGCAGTAAAAAATATATATATATCTTACATTACTGGGATTGGGTCGTCTTGAATTTTTTTTTTTTGTTTTTTACGAAACCATCTTGGAAAACGAACCTCCCTATTAACCCAGTGTCCGATCCAAGTCCCTTGACTGGTAATTACTAGCTTCGACCTATAAATAATCATCGAATTTATTTATAGAACAAACGAGAGTAAAACATCTAAAAGATTGTCCCTAAACTTTAATTTTCATTCAATGATATTTTATCTTCTTTACCATTATAAGTTTTCCTCATTCACGAAATTCCTGAAATTTCTTAATTTTAACCATTTTCGCGTCTGTCACCGATAATAATAGCACAACACATTGCCAAAATTGTTACAAAATTTATTGTATTGTAAACAGAAAATCCTTAATAACAGTCATAGGCATTTTTTGGAGGTTATGTTAGCGTTACGTCACGAAAATAAGTCAAATCAGTGTTGAAATTGTTGCCGAGCTTCATTTACACTTACAAAACTTTTGAATTATGAGCTAAAAGGAAATTGTGAGAAATAGGAATAGAGGGAGACGTGAATTTCCTTAAATTTGCCACCAAAAGGCAGCGAGCATTTAATTTTATCCTTCAATTCCATTTCGGTTGTTAGGAGCAAGTTTGATTAAGATATTTCGGATGTATTGCGCGGATAAATATTATTTAATTGGGGAATACCCAAATGAAGAAAAAAGTAATTGGCCAATCGCGTAGCTCTATTTTAATAGCCTTGATCAGCGATTGGTTGATATATTTTCCCGCGCTTTCACTCCCTCTTCAAATGTTACTTTAGAGAGAAAAAGATGCAAATTCGAACTTGCATATTTGATTAATCCTTGGCTCTCGCTTCATGGCTTCCTAGAGGAAGATTTGTTAATTAGCAAAAATCAGGACAAAGCAATTTGAAAAATCATGGCAAGATTAAATTTACTCCTTTTTCCCTCTCGTCTTCAACAAGATAGTCTGATGGTCGATTTCTTTATCTCTGGATAAAAGATATTTTCCGAATACCATATACCAAAAGCATTGGTCCAACGGATCTGCTAGATAAGCCTGGATGAAAAAATCGAGCATAAAGTTTGTAGAAAGTTTTGGCTCGATAACTTGGAAATTAACGAAAATTAAGGATCGAATATTAAATGCCTGCAATGCTCACACACACGGATATTTTTGCCAAGTATGAATTTTCAACTTTTGAAAATAAAGCTTCGTCTGAGGGAAAGTAAAACGATATTAGAAATTGCCTCGTATTGTATAGATAATAAAAACCATGAAATATGAGACTCTTAATTAATTGCACATTGATTTATTAAATATTCTTTCATACATTCAAATCAATCGTTCGTGTAGATTTCAATTATTTCGTCGCATAAGAGAACGATTATGTTATTCGCGGTAGATCACTGATCGTTTCGCCATTTCCGGGTATGTTATTTGATTGGAACAAAATAGCTGACATTATTTCACGGTCGAATAATATTCGTAATCTTGACGAGAGACACGTCTCATATTTATTCATTCTAGCAATCAATGCTTTCAATCAAACGCATAAAAATTCATCGCTACAAATAATTCTCAATATTTTATCTCGTACAATTCGTTCGATCAGTTGTGCAAAATAGAAGACGAACCGTACTCAATATCGTACGATGTATTTTTTATGATATATTATTCGATGAAAAAAAAAAAGAAAAAAATATCAATAAGAAGAATCTGTTTCATCGCGAAGCTCAAATGATTTTTCCTCTTCTCCAAGTACAGAATAATAAAAAATTATCACGCGAAATTCATTTGAATTTTATGCAAAAAAAATCGAACGAGGGCTTGAACGAAATTTTAATCAAGCACGCAAGCTCGAAATAATCTTAAGGCGGTGTGCTACCTCCTCTGTCGGTAACAAAAACTGCGTACCAAATTTCTCATAAACGGTTGATCTTTCGGAGAATTTTGGTACTGAAGTAAAAGCACTTTCTCGCACTCACAATGGCTTACGCAAAATTCGGTTTACCGACTGAGTCGCACATCACCTTAATCGTGATTCATGTATCCGCCAATTAAAAACGAAGCAAAATTGATGAGACCTCACGAGACTTCCAACGCAAAGTGTTATCAAACACAAATACTTTTGTTATAAAAAAAAAAAAAAAAAAAAAAAACAGTCAGTCATGCTCCAATAATATTATTTCATTTCGTCATATCTCCAAACGCGAATGGAACAAAAACATGAAAATGAAATAACGAAGTGAAGGAAAAAAAAGCAATTGATAGTCTTTGTCGATTTCGTCGAGATCTTTCAGCTTCGTTAGGCGAATTCGAGGGAACGATAATGAACGGCGTCAATTTATGAATTAGTTGAGTCGCTTAGCGGTATTATTTGTTGGATATTTATCGTTTTTTTTTTTTTTTTTTAATTTTTTTCTTATTGGTTAAGCTTTTTTTTTAGAGGGTGTTATTGAGTTCCAAACGAGGCCTTTTGCTACGTGTCCCCGTTGTGTCGTCCTGAGATTCACCATTGACAGTCAAAAGTTCACGTTTCTTTTCTGGATTCTGGAAAAAAAATGGCGAGCAAAACGTTAAAAAAAAAAGAAAAAAAAACAGAAATTGGTCAGAAATTGCTTTCTTTTTTCTCAATTTTCATTTTCTTCTTTTATTAGTTAAATAAATGACAAAATTACTTAAAAAATTTGAATTGTTTGAATTATTTGAAATTTTTATTCCAATTAATATCAGGAAATTCACACTCTTAGCATTTTCCTATGTGGATCATAATTGGAATCAAGAAAAAGAAAGTAAATTCTACATGGGTATAAAAATTGCTGACCCCTGGTCAAAAGCCATCCCATTATCTTACAATTCCCCATATTATATATATATATATATATATATATATATATATATATATATATCTGAATCACCCTGCATATATATATAATAAATAGAATATATATAAATATAATAAACTTTATATCTGTGTTTATACATCTATATTCACATTGTTGGAATTACCTTTTTATCCCATTGTTGATGAAGGTACCTCAAGAGTATTGTCGTTTTTTCTGTGACGATTACTAAAAAATGTATAATAAATTAAATATTAATAAAATTAATAAGAAAAAAGGATTTAAAAAAAAATTATGTTCCAATAAATACTTTGCTCTGATGGATAATCCTTTGTTGGCAGATAAACCGATGGCCTCTTGACACACGTTCTATTACCATTGTCAGTGTGAAAATTGGCAAAATTATTTTCATTGTGCGAAGGCAAACCCTTCAAAAATTCTGCGACTGACTGAAAAATATGTTTGAAATTGTTTTTTTTTTGTTGTTTTTTTCTTCGTACATATCGGAGCAATTTTTTGTCAATTGAAAAAAAAGCTACAAATATTCGCGAAACAACGCAGAAAGAATAAAACGCTGTTGCGTATATTTAAATTAACTGACATAATGAGAATTCGCTATTGACTAGAAAAGATTTATTGAAAATGCTCATTTTTTTGTGTATAACCTAAAAATTGGTAGAAAATGAAATTGTCTGTTTGGCCGAAGATAAATGTTTTATTTTTTCAAGACACTGAGACGTACCATTATAAGAGGATTAAGTGATGAGGCGTATAATTTTATCGATCCTCGATATTATACAGTAAAAAAATGCGAAGAAATGATATTTAAGATTGTCAGTGCTGTCGTCTCTGTGTATACGCTGTCGTTTCTGTGTGCAATGTGTTTTGTACGCTAGTTTACCTCTTTTGATTCGAGCGCCGAAAGCGCCACAGCTGCGGCCGCTCACTGAACTAAGCTACGCTGCCTGCTGTATCGAGCCGCCGAAACGCGCCGTGGAGCGGCAGCACGTGTTAGGCGGCAATTTTAAACAGCCGGAAAACTCTTTAGCCGTTTAGCATTAGAAACCGAACTAAAATCTTTGTGGGTGGAAATAAAATGGATGTGATTTTTTTTATGAATGTAGAGTTTTATTATAGAATATGCGCGAAGCTCTTTGTTACGTCTCAGAGGTTATTTTTTTAACGATAATTTCTGTTTTTCATCTACCACACAGTTTTAGCCTATTGAATCACATTTATTTGAATAGAAATTCAAATCCAATTAGCATTATTTGTAAATACATTATATGTTTTATATTTGGGGTACTCTTGATAATTTTTGGGGATTAACAATTGCGAAATTTCATTTCCAAACACGTTCAGTTACTTCAAAAGTTTCGTCTCTCTGAAGCTCATAATTTTACGTAAAAATCAAATATACAATTATGAGACCTAAGACAGATTAGCCACCCATAAAATTACTTCTGCTGGGCGAATAACATAATACTCGTTTTATTTTTATTTATCTCCTTTAAATAGTTGTGTTTTACGAGCGATGCTTCCTGTTTCAATTCTTTCTTTCTTATGCCATATATGATAAACAATTATAAAAAAGAAAAAGATATTTAAATATTTTCACATTAAAGAGACCATCTCTATGAGCAATATTTTTGTTTGGTTATACTCGACGAGTAAATAAATTCTGTGTCAAGTGACAGAAGAGAATGCCGGGTAATATAAAAGTTACAGTGATTATTCTTTAAACCAACAAAAAAATTACAATCCCGCATAAAAGTGTAGAATTTTTTTGCACGAGTCAACAGCTCAAGCGTTACGCAAAGAATTATTTCTAAATATATAATTGACACTCCTAATCGCCCACGTCTTATTTTCGGACACCGGACAACTACATTCTAAATTATGTCTCACGAGTAGTGCTCACAACACGCTGAGCATTTCCAATTTTACATTAGTATACATATTTCGTTGAAAATTCGACATCATACGCTTTTTGTTAAACAAAACTTTAGGATTTTATGAGAATATGCGAGTATCATATATGAGATTATTGTCACAGTACTTATGGGTCAAGTAAATAGAGCCAATTTTTACAACTTTTTACGGTTTTCAAATTATTGACAAACTCAACAAACCCACCAGACGTACAATTGTGTTTTGTTTCAAGAAAAATTGAATAAACTCCTGGGATCTGGGAAAAGCATGTAAAAATTAAATCTTATTCGTCTAGAATAGTTTTCCAATTGCTAGAAATCATCGCGAATGAAACAAAATTAAAAAAAAAAAAAAGAAATTCCCAAATTTCATTTCTCACGCCTGACATAGCCGTGTCAACGAATTATAAAAATCGGGCGCTTTACTCGCGAATCCTATTGGCTATCATTCGACCGTGAGATCCTCTCAGTAGCGTAACTAGACCGGAAATAGCCCATTGCATCACGGAGCCAGGCACCTCTTCAACTCTTCAATAACGCTTGTCCTATGTACATGGCATAACTCGACGAACCATCGAGCCGCGCCACACCAAACACACCGACCTGGAAAAGCTCGAAGGAGGGGCAATACCTCCAACAACCTCGAATCTTGAAATCCACCATTAGTTCGATGGTGACCGTCGCTTTCGCTTGTACGTCGAAACGACGACGATCGTTCGGTTCGACCGAGTCCCTGTATGGCTCTCTCGTTGACA
Source organism: Dyspetes luteomarginatus (assembly GCA_963669185.1). Taxonomy (NCBI): domain Eukaryota; kingdom Metazoa; phylum Arthropoda; class Insecta; order Hymenoptera; family Ichneumonidae; genus Dyspetes; species Dyspetes luteomarginatus. The sequence continues at coordinate 20,424,908 of OY769906.1, forward strand.
CATTTTATCGCTCTCCAAAAAGCATAAATATTTCAAAAAAATTAAATAACACCGCAAAAACATTAATATCCAATAATTAAATCGGAAGAACAATTACTTTTTGCGAAATTAAAAAATAAAAACGGGGTAGAAGATTAAGTGTTAAGAGGGAATACCCAAAGTTTTCTTGTTACAAAAACAAAATTCTGTAAAAATCAAGATAAAAATTAACGGATTAATCTCAATATGCTGAACTTTTGCCGGCAGGCGCTTGTCGCCAACAGTCAAAAGTGAGTAATTTCGTTGTAATGGAGAAAAAAAAACAAAAAAATATGCTGCCATTTATGTATCTATATTGCTGTATTGCCTACATGGGCCTTGGTGCTGCTATTAACGTTCATGGAGCCGAAAGTATTAATTTTGCTCACCACTACTGGTGCTGCTACCTGGCAACGTTGCCGGGGCGGAACAGAAAAAAAAACGAAAAAAAGACAGACGTAACGATTGAATTGGGCGAATGTAGAAGATGGAGATATGAACGACAGATGAACTCACGACTGACATATTGAGAATGAAATACGGGCGTGTAAATAGCAAAAAAATGAAGAATAAAGGCAAATGATGTTGATGTTTAATTTAAAGAAACAAATAAAGATGAGGAAAATAGCTATATATATATATAAGGATTGGAAGAACAGTTGCTCACATTTCAACGTTATTTCGCAGTACAATTTCGAAACGAGCTCTTTTTTTTTTCGTTTCGTTTTTTCTCGTCACCTCTCTCGGACCAGGCGTCACGTTTATTGTCTGGCGAAATTTGCCGAGTTGGCTCAGAAGTGACCTCGTTCGAGAGACGAGCAGAGAGCAAATTTTGTATATTCGATATTTCGGTAACACATACTGGCACTTGGGATCAACTCTTTCGTGACTGAAACAAGTCACAGGCACGAAATAGTGGGAAATATTGATTTTTTTTTCCCCCGAAATAGATATTTTCGACTTTCATAGATAGTTTGTTGAAATTTTTTCTCGCTCTTAAAAATTATTGATGGCTGCCATAGATTTTTTTACAGTTACAAAAAAAAAGCGAATGTCGAGTCGAGAGGTCTCGATGGACACGAATGTCCCCATTAACAGCCATGTCCCAATTAATGATCAATCAGCTGATTTTCGCTCGTAATAAAAATATGCTTGAAATTTTTAGATATGAAATATTCATTTTTCTATTCCGAAAATAATTTTATACTTTTTGTTTTATTAGTTAATATAAATTTAAGCGTGTATAAATTTTTATTTCATAGCCGTTTGAATGTTTCGAGATCGAATATGCATTGAGAACAAGACTCTTAAAATCGATTTATTAGAGGATTAAAATTATTCCTGTATCGCGAAAAAAAAAATTTCAGCCCCAGCCGAGATTTAGTGAAGAAAATTTTTTGTAAAGAAAATGGCGGTCAAGGATTGGTACGACTGAAAAACAAATGAAACAGGCCCATTATAATGACCAACTATCGGGGGGGAAAAATGCAAGTGGAAAGAACGATTTATGAGTTAGGATATGATACAGCTCGTAATATCATCATTATCGGAAATTTGTCTTATCGTTAAAATATAATTCTTATGAGTTATCTTTTACAATAAAAAAATCCTTTCGTATGATTTCGACTTTGACAATACAATATGGCAGGGTGAGTGCACCAGTGAATGAACGCTTTAGATTCAGCACCAGAGTGAATGAACACCTGTGTTAAAATCACTATATACAGATATACTTCGCGCTAAGTGTTCACTCACTGGGCTCTGTTCATTCATTGGTGCACTCGACCTATATATTAATTGGTACAATCCCTAAAAAAAAACGTCCGAGTTGCAAACTTGAGATAATTTTCTAATCTCTGTAGCAGAAAAATGGGAAAAATAAATATATAATCATTATTACAAATAGAATTGTTCGTGTCTTGGATTCGCGTTTGGGTTCGTGTCTTATTTTTTATACGAGTGGATGGTAATGGTGGACATGAGAGGTCAATAGTATGGACGAGGGGGTGGTCAATAATTGGTACGCGAGGCGGACCGAGGGCCATACGTCACGTAGTGCACACACACACACACACACACACACACACACATATATATATATATATATATATATATATATATATATATATATATATATACATATATACACAAGCTCTGCAGTTCAGTCGATACATCGCATTGCGCGATTTATCAACCGGCATTGACCGCAAATATTTCGAACGTGAAATCAATAATTAAAAAACAATCAAAGCATTTGAGTCACCTCGCTATTTTTACAGGAATGCGAAAATTATTTTAGAGTGTCAGGAAATCGTTTTACACTTCATTCTGTGTTCTCTCACTGCGATATATTTTTTATTCTTTTTTTTTTCCATTCAATTCGGGTTGCTAACTTTTACCACGAGAGGCAGCACCAGTCATGGAGACGAAAAAAATCATTTTTACGATAAATAAAATGTTCATGATACTTTATATCTCTTTAAAGATTATAATTTAATATCTGCATTATATAATTTATTTTAAAGTAAAAAAGTAAATACAAAACCAAGACGAAAATTTAACTTAGGGCAAGATAAGACTCTCACCCGCTTCCTTCGATGTTAATTGGAGGTTAAACTCTGGTTGCCCTATGTTGAAATAATAAAAAATAAAAATTGAACCGTGTTTAAAGAATGTCGGTGGAAACTGGCCTTAAATGTTAATCCGACAATGTAGCTTAAATCTGGTTCAATTTTGGAAATCTAGTTTTAACGTAAAGTAACTAGACTTTAAGTTCCGATTAATGTCAGAGGAATTGTTGACAGTATTGCATTTTTCTACTTTGCCTCAAGTTAAATTCCTCAGAGATTCTTGTACGAATTAAGAAAAAAATGTCCCCTTTTCAGAAAGTTATATTTTTGCTTCTAACTTAACCCATTTGCGAGGTGATTTTATGGGAATTTAATTCAAAGAAAAGTTTAAATCTGCAGTGTTCGTGTTTCGCAGTTATACATGTTTGAAGTAACATCTCACATTTTTTCAAATCTTTTTATTGCAAATTGTACATTTTACAGGATGTTGCGCAGGTTATGTAGCGAAAAATCTTTATCATCGGGCATAGTGATGGCGGCCGTCCTTGGCAAAACTAAAAAAATTATTTTTCTTTAATTCGACCCTGATTTGAGTCCAAAGTTATAGCTAAAAAGTTAAAAGCTATAAAAAGTCAAAAAATATAATCGATAATAATTTACGAAAGATTCGTCGCGTGTTCGTAAATCTATGACGTCTCCATAAACGCTGAGAGTAACTGTGAGAGGGCGTGAGTGCAAATTTGCTTGATCGATTTCAATTTTCAATGACTTTTTATAGGGTCATAAATTTCATCGATTATGTGAATAATAAATATTCGTACTATCGCTGGTAGATGTTAAATTAATTTTGTTGCTTATTATCGTTATGTGATTTGTCTTAATTTGTCATTATTACTGGGTAAAGATAAAACTTCAGTGATAACCAGCTCGAGTCACACCAGCGCTAGCGAGACTCCATTACGTAACTCGTAGGCTCGTTCATAGAGCGCGTGATTTTATGTATATATCGTGTATTATTAAAACTGAGCAGGTCAGACCAGGGCCCTGGAAAACACTTAACCAATAAAAAAAATTATCAAAACGTCGAAGGCTGTATTCGTTTAATTCAAGTCGTTTTTTTTACGTATTTTTATTCGTTCCTTCGTTTTTGTACGTATTTTCATTCATTCGTTTATTCGTTCGTTAATTCATTAATTAATTCATTCATTCGTTCATTAGTTCATTCAGAAAGTTTGAAGATAGTGGCTCGTCTTTTTCGCTCGTAAGAAAACTGCAGTGAAAATAAAATGATGACACTCGAGATTAATTTCATTGATTGAAATCGTATCTAAAATCTCAAGTGGAACACTTTCTTTCTTATCGCACTTTTTTTTTTTATATCTTCGTCTTTCCGCAAATCTTAAATCATGAGACGATTAAATCGTCAATATTTCACCGAGAGAGAATTTAAGAAAAAATTGCGAATAAGATGAAAATCGGAATTTGGTCATATCTACCCGATATTATTCTTCGAATCACTAATTTTAATTCCTCCATTATTTGGAAAGCTTTTTGCAATTCACTCAATCCAATTATAATTAAATTGCACTTGTTAAATTTGAAAAAAAAAAAAATCAAATTTCTTATAATCTACTTTTTGTTTTTTTTTTTTTTTTTTTTTTTTTTAATTTGACGAGTTGCAATCAAAGAGCAATTTGACAATGCCGAGCATTTGCTTTAGCTTTACAGAACAAATCTTTGCTTCAAGACGTGTCTCGTTTACCCAACGTGATATGACTGTTAGCAAAGAAACAGCGACTACAATCACAAATGATAAAATTCACATAAACGAGTATTTACCTGGTAAACAAATATTTACTTGTTTACTTTGCACCCTGCGTTCTATTCAATGGGATATTATATATATATATAAAGTCACTCACGACAATAGCCAAATATTTCAAAAAGATTTTATTTGTCCATCGAATTTTTTTTATTTGTACATCACGAGAGTCACTTATCTCAAGAGACTCTCGAGCTACATGATAATGCGAAGAAAGAACCAAGATATAAATTTGAACATGGCAAACATGCTCAGAAAGTCATGGATTTGATTTAAAAAAAAAAAAAAAATCAACCGATCTCTAAAAATGCTGAAATATAAAAATAATTAAATTACGAGCATTTAAATTTTTCACAGTTACTCAATTATGTGCGAACAAAAATTTACAAGTGCTCTCGTTATATATCTTCAATCGTGTACTGAGTTTTTTTTTTTTAACGGCAAGAAATTATTTTTAGAAAATATATTTCAATTTTTGTATTCCATCGAGCTAGAGAGACGAAAAATTCTAAATGACGTAAAATTGAAAATTTGTTCGGCTTCAATTTGAGAATAATTTACGTATACAGAAATCCAAATTTATTTATATATAGAGAAGAAAAAAAAATCGAGTTATCAGGCTCAAGTCGACAAGAAATTATAAATTAAATTCAAACGAATTAATTCCACTTGAAATTTGAGAGGTGATGTCGAAGTGAAGTGTCTCGATCTCATATCGAGTGGCAAAGTGTCTCACTTGATGTTTACCTGGTAGTATTTATAGAAGATTCAAGATAGATGCTATCTTAAGGATGTCTATAAGCTCATTACCGAATATTGCATTTGACAATTTTAGTGTAACGTAATAAGATAAAATTCTATTTAAAAAAAATCAACCATTAAGGAAATTAACAATCAGTTTGATTGGCAATAGTGCCAAAAATGATATTAATGAACTAATCGTTGATTTTTTTAGACGTAATTATTTGTAAAAATTAGTCGTCATTTTTGTCAAAGTTATGGATAAATTATTTATATTTTTTTTAATCTTTACAAATAAATATTTTTCCTATAATTTAATTATATCTCATGAGTTAATTCTTTCTCTTATACTTGATAAACAATGATGTGCAACATATTCTCGATGCGTCCATCTTGTTTCATCATGGCCGCCAATGGCGCTGTTTTGCTCGATCACTCGCGCAGACTCGAGCCTGTTTCGCTCCATCTTAAATCGATCGCTTTTCTCATGTAAACTCTTTCCCTCGAGATAATTATTCGCCTCAAGATAATTTCTTTCCATGATTCAAATAATGCTTTTGAATAAATTGTTCTCTTGAGTAAATGCATCGTGTAAAAGAATCGCTTCTCTCGCAAGTTCTTATCTCCCTTTATTATTTCAGATAATTTAATATATTAATTTAAAATAGCTTAACGTAAATTAATTGCTTGCCATGATTTAAAAATATTCCGTACCGACTTTACCTACTGAAGGTAATCGAGATCGACAGCACATGCGCGTATAGAAAAAAAAATTGAAACAAGTCAAAGAAGAGAAAAGATGGGACTTGAGTCATGTGACTGTCACTTTGTCTTAAGGCGAGGGACAAGGTCAACAAAGCGACAAAAATAAGTCGAAAAAACTGCTGACACACTTTTTCTCGTAAATGACTTGATGGAATCAAATCTGAAATTAAATCTCAGTTATCGACGATCGATAAGAAAATCTGTAATAAATTATTTTTTACAAATTCTCGAGATCGCGGAAAAATAAACTCTTACGAGCTTCGACTAATTATTTTACAATTTTTAAGATTTTTCTTCCGAAATCTCAATGCAAAAAAAAACTTTGGGAAAATACATTTCGAAAATTGGTTTGCAAATTTTTTTTTATTTTTTAAAATATCTTTAATACTATCAGCAAAATTCCCAAGATTGATACGCTCATTGTCAGTTTCGTTCAAAGCGAATAATTACGTAAAATGTAATCTCGGCGTTAACGACTCGAGGCGACCTCGTTATCATCTGCTATTTTTGCCCTTTAACCCCCAACTGTGACAAATGATGACAAATTACGACAAATTGCATGCCGATAAGATGAAACAAAATTAATTTATAGCTACCCGCAGATTTACGATAACGTATTAATAATCCAAGCTAAAATTTCCCATACGAATATAATTGAGCTCTTAAGAATCATCGGACCTTAAAAAAGTATCGTAATCGTTTTACAGGCCAATTTTTTATATCAAAAAGACAAAGACATTAAATTTTTTCATACCACATTCAAACCGAAAATGAAATTATTAGCGAGAATGCAATAAATAAAGGTGTCAATTATTTATTTTTCCTAGAATTTTTTTTTTCGAAGCAGTTATTATCGACCAAATTTATCCTGCCTTAAAAAAACATGGAACTTCCTTAATATCCTTTCCTATTAGGTATCCATCATAATTAAATCAAAATGGAGTCAAAATTACATCATCATGATATTCCAAAATGGTTCTTTCTGAAAACCACAAATTACGTAATTTTGACTTTTGGGTGACGTCATAATAGTGTAATTTTGACTTACATATTCTTCTTACTAACGTCCGTTTTCCTCCCACGTGATTTAAACTCGCTTCAATTTACTTAGTTTTGAGATAAAAGGGAACCAGAGTTTAAGTTCCTCTTTTCGGAGAAAATGGACGTAAATAGTCAAGCAATTTGAATTGACTTATGGATGAAAAAAAAAAACTTGGTGTTGAGACGCTGCCACCTCTCTTGATACAGAATTTAAAAATACGGTAAATTTAATAATTGTTTTTTCGTCAGTTTCATACCACGCTTTATCGTTCCAAACAGAGTAGGAGCACGATGCCTGGGAAGCATCGTACCAGTATCGAAGCCACCGGAAATAGTTTTGGAAAACGAGCCCGTCCTATCGTACAAAAAGGGCAGCAAGGAGAGGGCAGAGCTCGAGAAAGTCCTGGATAAAATGTCGAATGACTGCGAGGAAATTCCGCTTATCATCGGCGATAAAGAAATTCGTACCGATCGAGTCAAATATCAAGTGATGGTAAGCTCGCTAATAATCATTTAAACAAAGTTTTATATTCCCATGATTTAATTTTTATATTTCTGCATTGTTCATATAAATCGAATTTAATTCTCCACCATTAGTTGCTATTTTTGTTATTTCTACTTTATTTGATTTTAATTTTGACTTGAAATTTTGAATTTTTTTACATTACGATTGGTGCGTCTAAAAAAATCCTCTTTAATGAGAGAAGACTTAAAAAATGATCATTGGGTTAAAAGCATTTCTGATGTTTTATTATAAAAAATATTGCAGCCTCACAATCACAAAGCTAAGGTGGCGAAGTATTATTGGGCAACGCCGGATTTGCTGAAAAAAGCAATCGAGGTTGCGACGAAAGCCCAGAGAGATTGGGAGAAGGTGCCGATCGAGAAACGATTGGACATATGGATGAGAGCAGCAGATTTAATGGCTAACAAATATCGGCAACAATTGAACGCATCGACGATGCTTGGACAGAGTAAAAGTGTTATACAGGCGGAAATTGACGCTGCCGCGGAACTAATTGATTTCTTTAAAATTCACTCGTACTTCGTCACGGAGTCACTCAAGTTTAAACCCATATCGCCAAATCCAAAGGAAACACTAAATTCTATGAGGTATCGTGGCATGGATGGTTTCGTCGCGGCTGTTTCGCCATTCAACTTTACTGCGATCGGCGGTAACCTCAGTTATACGCCAGCACTAATGGTTTGCATCATCAATTCTTACTTTTTCTCTTTTCCTTTTGTACGTTAATATTATCAAACGTATTTTCATCTTTCTTCTTCTCATGAGCTTGTGTGCAACACAAAAAGTCTTACGCCAAACTCTTCAGTTGACTGACGCCACCACCAGAGGCGCTCACAACCGTCCCTATTTTCGGTACTTGCAGCGCCCCTGGCGGAAGCGTCAGTAACCAAAAAGTGCCTACGAGAGAAAACTAGGATCTCAAACTAATGTTCGTGATTCTCGTATGCGATGTAAATGAAGTTTGGTCGTTAAACATGGGATAACTGAAATATAAAGACTACTTGCAGGGTTTTTTAAAAGACCAACTGGGCATAAAAAAATAAACGACCGGAAAGAAAATTCTGTCAACTCTTGGAATATTTTTTTTTGTTTCTGTTGATATTCAATCAAGGCTAAATTAAATCTATTTTTTTTAGGGCAACGCAGTATTGTGGAAACCATCGGACACCGCGATACTCTCAAACTGGTGGATTTTCAAGATTTGCCGAGAGGCCGGTGTACCACCGGGTGTTGTTAATTTCGTTCCTTCTCATGGTCCAGATTTCGGTGACACGATAACTGCCTCGCCTTATCTGTCGGGCATCAATTTCACAGGCTCAGTGCCGACCTTCAATCGTCTTTGGACTCAAGTTGGAAAAAATATCGACAAATACAAGAACTATCCGAAACTGATAGGTGAATGCGGAGGCAAAAATTATCACTTCGTTCATCCGAGCGCCGATCCCGAGAGCGTTGTAATGGGCACCATCAAGAGCTCATTCGAATTTAACGGACAAAAATGTTCGGCGTGCAGCAGAATGTATTGCGCCGAGTCTTTGTGGCCCAAGGTAAGAATATTCGTTTTTTTTCCTAAATATGAATACGCATGTTTAATATTTCGCAGAACTATTTATCTATTTCTTTTTCTATTTAACTATTTGCAGATCAAGGAAGGTTTGTTGAAAACTCGCGATAAACTGAAGGTCGGTGACGTTAGGGACTTTACGGTTTTCACGGGAGCGGTTATTGATGCTGTGGCATTTAAGAGGATAACCGGTTACATCGAGCACGCGAAAAAATCGTCCAATCTTGAAATCATTGGTGGTGGCGGCTACGACGACTCGTGAGTATTCAAATTAATACTGAAGAGCAATTTTTCTCTCGAATTTTCTCAATTCAACAATAATTTTGATATTTAAAATTCAAATCTCTGGAGAAAAATGTATCGGCGTATGATAATTTTTTTTGAAAAAATCATTTAAAATTTTGATTCAATCGACCCTCGGCACAGTTCTAACGTATACAATTTTTTCCAAACGATAAAATTCAAGTTTGTCAAATTTTCAATATTTCATACAGTTTAAAAAATTCCAACACATTAATCTTCATTTTTTTTCCTGTTTAGGGTCACATTCAAACTGTAGACAATATTTTTTCATTAAATAAACAATTATAATTTGAGATTTTTTTATGAGTAAACAATACCAGACGAAAGAAAAGCCTTTTTTTTTAAATTATTGGGGGAAAAAAAATCGATGCTTATGACTGTTACATTGTCACCAGATGCGGTTACTTCATCGAGCCGACGATCGTCCAAACGAAAGATCCGTTGGACAAAATCATGACCGAGGAAATATTTGGCCCTTTGTTAACAATTTACGTTTACAAAGATGCAAAATTGGACGAAACGATGAAACTAGTCGAGAGTTCAACTCCCTATGCCCTAACCGGGGCTATATTCGCTCAGGATCTGTGAGTATAAATCCTCAATTATTTTTTCGTTATTTTTTTTTTCCCCATTTCGAAATCAAACCATTTGTTTATTTTTTTTCCCAAAATAATGCACATTTGCCATTAGTACACAATGCTATAAGTTTAGGTGAACTATAGGTTAGTAGAAAAAAAAATTGAAATTCAAACTTGAAATATTAACAAAGTTGTACAAATTTCAACCTCGATTGTTTGGTGTTAAAAAAAATGCTCGGGTCTCGGATCTGGCAAAAAAAAATCGATACCACATATACACAAGGATTTCGCGACATATGCGGTTTTTAAATTGGCGAAAATTGCATTTTTCGGTTTTTCTTTTCAATATCGATGCTATGGTAGTAAAAACGGTCGGGCTGAGCCCAGATATTTTTTTATGACGAGCCATATACTTTTCCAAGGATACAATTAGGAAGCTTCCGCTATAAGGAGGTGAAAAATTGAAAAAAGCTTTTTAAGAGAAAATTACGAGGAAGCAATGTGCATGTTTCAATTGTCAGATGTTTTAAAATAATATAATTTATTTATTCTTCAAATTACGAGGATGTCCATTTTGCGATATTTGTTTTGAAAAATACACTTTTTTAAACTGTTATATCGATCTTTTTTTCAATATTCTTGTTGAATTTGAATATTAGGATTATCGATGTTTTTCCTTATTTTTGAAATTTTCATCTATACGAGACGCACTAAAATTTCCATTAAATTCTTCTTTTAAATGGAATTTCTTGATAAATTACTTTGATAATCAAATGATAAATATTTTGTCTCAGTGATTGGGCGAAAAAAGCTCTGGAAGAGCTGAAATACACCGCGGGAAATTTTTACGTAAATGACAAATCTACGGGTTCGGTGGTTGGTCAGCAGCCATTTGGTGGTAGCCGGATGTCCGGTACGAACGACAAAGCTGGTGGACCTCATTACGTACTACGTTGGGCGTCGCCACAATCGATTAAGGAAACTTTCGTGCCAATTCGCGAGTACGATTACGAGTACATGCGTTCTTAAGCTCACACACACACACACATATACATATATATATATATATAACGAGCAACGCATTTTAAAAAAATCTCTGATGAGGATTCGAGGCGAGGATTAGTAGCAAGACAGAGATCAGAATGAAAAATGGAAAATTTCAGAATACCTGAAATTTCCTGGCTTTTGTTTGTTTTTTTCAAACAAGACAAAAAAGGATAAACAATGAGAATTATATAAACTTGAAAAACGGTAATACCAGAGAAAAAAAAATTATCCAAATGTCGAGATGAAATGAAAAAAAAAATGGAGATGAAACTTGCCTCGCTTCGTGAATCCATAACAGCTTCGTATTTCTATCAACTCGTTAATTGCATTTCACTCTTCTTATTTTTACGAAATGTTTGTGTTTGCCTTCTTTTTCCACGATAAAAATATTTTATTTTTATTTCTTCGATTCTTCTCGATAGAATATTACGAGATAAAAAAAAGGGGGGGGGATATGAAGTTGAACGAGTACCGCATACTCGTTGATCGAGTATGACGTTTAATGTGTATCAACGAAATTATACATAATACATAAATTGATAAATTCGATACGCTCAGCTCTACGATTATTTCAATATTTTCAATAGTTTTATTATTATGTTTATTTTTTCTTTCACCCCGGCGAATCTTTCGTAATGGTAAATTCTTGTTTTGGTTTATTTCGTGTTACATTTTACGAATTATTCGATACGGTCCATTTAATTTTACGATGATTTCAATATTTTCAACGGTTTTATTTTATTTTCCTGCTTTGTGCATCATATTTTTTTTTTACTACAATATTTTAGCAATTTTGTAAAAATATTTGGACATGGAACCAGATTCGTTTGGTTGGAGCAACGTCTTTGTAATTTGTGCAAAATGGGCTCTACATTTTCTGATCAAATTCACATTTCGTCTCGATGGAATTCCGAAGTATACGATGACGATTTTATCGTAGAAATTCAAATTTTACGAAAAAAAAAATTTATGGAAAAACTCATTAAATCTCTCGTATTTGAGACTATCGATTATCGTTCGATCAACGCAATAAAAAAAAATCATGCAAAATATGATCTCCATTTTGTCTCGTTTATCCGCCGAAAGACAATACTAAAAAAAAAAACAGCAGCGTTCACAAAATATTAACGAACAAGATGCTGAAAAGACCGAAAGAATTGTATTAAAAAAAAAAACAAAAAAAATATATGTAATGAATAAATGTGAAGAATTTCGCAAAAACAACGGACAAGAAATAAGAAAAAATGATAATGTTATGATAAAATGTTGAAAATAGTGTGCTTCGTATTGTCAATGTTCGAGAGTGCGTTTCGAGTGATGCCCAAAAAAATAAATATATATTTTCATGTATTTATGAGGAATTTCAACTCGATCTATGGCTGGTGTTCATCCTCTTGGGGGTAGACGATTTTTCGTGCTACTATTTCAACCCCAAAATTCATAATTTTTTTTTTTTTTACGAACTTTTCTCATTAACCCTTTAAGAATGATTTTTCTGAAAACAAATTATTGCTCAAAGAGACAGTAGGCATTATTTGAAAACTCTCAAAAAAATCTCAAAAATCCTGTGCAAGATTTCAAAAATTGTTAAGCTGCTAATTGTCGGCCATCATTCGCTTCAAATTTTTTTATTTCGTTCTTATTTGTGCAAACAAAACTCAAAAAAAAAAAAAAATTACTCAGGACTGTAGCTAAAAAAAAATCTTGACATTTGTCACACGATTTTTGAGCATTTTTTTCGATTTATCAATTATAGCCGCAACTCAGTGTTGTTTTCGTAATTAAATATAAATTACAAAAAAAATATTACAAAATAAATTTTCGCGAGAAAAAAAATGTTAAAAAAAAATGTAATGCATCTTGTGGTTGAACCAGCCCCGTTAATAGTCATTGACGAGCGTTTTCAGGTGGAATACCTCATAATACATACACACACACACACACACACATATATATATATATATATATACATATATATATATATATATATATATTTGTATAGCTATCTAATTAATAAGCGTAGAACCGGAAGCAAAAAAATTGCGTAGGGGTATGAGTGTCTCGGCTTACTACGCTTGATAACCATGTTGAAAAAAAGCAAAAAAAAAAACATCCGTACGATAAATGATGTTTAAAAAATTGTAGAAAGATTTTTATCATTATGACGTTGGACATATAATACGCAAAAAAAAAAAAAAAAACAAAAACAAAAATTGTATTGGTGCATTACGCGTTAGCTGGCTATCTAAATATCCTCAATGCAAACTTTTATTTGATACTTTTTGTTTTTAACTCGGCAGGGAATTATTCTCAACTGGACCGATCTGATTGACAGAGTACAATGGAATATGTGTCTCATTATTATTATTATTAATACTATTGTAATTATGAGCGATAGATTACTATTATTATTATTATTATGTAACGCGTTATTGCGCCGGTCAATTTGCGGTTCACCTATCGCGTAAATAAAAAATCGAATCAATAGTATTCCGTTTGTTGCACCGCGCGTCATTTGTACAATTGTGTATAAAACATACGAAAGACCGAGTATTAATATTATTTTTTTGTAGGATTATCGCCATAGGGAAAGATTTAAGGGTTCGCAGGGCCGGCGGACGAAGGAAAAAAAAAAAAGAAAATTCATAAAATAATTATTAAAGAATTGATTAGTTTGATAGAGAAGAATCTCGAGAGTGTTCGAAACGAGGATAAAATCATTAGGATTTTTTTGTTTTTTTCTTCGGAACAAAATTATATTATTGGTGGTTGTAACGATTGAAATAGTCCGCGCGCATAACCTCACGAAAATTTGTCCAAGCAATTGTGATTGAGGATGGAATCAGAAATGTCTACGTCGCGTATTAAACGACCGCGGCCCGATGATTATTTATTATAATCGTATTTATTTAAATTGTACAATAGCAATAAAAAAGAAAACGATAAAAGAATAATGCGTATGAGCTTTCTACATTGTTCTTTATTCATTGTCGCCTCTACGTCTAATTAGAAAAGCCTCTCACACAAGATCCAATTGCCCAAAGGCTCAATTGCTGACACTGTACCAGTTGCTGACACTCCATAAGAATTTCTATTGCTGTCTCTCTATTGTTTTTCGATAAGACTGTCAGCAACTGGTACAGTGTCACTAACTGGGCCCACTAATCTACTTAAAATACGTGTGGAATTAATTTATTAAATCATTCAATGTTGCATTAATCTTCATTCACTGATGAACTCGTTTTTTATATCCAACTGTGAATTACGTGCAGGAGATATTTTCAAATTTTCCAATTTACGTATCTCGTCGTATTGTCAGATATTATCATCAGTTAATTGTCTATTTTAATGCCCTTGACGAGATGCCGTTGAATAAATAAAATTAGTTTTGAAAGATTGTGCTTTTCATTATTTTACAAAAAAATTTCCTCATCAAGGCTCAATAGACTTTTTGTTTTCTTTTTTCAATATTTATTCCATCACAGTTTTTGCATTTCCAATTACAGTGAGTAAATGCGAAATTGGAAATATCAATAGTATATAAATAAAAAGGAAATGTATCGTAATAGTTTATTTTCGTGTAACAGTTGTACAGTACAGTAAATGAAAGATAAATGACATTGGCAAAAAGTCGTAAGGCATACAGATATGAAAAAAAAAAAATACGGTTAAAACTTTTAACTCTGTTGGTGTTTTTTGCATCCTTAATGACTAAAAATGAAAATAAAAACGTAGACAGAAATTTTGCATCCATGTTGGACAATTTGCCAATAATAAAGAAAAAAACAAACAAAAAAAATAGCACTTTCTTTTACTGGAAGGTATAACGATATGAAAAGATAAAAAAAAAAACGTCGGGATAAAACTTATATCGACATTTTGGCTTTTTTGTATCCTTAAAGACTAGAATTAAAAAATAGATAATATTTTTCGTTCTCATATAATCGATCTAGGCGATCGACTCATTGCTCACTTTTGGAGCAGCTTTTGTCAAGTTTAAGAGATCTTTGTTGCTCATATTGCTTAGCAATTGTAGAGACCAAGGAGACGGCATTGAAAATCCTGACAAGAAATTCAGAGATTCCAGACTGGAGCTGAGCAAATTCGCGCGCTTTTGGCCCTTTTTCAAATTATTACGTATCATGTCGCAATAAGCCGGAAATAATTCATCGCAATAATTGGATGCCAAAATTTTAACAATTCTCTCATTTCTCGCGTACATTGCCAATTGATTAATACCTTTGGTCAATAAATCGTGATAAAAAATATTCGTACCGTTGATTTGCCAATTTTTCATCCTTTCAATTTCGTTTTTACATTTTTCATAAAAAATCTTATTCTCAGGCTTAAGATCGACCATGTCAGAGTTCCAATTGGCAACGTACAGATCAAGGCCTCGAATTCTGACAATATGTTGCTCGAGAATTTTAGCGACAATGTCGTAGCGAGCAATACTGGAATTTTCTGCGTCACAATCCTGGACATTGCCATACAAAATGTAGCGCCAATCGCTATTAAGACGATGGCGGATTCCATAATAATCGTAGTAATCGGAATCATATTCGTGCTGGTCCTCGTATCGATCATTGTAAAAACCGCCGGCACGCAGAGCGTAATGAAGAGGCGTTTGACTTTCTTTTGATATTGAATTTATATTCGCCCCATAATCGAGAAGTTCTTGAACGATTTTTGGTATTCCTCGCTTAGCAGCAACATGAAGTGGCGACATTCCATCGTTATCTCGAGTTTCAACATCAATAAAAAGATTCAATAAAATTTGAATGGTTTCCAAGGAGCTCACATCAACGGCAGATTGAAGAGGCGTCCGATTGATTATATCACGAGTTTCAATATCGGCTCCATATTTCAAAAGCATTTTTACGATATTTTCATTATTACTCGCACAAGCAACATTAAATGGAGTTCTTCCACCTTTTCTCTTATTCTCAATTTGAGCTCCTTTATCTAGAAGGATTTTAACGATTTCTTCATCGTTTCCTTCCGCAGCGCAATGAAGTGGTGTATTCATTAAATATTTCATCGGAGTATTAACATTGGCATTGTTTTCCAACAGAATCTCTACAGTTTTACGATATCCACCTTCAACAGCCATATAGAGCGGACTTTTTCCATCTCGATCTTGTACATTGACTTCGGCGCCAAGACTCAAGAATAAAGTAACCAAATAAATTTTTATGTAGGGATTATTAAATGGGCCACGTTCATTGTACGATTTACGAGCTGTAATGGCGTAATGTAACGGTGTACGTCCACGATCGTCTCTCCAATTCATATCAATTTCCGGATTATGTTCCAATAATATTTCAACGATTTCTTTTGATTCCTCGTCCGCAGCAATGTGAAGAAAATCGTTCTTACTTTTTGCGTCGGTTCCGCTCGATAAAAATAATTTAACCATTTCTACATGGGCATTTCGAATAGCGTACGATATCGGAAGTCTTCTTTCGAATAATTTTGCATTCACATTCGCACCATTTTTTATCAATAATTCAACAACTTCCAGCTCCTTTTTTTCCGCCCCGGTATGCAAAAGCGTTTTGCCTTCGATCTTTGGATGAATCGCGTTAACATCAGCGCCAAATTTCAAAAGATCCTCCAGAATTCCATAGCATCCTTTCTCCACTGTACCATGAAGAAATTTTGAATCTTTGGCATCTTCGGCACAAACGACACAACCACGTGTCAAAAGTGTCTCAATGAACTCACGAACTTTGTCATTTTGCCAATAGTTCATGTATAAAGTATCTCGAAGATAAGTTTCGTCACGCATGTTATCGGTTTTGGGCCAAAAATTTAATATTATTTCGGCAGTCTGCAAATCGCTCTTTTCGATCGCAGCATGTAAAATCGTTTTTCCGTTTTCGTCACGAGTTTTTACATCAATATCTTGACGTTCCAAGAGCAATTTTACGATATCGCTTTGTTGATTTTCCGTAGCTACACGAAGTGCCGTGTATTTTTCTCCAGTAAGAGCTTTTACATCAGCGCCTCTCGATAAGAGCAATTCAACAATTTTACTATGACCTGTGGAACATGCTTGATGAAGCGGTGTATAGTTTGGCCTTGATGACCAAGGACATCTAAAATTTGTATCAGCTCCTCGATTCAACAAGCTTTTCACAATCGATTCTTCACCAGCTTTCGCAGCATAATTCAGTACGCTTCCTCCAACTGACGATTTGGCATCGATATGGCCGCCTTTTTTCAATAAGGCAATTATCATTTTGGGACTTTCCTCATTAATGGCAATGTCCATCGGAGTATTGCCAGAACGATCTTTCACATCGACATGAGCATTTCGATCGAGAAGAGATTTTACGATTTCGAAATTACCCATGGAAATTGCTGAGTGAAGAGGAGTTGCTCCTGCGTCACCTTTTGTATTCACATTGGCCCCTTTTTCCAAAAGTATGTCGACCATCTCACTGTTGTCATTTTTGACTGCGTGATGAAGCGGCGTGTAACCAACGCGTCTATATCTCGGATTTACCTCAGTATCTCGACTCAACAGCATTTTGGCAATTTGTGATTGATTGCACTTTATAGCCTCGCGTAAGAGAATATATCCTCCAAACCATTCTAGTGCATAAGATAGCCCATTTGTATCGATGATCGATCTCACCGAATCGAAATCACCCGTGCGAATTGCCCGTAATAAAATTCTCGTTTCATTACCAGACATGATTACTTTATAAAATTTTTAGCCAACAAAGTTTCAACATTATTTTCGAATATTGATGGCGAAGCTCTGATTTGTTCTCCCAAAGTTGTATGAACTTGGAAGAATTCACTCCTCGCTCCAATGACTTGATGGCAGTTGAATTTATCTCGGGACGAGATGAGAATACTCTAAATAAAAATGATACATTTATCAAATTTATAAATGAAGATCATCATGACGTTTTGGATTATGGATATCGATATAATGTGATTTTCGTACAGTTTGTAATTTTTATAATTTAGTCAAGAATTTTTGATTATTAACCCTGCGTAGGCAAACTGCGTCGTTTACAGCACAAGAGAAATTTCAAACTCGAATTACGTAACGATAATTTAGCAGACACTTTGAATAATACCCCTGAATTTTTTAAGATTTTTTGATAGCTTAGATGTGTAGGAAAACTCACGCTGACAAGAAACGATCCAGTTTGCCTACGGAGGGTTAAAAAGAAAAAAAATCAATATAATTAAAAAATAATAATTTCTTATACAAATTTCATATCACGTCAAACGAGTTTTTACTCTATTTTTGGTATTCTTAGGACAGTTTTGTCTTATATATTCTTAGAAAGTTATTGAAGCTCGAGAAACTATGTGATTTTGTAAACTTTTTTTTTCTGCTTTAACCACGAAATTTTGTATTTTATCTAGAAATTTGAAAAACTAATTTTCTAATGTTGGCATATGTGAAAACTCAGCTGATCGGATAATCGTTAGGTTAAACAGGATAATTTATTAGCTTTGTAAAAAACACAATAAATAAAATAAGCCAAATATAATATTGTCATTATTATTTTTCTCCCAGTATTAAAGATAAAAGATTTTCTTTATCTTACCTTCGTCCTCACTGGAGAAAAAGAACAAAAAAGAACGTCCCGAGAGTGATGAATGTAAAGCTGAACTTTCCAGATCGTTCACGATCATGACCGATCACATGATCGTCAAATTCGTAACTTTGGACCAGCACAATGGAGTTTTTCAAATATGAAGATTATTATTTTAGTCAGCAAGATTAAAATTGTACGAGACCGTTGGCGAACGTACAAAAAAAAATATAGACCGGCGTACAATGATCGCAAAGTATTTTGTCTTTTTGGCCTGATCATTAATTTTTGTAAGAAACCAAACGAGACTTAATCTGGATTACAAGTTCACAGACGATATTCAATACTCGATTTTGAGAGAAACAAATACGCTGGTCCACCTTGAAGAGAGATGTGAGCACGCCGAACTCTGAGCTAGAATAACCATCAACAGTTTTTTTATTATTATGACACTGAACAAATTAAAACAATAAGTTTTCGGACGATGAGTTTCTTTTTTTTAGTATTTTACACCGGATGTGAGGATAAAGATTGTCGGCTATAGCGCAATTCAGAAAGTACTTCCAGATTTCAACTCCAGATGGCGACACTAGTACCGCCATCTATCGTGTCCTTTCGGTACGACATCCTGAAGATTCCTCCACACCGGAAACTTACAATAATACTGAAAGAATTATGGAATATTAAAGATTCGAAGATACAAAAGCAAAAATGTCATTTCCTAAAGAATTGACTGATTGACGGCATGAGATTTTTTTATTTCTGCCCCAAATCCCAAATTCTTTGGAAAATTTTAATTCTTTCTTGGATTAAAAAAATTCCCCATACGTTAATTTATATCATTAAGAATTTTTCGGTCCAAAATTAGACAATTAACTAAAATATTACTAGAGATTACAGTCGTTTGTTGGAGTTCGAATAAATCAAACTATTATATTATCAATTTTAATACAGTTGCTAAAATTAAATTAAGTACACGTTTCATCTATGTATATGTGACTCTTTAATATTGTAAAATAAGTTTTTTCCAAAAAGTTAATATTTATAGATAAATTAAGTATAATAATACTGATAAGAGCTAATACTTTAGTATAACATAGTAAGTTCTTATGGATTGCGTTAACACGGATGTTAGAAAAAAAAAAAAAGAAAAAAAATGGGCAATTAGACACTTGACTTTCATCTTATGTCATCCGGGCATATTTTTTTCTGGATATTCATCGCGACACGTTCTTACTTTCTAATTCCTAGCGCATCGATTAAATCTTAAAAATATTAATCATATAAATATATCCTGAGCGGTAATTAAACTTAAAGATGAATTTCTACATTTGTTCAGTACTTACAAAAGAATAATAACATCAGCAAATTCTCATAAGATATAAAGATCTTAAAAAAAAATTATATGCACAAAACTTTCATCCTGTTGGCATTTTTGCTTCCTTAAATATTAGCGAGAAAAAAAAAATGATAGTGTACGATCGTTTTGTTTGCTGCACAATCGATCTATGCAAACGCCTCGCCATTATCGTTATCAGGTGCTGCTTTTATCAAATTTTCGAGATCTTTGTTGCTCAGATGACTGAGCAGCTCCAGTGACGAGAGTTCCGGTAACGCAAAACCCGACAAACAATCTACCACTTTGAGACTCAAGTTTAACAAACTTTCGCGTTTTTGGCCTTTTCGGAAATTATTAGTTATTAAATTGGAATAAATAGGAAATATTTCTCGATAATCGCCCAATTTTAGAGCAGCCACAATAATTTCGTTTCTCGCATAAAGTACCAGCTGATTTATACTTTTTATCAGGAGATCATGATAAGAAACATTTGTATCGTTAACTTTGCAATTTTTCATAATCAAAATTTCTCGTTCGCAATCATCATGAAAATCTTTGTGTTCATTGTTAAAATCGACCATACCGCAATTTTCTTCGCTAACGTAAAGATTGAGAGCTCGAATTTTGACAATATGTTGTTCGAGAATCTCCGCAACTTCGTCAGGACGATAATCGCTATTGACACTACAGTCATCGTCAAAAAAATCGGAATAATCGTCATGATCCGGATCCGAATAATCATCGGAATCATTATGATAGCTGTAATAATCAAAATATTCCTCATCGTCAAGATCATACGCGAGAGGATGATCGTAACCGTAGAGTCGTTCGTCGTATCGATCATTTAAAATTCCACCAGTGCCAATGGTAGCGTAGTAAAGTGGTGTGCGGCCATTTTTGCAAAGTACATTTACGTTTGAGCCATAATCCAAAAGTTTCTCAACAATTTTGGGCCAGCCGTGTTTAGCGGCAGAGTGAAGTGCCGTTCTTCCCCGAGAATCTTGTGACTCAACATCGGCAAAATTTTCCAACAGAATTTCTACAATTTTCAAAGAGCCATGAACAGCAGAAATTTGCAGAGGTGACATGGAATCGTCATCTCGCGAATCAATTTCAGCTCCATAATTGAGCAAAGTGGTGACGACATTTTCATGTTGGCTCTCACATGCAACATGAAGAGGCATTTTGCCATCTTTCCCTTTGACATTTACTTTTGCCCCTTTGTCAATAAGCATTTTGCTTATTGGCCCGAATCCTTTTCGTGCGCAGCAATGAAGCGCAGTTTTCATATCATAATCAGTCACGGAATTAACATCAGCGTTGTAATTCAATAAGACTTGAACGACATTCGGATGTCCACCATCTACAGCCGCATAAAGTGGACTCATGCCATGTTCGCTCAGTGCATTAACTTGGGCGCCTCGAGACAAAACCAGTTTGGCCAAATGACATTTTGTTTCTGCATTATTTATCACGCACCATTGCTTCGCTTGACCATCACCGAGTCCTGCGTAGTCAAAATCAGTAACATAAACAGCATAATGCAAGGCTGTACGTCCAAACTTGTCTCTCGCGTTAATATCAATTTCCGGTTCATGCTCCAGAATCATTTCAACAATTTTTTTCGATTCTTTTCTCAGAGCATTGTGAAGTAAATCGTGGCGATTTTTAATATCGGCTCCATTGTCCAGAAACAATTTCACCATATTTACATCGATGTTTTCAACAGCGAATGATATCGGAAGTTTACCATCGTAAGTTTCTGCATTAATCTCCGCATCGTTAATTAGCAATATTTTTGCAGCTTCTAACTGTTTTTTCTCCGCCGCATTGTGCAACAGAGTGTAGCCTATTTTTGCAGGATTTACCGAATTTACGTCAGCACCATATTTAAGAAGATCTTGAATGATTTTTAAATATCCTTTCTCAACAGCAGCGTGTAATAATTTTGAGTCGTTTACATCATCCGGGTAAACGGTGAAACCGTGATTGATAAGCGTTTCAATGACTCTGCGACATTTTTCATTGTCCGGCCCATAAAGTGCGTCATAAAGACAATTTCGATTATTCTTGTTATTGAGTTCGGGATAAAGTTCCAAAATATGCTTTATCGTTCTCAAATTACCCTTATCGATTGCTATGTGTAAAACTGTTTTACCATTTTTATCACGTGCATTTATTTCATTGCCTCCATGCTCGAGCAATAATTTTACCATTCCTTCTCGTCTCATTTCCATAGCAACATGAAGCGGTGTAAGGCGTCCTTTTGTCATTGCCTTTATATCGGCACCTCGAACCAACAATAATTTAACGAGTTTCTCGTGACCACGTGCAGATGCATAATGAAGAGGGCTATAACCCTTTCTCCAGGTGCCTGAACACGTAAAATTTATACCAGCTCCGTAATTTAATAGAATTTCGGCAATTTTTTCATTTCCCGATTCGGCCGCTAGATGGAGAGCAGTTAGTCCCTGGGATGATATCATGTCGACCGAAGCTCCATTTTCCAAAGTTAATTCAACTATCTCGGGATTACCCGTGTAAACAGCAGAATGAAGCGCAGACTCGCCCGAATGATCTTTCGCATTTACATTTGCCTTTTTTTCCAATAACATGTTAACCATTTCAAGGTCATTGTTTCTTACGGCAAAATGAAGTGGCGTATCAGTCGATCTTTTGTTCTTACTGTTTACTTTACAGCCGCTATTTAAAAGTATTTTAGCGACTCCCGTTTGCTTCATTTCCATGGCTTCGCGCAACAAATTGTAACCATTTGACCATGCGTGTGAATAGGACAGACTGTATTTGTCGATTAGGGATTTCACCGTACCAATGTCACCGCGGCGAACCGCACAAAGCAAACCGTATCGTGGATCCACCGACATTATTGCTTCGTGCTTGATAAATTCGATTCAAAACATCCTTGGGAGATGTTTTTTTTTTTTTTTTTTTTGCTGATGCGCTTCGTGGTTGGAAGTTTAGATCCCTGGCGGATGTGGCGGAGAATCCAAAAAACTTCTTCCAGAATTTTCGTATTGGCAGTTGAATTTTGTTAGCGCGAGGCAAGAATACTTGAAAGTAAAATTACAAAACAGAACAGAAAATTACACTCTGATCAGAATGGTGAACGGAGAATTTTCAATAATAAGTATTGATCCACTAAATCATTAAAATCCATGAAAATTTAGGGAAAATCGTGAATTTTGGATATGCGATGGTCGGAAAGTTTTATATTACAGTCGTGAAAATTCAAGATTATTGACTGACCCCTTTAACCAAATTGACCTTATCGAGAGGGTTTTGAAAACGCCAGAAGTAGATATAGAGAATTTTGTTTATTTCAAATCGATCTCTAAATTTATTTGCACTTAAGAAATTACATAAAAATAGAAAAAATTAACGAATTCAATGATAGAAATTTTAAAAAAATTATGAAAAATTAAACCAAAAATGGTAGTTGAATGAACTACACGGTATTTCGAAGCTCAAACATTTATGAAAAAAACGTATGCAAACGTGAAATTATTTTTTTTGAAAATATTTTTTTTTTCAATTTTTTTTACAATCCATGTATTGTTTTCCGATCGCAAATTCCGCGGTTATTTACTCGAAAAACTCAACGATTCTCCTCAAAAACTTCTAAAAATGTATTTTTGGCCAATTATCAAAATGGGTCAATAATTTGGACAGACGTATTTTCGTTTTTATTTAATTTTTTTTTTGTATGCTTTAAAGTTTTTATAGAATCAAAATTAGTCAAAGATTTTTTGATTAAAAGAATAAAAAAACAAATAAATCGTGAAGAAATAGGAAATGAAGATATATTTTATTTATCTTTTCAAATAAAAAATATATTTTTCTTACCTTATCTGACCGAATTCGAAATAAACCGTCTCAATCCGAGCAGGTGTTTGCGATCGGAAGGCCCTCTATAATGGTCCACGACTATATATATGTATATCTTCCTCAAATTTGCAATGTTCTTGAAAATAATGAGAATTATTATTATCAACCAAAATATATCTAAATGCAGTTTTTCAAATATTATTATTATTATTCTTACAGGAATTCGCGTACGAGATGAAATTTTCATCAGCCATCGAACATCTAAAAAATTCACCGGTTTTCGCGAAAATATTTAACATATCTCGCGTGTCCGATTAATTTTACTCCGAAAATTAACGAGATTCGATCTCGACGTTGAATTAATTGGCGATTTATCGTTTGGCACTGAAATTAATTACATTTAGCCTGAGATCTTTTTACGATCCTCAAAAATAGATTTATTTTCGCGAGACGACAACACTGTTCGACCTTGCGCGAGAGAATATAGAACGTACTGAAAATAACCGTCAATCTTCTTTTCATGCTTTTCATAACAATAAATCCCACGTTTAGCAGCTGCTGATCTTCGAATGAACATTAATGAAGAATGAAGTTTATTGTTAGAACTCGATACGATTTGTATCTCTCTCTCTTATTTGTAGCCTTTTTCGTTGATAATGTAAGAGAGAGAGAGGAATTTGGTAGCGAGTACGCAAAACTCCCCAGAGATGGCGCTATTAAACGGCAAAGTGACTCCATCTCTCGGAAATTTAATGTAACTACATTCTTTTATCGTTTCTTGCACACTGGTAGAGCGAGATGCACCGCTTCGTTCAAATCAGCCAATAAGACAATTCTAGTTTCGAAATTGGGCCAATGAGAACCTCACCTGGCACTTCCGGTGTGCATGAAACTTTCTTTTTCCCCTTCAGGAAATTCTCTCCTTATAACACACAAGCCCAGCCTCTGGCACAGGCAAAGTTGTCGTTTTGTTGATAATTGCGTGTGGAGAGGTTATATAGAAGGAAAAGAGAGATAACACTAGAGAGTCACGAAAGTATTTCACACAAACTCGTGATAAATTTTTATAAAATTCTCTTTGTCACTGTTAAGCTGTTGATATGATTGCAATATTGTTCAAAAATCGATTACATTTATTTACAAATATCTCTTGGCTCGAACGTATTATATTTTTTGGTTAAAAGTTTTTCGTACTTTCGTGAATGATGATTGAGGCCGTTAGTGGATTGAGTCATAGAAAGGGGAGATAAAGAATTTATTTTTGAGGCTTTTCGCGTAATTGAGCAGTTGGAAATGCTTGTTACCCAGTTGCAAGCAAAATTTATCAGATGACGTAATAATGGAGCTTAAGGTTTGGGTGGAGGGAATACAACGGATCGTTTGCGGTGTAACAGAATCAACAACCTGTCAGGTGCGTCATTGTTATCAAAAATCTCAGATAAGCTGAATAAAACAAACAAACTAAAAATCTTTCTATGCACTCGGAAGTGAATTTTATCAAAACTTTAGATAAGCTGAGAGAATGAAGAAAAAAATCTTTCTCCACATTAAAATTTGGAATGATAATTTGTATAAATTGCTAAATTATCATTTTTTAAAAGATTTATCTTTACTTTTGGATTTTTCAAATTTGTTGCATTTTATTTCTAGAGAAAAATAAAAATCAATGCAAATTTTCATGCATCACATAGAGATCATTTTTTTTTTTAATTAACTATATGGAAAATATACCAAGAATATTGAATGAAAATTATAATAATGCGAAAAAATTATTTATAAAGTAGTTTGGAAAATATTTTTTGTCCAAATAATTTGCAAATTTGTTTTTCTTCGTGAATTGTTTTCACAAACTATTTTTTAATAGAGATAAATTTATTCAAATTTTTATTAGTCGTTTGTCATGCCAATTATTTAATAATAATAATAATAATATAATTTCTCATTTTTCTTTCCCTTTTTCGTAATACAAGAATAAAATATTTAATAATATAATATTTTCTGGTGGTCACCCATTATTTGTCCAAAATATCAAATTGCAAAAGTTTCTTTGCCGCTGTATTGCATTGAGAAAAATAAATCTTTGTATTTGAATGAAAGAAAAATCTGTTAAATCAGCAACTATGCAATTTGAAATAGGGCCCAAAATTTTTTATTTAGATGAAATAGATTTCATGTGCAAAGATCTCAAAAGTATTTATTTTCACAATAAAAAAAATGTGTTTGGGCGAAGTAAAATATTACAGTAAAATTAGGTTGAATTTAAATATTTAATTTCAATAAAATAATTTGATGCAAATTTTTCTATTAATTTTATTTGATTGAAAATAATTTCCATTTGAGTGAAATAAATTTTATGCGAGTTAATTGAAATTTGAGATATCGTTAAAATTCTTTGTCGTTACGAAAGCTTTTTTCAATTTGTAAAAAAATTTTTTTTCAGGATGTCGTTTATGCTCTGGCACATGCGACCGCTCAGACTGGCCGATTCACACTGATCGAACGGTGGCGAACCAATGAGCGACTTCTTGCGCCACACGAGAATCCAGTCAAAGTGAGAAAATATAAATAAAATAAAATTTAACGGTTTATTTTTATGAAAATATCGAATCGTTTTACCACAAAC
The DNA here is from genome assembly GCA_963669185.1 of Dyspetes luteomarginatus. Taxonomy (NCBI): domain Eukaryota; kingdom Metazoa; phylum Arthropoda; class Insecta; order Hymenoptera; family Ichneumonidae; genus Dyspetes; species Dyspetes luteomarginatus. The sequence continues at coordinate 20,451,256 of OY769906.1, forward strand.
GCTATAAATTGAAATAAAATAAAAATAATCAACTCAAACTTTGAACTTTTTTTTCCCAGATTTTGATGAAATGGGGCGAATATTCACCTGAAGTTCAGTTGATTTTACGGCGCTCAACGCCCGAGTCGAACAAATCACAAACTGCCCTAGGAGTTCACGTGACGCAGGGTACACGTTCGGCTGGCTTGCCAGGAACTTCCTTGGAATCTCCAACGAGCCACGTTCACGAGGATCAAAAATCTGCTGTTCCACCTGGCGATTTGGAAAATGGCCAGGGAGTTTTAGAACGTAATCGTGATGTACGAAAATCTCTTACGTTTAGTGGACTTCATGGCAATGTCACCGAGAGTAATGTCGAGGTAAACTTTTTACCAAAAGAATTTCCGTTTTTTTTCACTTGACCAAAAATATGTACATATTTTTTTAAGCCCTCGTACTATTTTTATGACAAAATAATTAATGATCAATAAATTATGAGCTGTAAAAGAAAAAAACTTTTATACTTTTTGTTTTAGGTACACATGGAAAATGTTGCCATAGTTCAACCGACAATGCAATCAAAAACTCGTGTATTTAATGCTCGTAAAGCTGCCCATAAAAATGTTCAATCACCCACAGGAACATTATCGAGCGATGGTAAATTTTTCTAGTAGTTTTTTTTTATTCCTTCAAATTGAAAATATTTCTCGATATAAATTTATCAATAATTAATCATTTATTCGTTTTGTTTTGTTTTTTTCATTATTAGGCAATATTTATTTACCGCATAAGAAGGTACGAGAATTGCCACCTTACAGAGACCCACCTGGTCCCATATCACCATTAAGAGCTTTGCCACCTTATCGCGATCCACCCCCACCGAATTCAAATAGTCCCGGTAGATCGCAATTTCAAGGGGATCTCAATAGTCCTGGTGCACCTCATCTTAAGGAAAATCAATCATCGCCAAGAAATTCAACGAGATTGAAGAGAAATCTTGTTCAGGTATTAAATATAATTTATGGTATTTGTAATTTTTCATGAAGTAATTAATCATTCAGTAACTCAATGAGACAATAATTGTCAATGACAATAAATTCGATAACAATTATAAGGCAATTTGCGAGTTTCAGTTAATTACAATTTTTGTTTTCTCATTATTGACATGACTTAATTTTAGGAATTTCAGGAAACAAAAGGTTCACCACAATTAGGTTGTTCTGGATCTGGCCAATCACCGAACATGGTAACGGTCGCTTATACACAGCGATACGTTGAACTCATTCGACTAGTCAACAGGCAACGCGATACCATTAATGCTCAGCAAGCAGATCTTACAAAGGTAAAGTTGCTAAAATGAAATTCGAGTTTTTTTTTTAGCTCAAATTGAATTGCTGATAAGTTTTCTATGTTGCAATGGCAAATATATTGTCGTAGAAAAATCAGTTGTAAAAATTATTTGAATTATTTAATTAATTGACTCATTTTAAGAAGAGAATTTTAATTTGTGCAAAGACGAATATACAAAATTATATTTACTGGCGATTAGTAATTAGCTCGAAAAAAAAAAAAAAAAAAAAAACCTTTTCAGTTTGACGCTGAAATACTTTATTGGGAGACTAAAAATCGAGAACAAACCCACCAGATGGATTTTATTTCTCAAGAGGTGAATCGAATTGAATCAACTGGCCGAGTCATCGAAGAACAAGTGAGAATTTATTCAATTTTATATCAAAATATAAATATAATCTGGTTTGACAAATATATAAAAAATTTCATCGACCGAATCGTAAAATATAAAAAATTTGAGATAAGAAATTTGAGATAAGAAAAAAAATGTTTCTAGCTCAAAGACTTGGCGCATGCAGAAGAGGAGAGCGAAATTGTCCGACAACAAGAAAAAACTCTAAAATCGGAAATAACTCTACTGAGATCTAAACTAGCAAATTGTGAAACTGAGTTGTTGCAATGCAAGAATAAAATTCGCCTGGTAATGGAAGAATTAGCATTGGAGCAGCACAATATGAATCGTGAATTGGACGAGCGTCAAGTTATCGAGCGAAAAATGATCGGAGAACTTGAACATCTTCAGGAGGAAGTTGAACATGCCAAACAAACTGCAGATTTAACAAGTCAATGCGCAGATTCGTTAAAATTTGAAGTTAATAGTCTCGAGGTTGCCATTGTCGAGAAAAAAATGCAAGTCGAGCGTTTGGTGACTGACATGAAAGAGGCAAATCTACAAAGTCTGACCGTAGCTTGTCAGGACGAACAGGTCAAACATTTGTTAGAAGGTAAAATTAAATAAATCCAAAAATATATTATTCCATTTTTTTTTCTTATCTTCAATTTTAATTAATGGCAAATTTTTGAAATTTTCAGGCGCACAAAAACCAGGGAGTACCCGAAAAATAATTGGTTCACCGAGGCAATTGGAAACGGCCGTGCCTACGAGCAAAAATCCACACGGTGTTTGGGTCTAATTACATCCAATGTAATGATGAGACATTTTGTGACTAAATTTCCAAAAAAAAGAAAAAAAATAATAACGATTTAATTAAAAGCGGTGCCATTTTGTTTGCATCTCTAGTAGACTCGTGAAAAATTGTACTAATGATAAAATGAAACACATTTTTTATATCTGTTTGATATTTAATTTTGCCTAAAACAAACGTAATTTTTTAAGCACGAGCACACAGTTTGAAAAACAGTTATAATGTTTTTTTGTTTGTTTGTTTGTTTGTTTATTAAGGCTTAGATCTCATATTCTAATAATAGTAATGCTGCGTTGTATATCATATATATGAAGTTTATATATTTGTGAATGTAATCGATAGAATAATTATGTAATGTAAAAAAAATTCTTACATATCGAAGGAGAAAAACAAAAAAAAAAATATCTTTTTGAAGCAATTTGCTTAGTTGGAGTAATAAAAATAAAAATGCACAATCAAAATGCCATATATATAAATATATATGTTTTTGTTTATTTTTATTATATTTATTGGAATTATTCAGCCAATTTTTGGCAATAAATGACCATTTATTTGAATCGAAATTTCGAATTTAAATATTTTTAATAAAAGATCAAAATTTAATGACAAAAAAAAATAGGATAGGTCATGTCTAAATTGACACAAGATCAAAATAACATTTAATTTCGATCCAGAATTAATAACACGAGTGTTATTTTATCAATAATAACATTTACATTTATTTAATATTTTCAGGAAAGTTTTGAATTTAATCGATCGAGGCATTTTTTAACAATTATGAGTGAACGATTTTGTCTTCTTGGCTCAACAACTTCCAATTTTATGCGATTGACCAATTACAATCGACAGACGATCACAAGAAAATTAGTCTCATTCGAAAGATAATTAAATTTCGTAAAAAAAACTTTTCTCATTGAAAAAGTATTTGTGCAAATAATTCGCCAAGAATAAGAATCACTGAATATCAGCGAAAGGCTCAAATTCATTAAAAAGGAGAAAAAAATAAATAACGAAAATATTATAATGCTGAAAACTTTATTTCCGTACGCAAAAACACTTATTATTACAATATAATTGCAATAAAATGTATAATATCAAATAAATATATTTGGATTGTGTTTTCATTTGCTTATCCTGTTTTATGAGCTGGTACTATTTTACAATGATGGCATATACTGATCACGTTGTGTCGTTTTTTTTTTTTTTTTGGCAACATTTTTAATTGTTTCTCGATAGTTCATAGAACGACGAAATTTCATACATCAAAAATTGCACAAATAAATTTCAAGTAAAATAGGATCAACTGTTAATAACGGTTTAAGGGTAACTATAAGTTTCTCTCATACCAATCACAATTATACAATTGTAATTGTATTATTATACAATATGGTGACTGTTCAACAACCGTTTGTGCGACTTTTGAGGGTTTTATGCAAACGGCACATTTCGAGATTCACCGAAACGAAATGCGTTATATATGTATATATATATATATTTTTTTCTTTTTTCTTTTCTTTTTTTTTCGGCACTTGTGCCACACACCAGAGGAGACCGTTAAACAGTTTTTTTTTCTTAAATCGGCGGCTCTGCCGGCGTAATTGTATTGGTTGAGAATACAAGTGGAGGGGTTTTTTTTTTTTTTTTTTATAGTCCATTCGAAGATTACTTAAGTACTTGTAACGCCCTTACGCGCAACTAACAGATTTAGCACTGGATGTTTTCTTATATAACCAACGGCTTTTTTGTGCGTTACCATCGTAAAATCGTATCCGTTACATTGTAATATTTTGTCGTGCATTCTTAGTCCACTTTTGGCTGCTGGCGACCCTTCGTGAACTTCAGTCACATATATACCCTAAATATTATAGAAAATCAATATATTATTATTATTATTAATAGTAATAGAATTAAATTCCAGTTTATTTGAAAATATAAAATAATAATTTAAGTTTTTCATGGAACTTTTGAGAAAAAGTTTATACATTATCCGTGTATCCTTGTGGACTTTTCCGAAAATCTTGATCAATTCCTCCACCTATTTTAAAACCGCATTTCATAACTTCCTCACCATTGGCGTTTAGCTCGGTTTCTTTGTGCAATGTTATGGGTATCTGAAAATGAAAAAATAAACCATTTCTGAGATAAATTTAATTTTTTGTCTAATGTTAATTAATAATATTATTAATGCGATTTATATTTGGATTCGTATTGTTATTATTATTATTTTATTTCATTATAATTATCGCTCAATTATATAAATTACAATAATTTGATAATTTCTGGGCTTGAATTATTTTTTATGAACAAATGGAATGTCTAATAATTGTGTCAAAATGTTCCGAAACATAATGAAAAAAAAAAATTGTAGGACGATAAAAAAAACAAAAACTTACACTCAGGCACTCCATCGCAGTACCTGCTTGGTGCTGAAATGCCATTTTCGCACACATCTTGAATACTTTGGTTTTTTGTCCGGTTTCTTAAACTCAAAAAATTCGTCCTGTGGTATTGTTCGTTTTCTTCAAACGTATTTATTGAATCGACATTTATCCGCTCTATATATATATATATATTTATATATATGCGTCACTCTTCAGTTTTTCGTACACACGAACTTGCAGGTTATAATTTTATAATTCAATACTTTGAACGAAACGAGAGAATAACATCGAAATTATGCACGTTAAATTTTTTATATAATATTGATATGTATCTATATGTACGAATTATTCGTATTATATTTTATATTCATACGCAGTGCGTGAATCGTTGTTAGTGACTCAAGTCAAATATTACTCTGTTGAGCGGATTTCTTGGAACCGCGTGTGTGTGACAACAAAAACTAACGATATAGGTATGCATGTATATATGTAAAATCGTAAAATGTAACATACTCATATGTATATAAGTGCATGAGAACGAGTGACAGCACCGCCACCTGTTCTAGCTGTCACTCCCTGCTGCTGCGACTCAATTTTCTTATGATTAAATATTTCTACACCGATCAAAGACCCACGAATGAAATAAAGAAGAGAAAAATAATTTTTCGACTCGATCTTACATCGTTATTTGTTGTTATATTCGAACAATTACATATATTTAAAGTTTAAAATAAAACACGGGAATCATTCGATGGATGATTTTATAAAATAACCGCTAGATGGCACCAGCTGACAAGGGACGGAAATAAAAAGTTTACTTTTCAACTGTAGAAATTAGGACGATCGTTTTTACTAGATTTAACATTAACAAACACTAAAAACTATTTATGTCACCACTGCTGATAACTCACGAGTTGGTTATTACCGCTAATTCTATCAATTTATTTGCCATTTCCGTTATACTGTACAAATCAAATTTATTCACCAGAGACGAACTGACAAGAGCGTCAACTTTGACGTGATACTTTTTTATGTCGTGACATACATAACCTACAAACGTAAACAAAATAACACAGTGCTCATTTCGAAATAATCATGAAAGAAGGGAATCGAGGGTTCATCGCCGTTCACGTCGGTAATAACAATATATATATAATTTTTTATCCACGTAATAATAAACTATATAATATGTGTGTCGTTGGACGTAATAACTCTGGCTCATAAAAACTTAACCGTTTCCATATCATTCGAAAAAACGACACCTGATCCATCCAAAATGGGTCTTTTGAGTTTGACGACTTTTTCCTCTGTTCAAAGTGGTTATAAAAATCCCTAAAAAATTGTCAATATACTTTGAACTGTGTAGAATAAATTACTTCATTTTGGAAAAAAAAAACAGTTTAGTGTCATTTAATTATCGAAGAATAATCAATAATTTACTATTTATTTGAAGAAAGATAAAAAAAAAAATGTAATGAGTCAGAATAAAGTTAACGGAGTAATGAAATTTAAAAGGATTATAAAGGGTGGTCCAGTATAGAGGAGCGAACTGAGAAGTGGTCCAATATAGAGAATTGTTCAGGGAAGTATAAACCGAGGAGAAATTATCGGTGACTCGACCTACTCAGTTTACTAATTAATAATATAGAATGAATTATTAGAACAATAAAATTAAAACATGTAAAGAGAATGAAAAAGACCCTGGATATACTGCTTTTTTTTATCAGGTGCAGGCCAACATTCGGACTCATTGAAGCCAATGTACCGGAAGTTGTGTAAAGAGGCGTGTAAAGAGGTACGTTAAATTTTTCACGCTGAAACGCTGATAGTTTAAATTGAATTTTTTAGGATATATGTATGCTCTGATTTTTATGGGCTCATTTTCTTATGGAAAATCCTTGGAAAAAATCGCAAAGTCTATAAAATTGCACTCTCTATTCGAGCATGTAGGAAATTTTGCAAAATTTTATACTATCTTCCTCTAATATACTCTGAATAATTATGTGCCAGGGCATCGCTCACTTGAGAAAAATTGGTGGAAGTCCAATTGACGCTGTCGTTGAGGCAACATCAATTTTGGAAAATTCTTCCCTCACCAATGCCGGATATGGCTCAAATTTGACCCTCGATGGTGAAGTCGAGTGCGACGCGAGTGTTATGGATGGCTCAAATTGTCTCTTTGGCGCAATCGGTGCTGTTAATCGTATTAAAAATCCAATCGTTTTGGCCAAATGTTTGTGCCAGCAACAACTTCAAAAAAATACCCATGGTAGAATTCCACCAAGGTGAGAATGCGATTACGACATAAGAAAAATTAAATATTGAAAAAATACATTAAAAATATTTGATAAAAATTGAAAACGACACTTGGATATGAATCGGTTAATTATTTTGTAGTTTCCTAGTTGGATCTGGCGCTCACGTGTGGGCTCGGGAAATGGGAATTAAAACTGTACCTGCGGAACAACTTATATCAGGTATTAAAGCAAAAAAAATGAAAAAATAGAAGAAAAAAAAAAGATGAGGGTGTAGAAAATAACGTAAAGTAATAATAAAGTTTAATGTCGTTAAAAAAAATATATAAAAATTATTAGGTAAAGCGCGAAAAGTTTACGCTCACTATAAACGGAAGCTGGATATTGAGGATAAAAGAATGCACGAGGTAAAGATGTTCTTGTGGCCCTGCGACATTAAATTGGTACCATAAAAGCAAAATTCCTTCGTCTCCCGGGAGTCTTTTGTACCGGTCCGTGAAGGTTCCAGAAATTTGTTCCTTAAATGAACTGAGAAAAAAATGCAGTTGGTTCGCATAAATTGGATTATTTACTGGTTTCACAAAAAATCCTACTGTTTGTGCGAGAGAAACATTTGAATTTAACGGATTTTAAATAAAATGGCCAATTGGCCAGGTTAAGATTATCATCTTTACGATTTTACAAATATTTTACGAATCCATTAATAAAAAAAAAGGCAAATTCAAATAACTGTCTTTACGTTTATAAATATTTTTTTTTTAACAAATTCAATTTTTTTCTGGTACAAATGGTAAAAATATTGGAGGCCCATCAATCGCCGATTCGATCAATTCAACTTTATTTTGTTTCTCAATGTTACAAATAATAACTATGAATTTTTAATACTTTATTTCATCACAAGCTGGTAAGGAAAAGAATGGACACTGTCGGTGCCGTTTGCGTCGATGATCTTGGAAATGTCGCCGCGGCTTGTTCCAGTGGAGGAATTATTTTGAAATATCCTGGCAGGGTGGGACAAGTACGTAATCGATAAAAAAACATTCTAATTATTTCCAAGTAAAAACGACCAAAGAATAGAAAAATTATTTAAAAAGCATCGAAGTTCGTTTTTTTTTTTTTTTTTTAACGTTTAAGCACTTGTGAGGGGTTTGAAAAAAAAAAAAAAAAATCATTTCCGGTTCAAGGCTGGCGTCTGGGGATGCGGAGCTTGGGCGAGAAATGGTACGTATTCCGTTGCTGCAAGCACTTCCGGTTGCGGCGAACATCTCATAAGAACAACATTGGCTCGTTCACTCGCCGAGGCAGTTGTCAACACAAGTTGTCCAACTACAACTTTGCATCAAGCTATGAAGTCAAATTTCATTGGTAATAGAAATAATAATTAAAAAAAAAATTAACTGTTAATCTAGATATAATTTTAAGAAAACTGGAAAATTTATACTTGAAGTTTTTTTTGTCTTCTATTTTTTTATTTATTATTTTGCACAGAATCGGATTTTTTAACCGGAGTTAAACACAAACTTGGAGGTGCAATCGTCGTTCGTTATTCGGCTCAAGAGGGGTTTGGCGATCTTTTATGGACGCACAGCACAAATTCTATGATCGTCGGTTACATGAGTACAAAAAATAAAGTAGCTAAGGTACGAATTTAAATTAAGTCAATATGATGTTATGAGTTTGATAAAAAAAAAAATCTTGTTATTTAAGGGTTTTAATTTTTCTTCTTCTCAGAGCCAAATATCATCCCTTGCGATATCTGGGGTCGGCAGAAAAGCTACCGTTGGAGGAGTCTGCTTCAAGCTGTAGCGATAAACCGCTAATGAGGATAAGATGGGAGGAAAAAAAAAGACTTTTCTTCAATATTCATTATATTTTCGCTTATTTCTTCTTTTATCATTTTTGTAAATTCGTTTTTTAAGAATAAAATTGTCTTTTTTGATACTTTTTTTTTCGTATATAGAGTGAATCAACCAGTAAATGAACGCTTAAGAATCAGCACCAGTCAATGAACACTCGTTTAAAAATCGAAATATATATATGACTTGCTCATCTAACCACAAAAAAAGCTTCGAAGCCTTTTATCTAATTCGAATTTCTTGATTGCAAATTTCCTACATAAATTATAAAAATATGAAAAAAATTATTACACATAAACAAAATTTCTTGCGAATTTTCGTATTATTGATGACTTACCATGTGTCACTCAGCAATATTCTACTGATTTTTTTCAATATTTAAAAAATACTTTTAACACATTTCGTCCTTCTTAGGGTGCAACAAATGTTTAAAATCAAACAATTTTTACATCAATTTTTTTCTTTACCTTCAATTTTCTCACAGATGAAGAAAAAAAATATCACGGACTCAACAAAAAAAGTTCTTGATGAAAAAACAAAAAAAAATCGTTTAAAAAATTATTTCTTCTTTCATGCAAAAATATTATTTGGGACACTCAATTGTCATGTATACATAAGAAAGTTTTTTTTGTTTTATTGTACGCAATTTCATTCCTTTATTCAATAAAACATCAAATTTATAAATTGCCCACTCCTTATGTATTATAATTTGTAATAATTATATAAAAGTTTGATGGAATACAATATCAACGTCAATTCTCTTATTCGAAGCTCATGCATTCACTTGTATTATGCAAATTCTTTTTTTGACGCATTAATTATTACATTAATATTTATTATTCTCAACTAATTGTCTTAGATATTAAAAATGCAACTTTTTTTTTTTTACTTTGTGCGATTCATTGGAATGGCGGAACTTTAATTGCAGGTGCATTATTAGCTCTGTTTAATGTATCTGAAGCTTGTTGATGATTTACCGAACCTCTGCGTGTTCCATATTTTTTTGGATACAAATTCAACGGCGGTAAATTAGGATGCTCGATTCTCGTTGGTGAACTTACACGTGGACGCAATGTAGATTTTTGCGTTCCGTACAATTCTGTAACAAAATTATAAAAAAAATCGTACAAGAAAAAAATGTGAAAAATTTTATGGCTTTTTTTTTTGTTCCGTTTTCACATGGAAATTTATAGTTTTAGATGCCCAAATTGCCCAAGATTAAAATGAGCGGTAAATTTTCCATCAAAAAGTGTAGTAAAAGAACAAAATAATTTTCGAATGGCTGATTTGAGTAAACTTAGAAAATCTCGCTATTTTTATTTTTTTTCCGCCTCAAGAGGACTTCGTCAATGTTTTTTTTTACAAAATCGATGCTCCCATTTAAAAAAAATTCCAAAAATTGTAAAAAGAAATCGTAACTCAATAACCGCAAAGACTCTTTTAATACTTGAGAGAATAAATGAAGAAAATTAGCAGCGAGTGTGGAGTCACAACTTGATCAGGAAGCAAAGTTTCAGCCATTTTAGTAAATTTAAGTTTAATTAAAAAAAAAAAAATCTGTAACGTAAAAGCATTATTTAAATGATTTATTAAAATTAATTATTTGGATTAATATTGCATGATTTTTTTTTTTACCTGTTTCAGCTGGATCTAAATCATCATCGGGCTGATAAAATTCCGAGTTCAATGACATTGGCTCCTCATAATCTACGAACGCGGTGTTATCAAATGCTTTGTCGTCTTTCGGACGTTGTTGAACTGGTTGTGAAATCGATGGCTGGACGTACGTCTAAATCAACAACGATAATTCCATAATATTGCATTTTTTTGGTGGTTTTTTTTTTGAATTATTCGTAAAATACGATTTTTTTCTTCTTCATATAATAATTTCTACATAACCCTACGGTCTCAATCGATTAATCCATTAATCGAAATTCAATAATAGGCAAAAGTATTTTTTTGTTTTTTACATATTATTAATACAAGCCTCGTAAGTAAGATTTTGAACTTGTTCGAAAGATTTACTTCTCGATCGTATGTAACTTTTTTGTTTCGTTTTTCGTTTTTTTTTTTTGTTTTTATAATATTAAAGTGCCCGCAGCTTTACATGTTCAATCGGAGCTGATGAGTAGGTACGCTTATGGGATGATCGATTGTTGATCGTTTCGTAAGTGTGCTCTTCGAGATAGTGGCGAGTTGTGCCACGTGGTGTAAGAGTTGCCCACATTACACGACTGTCTTGAATGTTATCGACCGAGCAAGGATAAAGCACTGCCTCATTTTGCATTCGGACATTTTTCGATTCTGTGCAAGATGCTGGAGCTGGAATCGACATTGATCCATTCTTCATGCCTCCATTGCTGAAATTTTGTTAATTGTTATTTGAATTTATATAAAAAAAAAAAACAATACCTCATTTTCAAATATTTTTGGGTAAAGCTGCAGTTTTTCTTTTATTGGTACAGAAAAATTAAATTTCAAATGAGTAATAAATAAAGAAATAAATAATAATATTAAGGTCATTTGACTCGAACCCACTGGTCTATCCTTTAATTGACTAAATTATTAGTTTTCTTTACTGATATTATATTAAATATTTTAGTAGAGTAAAAATAATAATAGTTAAAATTCAAATTAATTTGAATAGTAATTTTTACTAGTACTAATAATAATTTTGATAAATTTTCACTGTCAATAGTGAGAGTGAAAATTAATAAATTGGTCATTCGTGGTATTGCATGCTCATTCTAATGATTCCTCTTTTAGGATGGACAAGATTCTCTTAAAAAATAATATTTTTACATTCACTTACAACTTGCATCTCAATACGAGGGCAGCTAGCACTAAACCGATGAAAATTACACCAACGCAGGATGATATTAGAACTAGTAGCCAAGTATCATCGAAAACAGTTCCTGCAACAAAACAGTGGGGGCTTAAAAAAAAAAATAACAGCTTCATTGTGAAATTAAAATTTTTTGATTCGAAATTATTTACACCTAATTGCCATTTATAATCCCAGCTTAAAAAGCACGAAAACGATAGACGAGAAAATAATAGAATAGAGCGATAGATGAGAAAAAAATATTTCAAAAACAAAAATTCCGCAAGTGTTCTGGAACTTTTTTGTCTTCGAAATTTTTTATGGTATTTTTGGTTTCGAACTAATAATATTTGTAGTTCCAAAATTATTTTTCTTCTATCCCTTCCAATTGGACTTTTTAAGCAGGGGGTTCCCCATTTGAATAAGATTTTTTTTCTTTTTTTTTCTTTTTCAAATTTATTAATTGACCTTGATGAGGCATCTCGACGTACTGGACACCCTCAGTTCGCCAATTACAAGAATGCTTGCAAAGACTGTTGTTCAAATATGCAGGATTTATCAAAACTCCCGCGTTTGAGTAAACATTCGAACCGTATTGCAGATAAGTTGGAATTGGTGGTGGTGGAATATGGAGAATTAAATTAGGTGGTGGTCCAAGTCCACAAAGTGCACAACTGTCATTTACAACAGAAACCGCTAAATCCATATTCGTCATCTGTAATTTTTAAGTACAAAATTCCAAATTTTAATGAAATTTCATCGAATTTTTCATTATTTGAAAAAAAGCGCCATCTCTGAGACGATTTCTTCAACTCCTGTCGTGCTCCCGGAAAAAGCTTCGACAACAAGAGAAATTTTGATGAAAAATTTATATTTTCATTTCCACCATTTTTCACTTTGTTTAAACTGATTAATTATAAAGTTTGATTGTTTATGTGGCAAAATTTATAAATCTAAATTTTCCTGAAATTTAAAATCGATCTTTGCTTTAATTACAAATGAAAATTCAAAATTGACAAACTAGAAAAAGAAAATATTTCAAAAAATTGTACTTCCGGTTTGAGACGTTTTAAAATTTTCTTTATTACTGCTGCAGATTGGAATAATTTTTAGAATACTCACATGCAACGACATGATTGGGTGGTGATATGATTTCTTTTTGTTTTTTCTGAAGTAAACTATTTTTTTTAAATGTGTAAGGACGATGTTGATTAATGATCGAAATTTTATATGATTTTTTAAGAATTATTTTTACTGATAAGCATTGGCTTGAAAATTCATCTTAAACAGATTCGTTTCTGAAGTTTTTTGCTCTTCTACGGAAATCACCATTTTATAATTTTTATTGCAAATGTGAACCCCGTCTCGAAAAATCTAAATAATTCAACAGGAAGTCAATTAAAACTTTGAGGTTCAATGAACCATTTCTATACTGCGTACAGATAATATTGTTTAACCGGAAACAAAGAAAAAAATTGAGCACGAATGAAGAAACTTTTGTAAAGTTTCTTTTAAGACTGATAGCGAAAGGAGTTTACGAGCTTTGCACAAACCCCGGTGGACTCCCAAAAGAGCGCAAGCGCGCAACTATTGAACGAAAAGCTCTTCGCATTGATGCGCCGATGCACCGCCCGTCCGCGCGAGCGTCCCATCTTGGATGGAATTTATTCGGGGTAAATATTGCAATATTTGTTATCCCCTTCGAATTCCTAAATTTGACAAATTTTTCAGTTTCCGATTTACTTTAAAATGGCGGAGATTCCAAGTCAATATTTTATTTATAGTCGCCAAAAAGGGGTAATTGTGGTCAAAGGGCAATGGAGGTCACATTCTAGTTTTGAGATGACGATTAAATTTTTTTTTTCGTCCTTGGACGAATATCTAATTCATCTCGACATGCCAATCGTAATCAGAATCACTTTCGACCATTTAACAAAAAGTTAAATGTTGTTTAAAAAAAAAAATTAATGGTGGAAAGTTTGTACGATTTTATTCATTTGTCGAAATCTCAAAGCAGTTTAAGAAAAAATTGATTATATAATTTTTGTTACCGATCGAGGAGGACGTAGTTAACGGATTAACAAAATAAATATTTGGCATAGATGCCAAATATTTATTTTGTTAATAACAATTTAGTCTCGTAAAAAGTACGGGCAGTCAAACTACGAAAATTAATGTCTGTGCTCCTGATGATAATCTCAAGAGAACGATGGATAAAAATGGGGGATATGTTTATAAAATTTGAATTAAATGTTTTCCTGGTATTGAATTTCAAAAGGACTCGTAAAAAAAATAAGGTTTAAGTAAATATTATATAAATTAGTTAAATAAATACTTAAGTAACGATACAGCTGCCGTTTTGTATACGAGAAACGCTCGGAGCGCCCAGCCACCTATCGGGAGAAATTCGAACTACCATCGATGTTTTGATTCCCACGTGAGGAAATAAGGGGAGAAAATTTTGGAAAAGTAAACAAATTGGGAGAAAGGTGGAAAAAAGAGGCAACTGATGACCGATGTAAGAAAAAAAAGAAACTTTCTTTTATTAACATTTTTTTTTTAAACATTTTCAAAAATATTTCGTAACAAACGCAGTTTTATTAGGCGTCCTTCACGCAAAATGAATTCCTTCGGCATTGAATGCGTGCAGCAGACTGAAATATAATTTAACGTTAAAATTAAATAATTAATATGCGACTTTCCTTGATTCTGATTGTCTCACCTTATGAAATCGTCCATATCCATTGTTCTAGCTCGCTGATTTTCAGCATTGATTTTAACCAATATATTGTTAACCGTCACTTTCATATCAAAGTCTTCCGGAATTGGCTAAAATAATTAATTATCGCAGCATATGTAATGAAAAAAAAATCTCCTTCTCAGTTAATTTGCCCAAAATATTTAATGGGGAAAAAAAATGCTTACAGTATTTTGCAAACTACAGTGAAGTTTGTAATTTTTTTCCAACATTGATATAACCGTCGTTTGTTTAAACGAAGCAGCAAGAGTTTTGTTTTTTCGAACAAAAGCGATTCTCGTAAGGCCGTCCCATTCGTGATAATTAATCGGTAGGGGTGGATTTCGCGGTTCTATTCTCACCACGCTCGATTCAACTTTGGGTGGTGGTCGAAAATTATTTTTACCAACTTTCATCAACATATCGACTCTTGCGAGTAATTGAGTATTGACGCTCAATCGGCAATAAGCCTTTTCGCCAGGTTTTGCGACAAGTCTTTCTGCAAATTCTCTCTGAAACATGAGCACCGCGCATCTGCAAAAGTGGAATAATTGTCGCACTGTTAAAATATTTTTCTTTCTTTCTTGTTGTGATACCAAAAAATTATATTAATTTTTTTTTCCATACCTAAAGAGAGGTCTGTGGAGAAGAAGTTTAAAAACCAAAGGTGATGATATTTGATAAGGAATATTAGCAACGCAAAGATCGAAAAATGGTAAATCAGCTTTTAACACATCGCCGACCATTATTGTTAATTTCGCCTGTGAGGCTGTTCCTTGGACACGTTTTTGAAGTTCTGCCACCATTCTTGGATCAACCTCGCAAGCTATTACTTTTTTTGATTTTTCCAACATTTTCACGGTCATGTTACCCGTACCAGGACCTATTTCAAGGACTACGTCTGTTGGTCTCAGAGCTGCTTTTTCCACCATACTCTGTATGATTAATGGATTCTTCAAAATGTGCTGACCAAAATCCTTGGAGAAGAGAATACCTGGCCAAGTGAAAAAATTTCACTCGAGTAATTATTAGCGAGAATTATCAAAGCATAAAGATATTTTTTATATGCGACAAGAGTAAAAGATTTTTAACAGTTTTCATAATTTTTTCTTAAATGGTGGAAAAAAAATTGTCCGAAATAAAAATTTCTCGTGATTCTTCAAGAGAAGATAACTTTAAAATTGGTTTAGTCTAATGCAATATATGCATGAGAAACATATTCAAAAATTAATCATTTTTGCTTATTTTTTTCTAGCTTTGCGCCATACATCCTTAAATTCGTTTTTCACCGAATCCTGAACTCAGTCACATATAGTATAACATGAAATTTCTATGCAACATTTTAAAAAATTCCATTATTTCTGTATTTATTTGGCAATGCAAATAAATTGTTTTGCAGGTTATGTAAGACCAAAACTTAATATTTACAATTTACATTTTCCTCTGTATAATTCAATGCAGTGACGTCAATTCGATATTTATTAATCGCTAATCGATTCTCCCAAGTCATTTTTGTCAAAATCATTTATTGCCTAAACGTTTTTTCTTCCGAACAGATGCCGAAATTGTTTTGCTCTTAATACTTAAATCTCATATGCAATAAAAAGACACAAACCTTGCTTTGCAATTTGCGTGTGAACGCGGGATTTTTTCTCCGTACGTACTTTCGGCATTTTTGCAATAAATTAAAAAATTTCTGTCGATTTCAATTGTTTCTTTATTCTTGTATCTTGTTTCGTAAATAATAACAGAGGACCCACGTGTTATTCAGTCATTCTTTCTCTCTTTCTTTTTTTTCGCTACTTTAAACTTTCAACGCTGTACGTTAGATGGCAGCACGCGCCTGTTCCGATCCAAAATCATATGAAACTGTTGATTCGAGGCCATCAGCCCATGGACATGGGAAATATTTCCTATGCCCATAATTTAAGTTCATTTTCATGTCAATTCAAAGCTCTCCTGTTTGTTTACATCAAATTTGGTGGTTATAAACGAGTTTCCGTATTATTATTTTATTTTTTTTCAAAAATGACGACGGTTCCAAAAAGTAAAATTATTCGCGCCCAACGAAATTGTTGCGTCATTGGTTGTCACAACAGCGAAGCAAAAAATCCAGAATTGCACTTTTATCGTTTTCCTGGACGTCGATGGGAAGTCCAGAGAAAACAAATGTGGATTGAGGCTGTTGATCGGCCGTAAGTAAAAATTACACAACTTTTCAAATTTTCAAAATTTATTCATTAATTATATTGCTGTTTTTTTTATATCGTAATTTCTCTTGTTTGTTTTGAAGGTCATTTAGTAATTTTACGGTCAACCTTATAAATTTTTGTTATATATTGCAATAGTAGGTTTTCCAGAGTTGATTTAGAACAAAAACAAAATATATCGTGAAATTTCGACGATAATCGATATGAAACAATTTCTAATTTTTAGGTTAGAATTGTCAGAAAAGCAGACGAGAAATTATGAATCAAATATTCGATACATTTAAAAATGGCGGCATTAATATACATAACACATCAAAGTTTAAAATTGTTTTGACTTTATATACTTTTGTTGTTGATTGAAAATTGAATGAACTTTTTTGAGTTTATCTTTATTATTGTTTTATGCTCCATTACATAATCGCTCTTTTCCATATACTAATCCACAATGCTGAAAAAAAATAGCAAAGAAACTTATCCCTATATCAAAATAATTTTTGCCTATTAAAAATCCTCAGAATTCTTTTGATCATTTGAAACATGATTAATACTCTGGCATGAAAATATCGAAATATTTAACGGAAACTAAATTTTCCCAGAAGAAAGCAAACAAACAAAATTCTAAAAAAATGTTTGAAGAAAAAAAAATAAGCCAAGGCTTTCCATGATTTTTGTTATATTTTTTTTGTTCCAGGCTCACTGATAATGAAACTTGGGTTCCAAAAGATCACACGAGAATTTGCAGTGTTCATTTTGTACGTGGGAAAAAATCGGATAATATGTTCGACGAATCATACGTCCCATCTCTTTTTCCCAATGGTCGAACTTATAAAATACCTTACGAGATCGAACAATCGATAAAACGTAGCCGAATGATGATGGCAGGACAGGATTTTTCTTCACAATCTCCATCGTTCCACAACATGTTTGAAATTGGTAAAAAATCATTCATCACTATATGAAGTATGATAAAAATAATGGAGGACAGAAAGCTAAAGAAGAAGAAGGAAAAATGATCTTACAGTAGATTAAAGATCCTTTAAGCATTTTGCTCGCGATGCAACTTACCTTTTTCGGCCAAATATAAAATTGATCTTACTCAAAAGTTTCATTGAGAAATCTTTAATAGTTTAAATTCATCTTAGCTATTAAAAAAAAAAATCTCAAAACTTTTCTTATCTCAGTTAATATAAAATGCGAAGTACCCGAGGTGCAAACATCGACAATCGGTTGTCAAACGGATCCCTGGTTTGATCAGCCAACAGATGGAACAAATGTTCTATTCTGTTGGAATGGAATCACCGAGAGTTCAACCCAAACGGAAATTTACATAAGAGAGCCCTTCAAAGCAAAAAAAGTAATCGTTCAACCTTCGAGCATGGTCGACAAATTATCTGGTTCTGATGAAGAAATGAATCACAGCCTCTGGCGATTTCTCGAAATTACAACAGACCACACAATGAAACAATTGACTGGAATACCTCAAGAATTTTTTCTCATACTTCTGAGCCTCATAATGCCCAATAAGGGTGGACAACCAGCTTTTTTCAAAAAATTAGGCAAAGAGGATCGGCTATTTCTCTTTTTGTTAAAAATGAAATTGGGCCTTCCATTTGGTACTCTCGCCTGCCTATTTCACGTACATTCGAGCACAGCGTCGAGAGTATTTTTCCAAATTCTCGAGACATTGACGGAAAAAACGAAAAATTGGATTTTCTGGCCAACGAGAGAAAGCGTTGCGAAAAATTTTCCTTCAAACTTCAGCAGATATCCAAAATGCCGATGTGTTTTCGCATGTACAGAGGTACGCACGGAAACACCGCCAAGAGCGGAGCAAAAAATTGCAATGTATTCTGACCACAAAGGTGCTTGTACGGTGAAATTTTTGATTGGAATTACACCAGAGGGCTATGTAAGCAAAATATCAAAAGGGTACGGTGGCAATGCATCGAACAGCTTTATAACAAATGACAGTGGTTTTCTCGATGTTCTCGAAACAGGCGACACGATAATGGCAGATATGAATTTTGCCCAGATTGAAAAGGATTTGTCAAAACTTGGCGTTACTCTCGTTATTCCACAATCTGTCGATCCGGTAAATGACAATCCAACGAAAAAAGCCTGTGTCAGAGTTCACGTTAATCGTACAGTACAAAAAATCAAATTAATGAGAATATTGGAACATTTTCCAGCTGAATTGCTTAGTCACAAAGATGCAATAATGCACATGTGTTGCATTATCGCAAACGGCCATGCATTTCTCAAAAGAGAAAATTTGATTTCTCAAAATATCAGTCCACATTACATTGGATAATGAAAAAAAATTATTTATATCTATTAAAGAACAATTGAAATACTGTGATTATATACGATATGAGAGAAAATATTATTTTCCATAATAGAAAAGAAAAGAGGAAATCTTTCATTCCGACTGAACTTAATGGTAGAGAAATGTTAGAAAAGTTAGATTTATTGTGAGACAAAATTCTTTCATTTCATTTATTATTTAATTTAAGGCATTTTAAAATGTGGTAGAAAAAAAAACCAATGACAAATTTCCGAGACGATTCAATAGGACAAAGTATGCTGTATAATGTAAAAAAAAAAAAAAAGGTTTGAATGAATGAAACTTTATAATGTAATTTATATTAAATTTTTATGGACAATAAGCGTAAAAAAACTGATCAACTTTGATAATGTCGCGTTCTGTATGATTGCCGTTTTATCATTACCGTCTCGGGAAATAAAAATAAATCATAGTATTGAAAAAAAAAACAAGATAAAAAAAATAGAAACGCTCTATTGTATAAAAGGAAGCAAACATAGTCTTTGCTTAAAATTAAAAAAAGTACATTCATGTTACTAATAAATTTTGTAAAAAAGAAATACGCATTTTTTTCAACAAAATCATTTAGTTTGACAACTTAATTTCTGGATGACTCATCAACTATTTATGTAATAATGTGTAATATTGAAATATTCATTTTTGTAATTCCAATGCAATGTACGATAGAAATATGGAAAATACGATTCAAGTGTCGCACCTACTTGAAGCAAAATATTTTTAATCCGATGATAAATTCATCATTCTGGAATGATTATGGGGCGATATGAAATTTGGATTATCGGTCACGAAGGCTCGCCAATTCGGTCAAGGTAATCTTTTGTCATTTCTGTGGATTCATCCGATGAAATTTCCGAGCTAGGCTCGAGTTTTGGCAGAAGAAGGTAACTTGTCGCTGGTACATTGTCGTTTTGTGCCGCCCACGCGATTACGGATGGACGATTTTGCTTCAGGCTGTTCAATCGTATTGTAGCTTCAGAATCGTCTATTTGCATGTGAAGATCAGCTTTTTCGGTCAATAGGGTGGCAATACTGGTCAGAAATTGCTTAAAATTTCCCTGTCTCTTTTCTATCTTTGCTTTTCTCATCAAGCCTTTCACTACTGCAAGTGTTTGGTTCTCTGCGATATTGCAATCTGTCCCAGAGTCATCTGAACATACGAATATTATCAATTTATTAATATTTTACATTATATATATGGACCATCTCACCATTAAGGTCGCTCTGAGCAAAACATGAGACAAAACATGATGATTTTTTTTTTTTATGGAAACAAAAATAGTATCGAAAATTCCAAACGATAGATTGTTCGAAATCTTTTTCTCCACATGCATAAAAATATTAAGTCTAGCTTATAAACATTTTTGAGAAGACTTTAGTTTTGCAAATATTTGTTGCATTTTAAAAAAAATGCTTCTATAATTTTTTACTTTCGGTTCTGAATATTTATTTAAATTCTCGTAGATCAATTTAAAAAAATCATCTGTTTGGGCTGAGTTGAGTTTTCATTTGGATAATTAAAACGAGCTCGGAGCTGCTCTTTAATTACAGGTTACTTACAGTTGAATCTTGTAATTAACGATAAATTAACGATTTAATTAACAAACATGAAACCAGTAGAAAGCATAGATATTCAGAGTAAATAAATTTTTATATAAATAAATAAAAAAACTAACCATCACATTTTTTGAATGGTGGAGTAAAGTTGGCCAAAACTAAAATAATGAAACAAAAATTAAACTTTATTTAAAATACTTATAACGATAGAATAACTTTAATATGGCCAACATGTAGATCAATTGAGAAGAATTTATATTTGGCTGCTCTTGATCTATTTATACATAGAAATTCATACAAAAGATTCAATAGAATTTACAAATACTTTTTTTTACATTATTTAGATATAAACTTCATCACCTTTATTCTGAAATATATAATATTTTTATAACGCAATTTGAATATCGCAAGTTTACAATGATAGTGAAAACCTTTTCTGTTGCTATATCTATATATATATATATATATATATACTAAACACACGCGCGATAGAGGTCGCAAAAACTGATCGAGAAAAGCGTAAACATATAAAAAGTGAGGTTAAGACATAATGATTTTTGTTCCTTGACTATCGCAAAAGCTCATTATTGCGAAATACAAAATAATCTGAAAATGGTAATGCCAAGAAAGCTCTACAGGAAATCGCGAGCAGAATATTCTTATCGAGAGCACGAAAAACCGAATAAAAGACCGCGAAAAACTATGTTTTTAGTTTATTTTATATTCTATATTTTGCCTTAAATTAATTTGTACATCTATATAATAACAAATGTTCATCTCACGTTTTGCAAAATCTTCAATTTTCTGTCTCCATTGGATAAATTCCGGTGGATATTCCGTAGGTGCTATTCGTAATAATTGATTCTCCAAATAAAGAAATTTCAATTTAGCAAGTCGACACTTCTTTCCGCCGCGTCTCGTCGGAGGTCTCGTGCGGATGTGCGTCATATTTTTTTGCAAAAAAAAATATCGAGTCGACACAATTTTTTATCAAATTTCGTGTTTACAAGGTAAATCAGGAGTAAACGTTTTAAAAAATTCTAGATTTTTTGTAGGAAGTGTCCATTTCACAGTTAACGTTCAAATTAATCTGCGTAGACGAAAGTATTCCGCGGCGAATCTTTTAGCTCGTGAAAGTTTCACTGAAATTCAGACGTTTCGGAAAATGTTCTGACCGCATTTAATTTTCTGTTTTCTACTACCTAGCAGCGATTTAACTGAATGCAACGAAACAAACTTTTTTCCCAAAGGAAGAGACCTCTCGCGGTAACTTGCGGAAGCTTCATAACGATATGCACGAAATCTTTCGCAGTTTAACCCTAGAGCCTAGACAGACACCCTGGGGGTTTTTCAAATGAGAACGATTTTTCCGTATTTTCATTCACATTGTTGAGAAAAAAAAATAGAGAAAACATTGTTTTTAGCTGTAAGTGGCGATGAATTGTCTAATAGACATGTCGATCTATAAAACAGAATTCTTTTCGGATATTTAAATGCACGATAATAGTTACAACAATGTCGGGCCAGGCCAAAGACCCCAGGGATCCGTTTAACCCTAGACGAAGTAAACTGAGGGGTCAACAGGAACGTCAAACCAACTTTGAAAACAGTAATTTTTGTTTAATTTGATGCGCACCTTTTTATTTGAAAACGGTTTTTTTTTCTAATTGAATTCAAGTAAATAATCTTGAATGCTTATCATTGTTTTCCTGAAAAAATCGAAGAAATCCAAATACAATATTTTATTGCATCTAAAAAGGATTTCCCCCATTTCGGTAAAACGTGGATTTGTCCAGGATTCCAGTTACTCCGTAGAAGACAAAAAAAAAGTTGCCATCTAGGGAAGAGGAGGGAATTTATGGGGGGCGTGAGTCTAGGGTTTTTTAATATCTACCGATAACTGCGTAACAAAAAACGTACAATTCGAACGACCATGGAGGAGCCATGAAATTTTGCTTAGAGACGGAATAACAAAACAGCGTGCAAGTCGTCACTTCGCGTCTGCCTCTTTTAGACGAAACGTGTCATCTTTATACGCCAAAATATTTTTTTTTGTCTGGATTACGATAAAAAAGGAACTTGTGAATATGTTTGTGACCAACCAAAACCAACCGAAATCCAGACGTGGAAGACCCATCGTAATTTGTAAATGGTGCGCTTCTCTCGTTGTTTTTGGTCTAATGATGGCTGTAATTTCGTGGACCTGCGTGTATCTTGGAAGTGATGTAGGTCGCAGAATAACTTCAAATTTAACTGGAATACCAACAGCGACTCCTTTCATTATACCGGTATGCGATAATTTTATTATTTTATTTTTTTCATCCAACGTAGCTACGATCGATTGTTTTCCGTTTTTACCGATTTCAAGGTCACGACTGGGGACACTGAAGGCTGCGTGATTGCAATAATTTCCACAACCGTTACAAGGCCACACAGTTCACAAGAAAAAACGTTGACAATGATTGAAACATCGGAATCTTTGAGAAATCATACTGTGCCTATATCTGATGAGGTATCGATCATCGCAAGTCCGGATGATACATTGCCGACGTTGACAGCACTTATAACGCACATTTTGAGTTTGACAGCAGATAAAACGACAAGCATGTTGATT
Organism: Dyspetes luteomarginatus; assembly: GCA_963669185.1. Classification (NCBI taxonomy): domain Eukaryota; kingdom Metazoa; phylum Arthropoda; class Insecta; order Hymenoptera; family Ichneumonidae; genus Dyspetes; species Dyspetes luteomarginatus. The sequence goes on from OY769906.1 coordinate 20,474,505, forward strand.
AGTACCGATTTAACGAGCATTTCGACTGCCTCAACATATTTTAAATCAACGACAAAACGGCACCCGCATGACGTCATTTTTTTCAGCAAGCCGGCGAAGAGAACCACAATTTATTCGGATATTGAAAAAGATCATACCATCGATACAGAGAATCAAACTGATTTTGCAACTCGCGTCACTGTTAAACCAAGCACGAGCGAAATTAGTGAATTTTTAGGCTTATCAACTATCGGAATACCGATAAGTACCAATTTAACAACCGTACTGCCAATTCCCTTAACTTTTAAATCGAGCACAATCAACACTGATAGCATTCTCCCCTTGACCAAGCCTGTGGCTGAAAGTACACCTACTCGTTTTAAAGATGATTTGTTGGACGATATTACACATCAAACACCCAAAATAGGTATGAGTAGCGATTTAATGAGCGTTCCAGTGACTCCCGTATCAATTAAATCGACCACAAGTCAACTTACTGATATCTCCGTCTTAATAACAACTAGCACGTCTATCGATATGATACACGTCCCATCAATTCCCGTAACATTTGAATCGACCACGAGTAACATTACTGATATACCTACCTTAACAACAACCGTGACATCAACAAGTGACGATTTAACAAGCGTCCCATCAATTCCCGTAACATTTGAATCGACCACGAGTAACGTTACTGATATGCCTACTTTAATAACAACCGATACACCAATAAGTAGCGATTTAACAAGCGTCCCATCAATTCCTGTAACATTTGAATCGACCATGAGTAACCTTACTGATATGCCTACTTTAATAACAACCGGCACACCAATAAGTATCGATTTAACAAGCGCTCCATCAATTCCCGTATCATCTGAATTGACCACAATCGAACTCACTGACGTTCCAGCTTCAACAACAACCAGCACGTCTATCGATTTGATACACGTCCCATTAATTCCCGTAACATTTCAATCGACCACGAGTAACATTACTGATATGCCTACTTTAATAACAACCAGCACACCAATGAGTAGTGATTTAACAAGCGTCCCATCAAGTCCCGTAACATTTGAATCGACCACGAGTAACGTTACTGATATGCCTACTTTAATAACAACCGGCACACCAATGAGTAGTAATTTAACAAGCGCTCTGTCAATTCCCGTATCATCTGAATTGACCACAACCGAACTCACTGACGTTCCAGCTTCAACAACAACCAGCACGTCTATCGATTTGATACACGTCCCATTAATTCCCGTAACAGTTGAATCGGCCACGAGTAACGTTACTGATATGCCTACCTTAACAACAACCGTGAAATCAACAAGTGACGATTTAACAAGCGTCCCATCAATTCCCGTAACATTTGATTCGACCACGAGTAACATTACTGATATGCCTACCTTAACAACAACCGCGACATCCATAAGTAGCGATTTAACAAGCGTCCCATCAATTCTCGTAACATTTGAATCGACCACGAGTAACGTTACAGATATGCCTACATTAATAACAACCGATACACCAATAAGTAGTGATTTAACAAGCGTCCCATCAATTCTCGTAACATTTGAATCGACCACGAGTAACGTTACAGATATGCCTACTTTAATAACAACCGGCACACCAATAAGTAGCAATTTGACAAGCGCTCCATCAATTCCCGTATCATCTGAATTGACCACAATCGAACTCACTGACGTTCCAGCTTCAACAACAACCGGCACGTCTATTGATTTGATACACGTCCCATTAATTCCCGTAACATTTGAATCGACCACGAGTAATATTACTGATATGCCTACCTTAACAACAACCGTGACATCAACAAGTGACGATTTAACAAGCGTCCCATCAATTCCCGTAACATTTGAATCGACCACGAGTAACGTTACAGATATGCCTACATTAATAACAACCGATACACCAATAAGTAGTGATTTAACAAGCGTCCCATCAATTCTCGTAACATTTGAATCGACCACGAGTAACGTTACAGATATGCCTACTTTAATAACAACCGGCACACCAATAAGTAGCAATTTGACAAGCGCTCTATCAATTCCCGTATTATCTGAATTGACCACAATCGAACTCACTGACGTTCCAGCTTCAACAACAACCGGCACGTCTATTGATTTGATACACGTCCCATTAATTCCCGTAACATTTGAATCGACCACGAGTAATATTACTGATATGCCTACCTTAACAACAACCGTGACATCAACAAGTGACGATTTAACAAGCGTCCCATCAATTCCCGTAACATTTGAATCGACCACGAGTAACATTACTGATATGCCTACTTTAATAACAACCGATGCACCAATAAGTAGCGATTTAACAAGCGTCCCATCAATTCCCGTAACATTTGAATCGACCACGAGTAACGTTACAGATATGCCTACTTTAATAACAACCGATACACCAATAAGTAGTGATTTAACAAGCGCTCCATCAATTCCCGTATCATCTGAATTGACCACAATCGAACTCACCGACGTTCTAGCTTCAACGACAACCGACACGTCTATCGATTTGATACACGTCCCATTAATTCCCGTAACATTTGAATCGACCACGAGTAACGTTACTGATATGCCTACCTTAACAACAACCGTGACATCAACAAGTGACGATTTAACAAGCGTCCCATCAATTCCCGTAACATTTGAATCGACCACGAGTAACATTACTGATATGCCCACTTTAATAACAACCGATACACCAATAAGTAGTGATTTAACAAGCGCTGCATCAATTCCCGTATCAACTGATTTGACCACAATCGAACTCACTGACGTTCTAGCTTCAACAACAACCGGCACGTCTATTGATTTGATACACGTCCCATTAATTCCCGTAACATTTGAATCGACCACGAGTAACGTTACTGATATGCCTACCTTAATAACAACCGTGACATCAACAAGTGACGATTTAACAAGCGTCCCATTAATTCCCGTAACATTTGAATCGACCACGAGTAACGTTACTGATATGCCTACTTTAATAACAACCGATACACCAATAAGTAGTGATTTAACAAGCGCTCCATCAATTCCCGTATCATCTGAATTGACCACAATCGAACTCACTGATGTTCCAGCTTCAACAACAACCAGCACGTCTATCGATTTGATACACGTCCCATTAATTCCCGTAACATTTGAATCGACCACGAGTAACATTACTGATATGCCTACCTTAACAACAACCGTGACATCAACAAGTGACGATTTAACAAGCGTCCCATCAATTCCCGTAACATTTGAATCGACCACGAGTAACGTTACTGATATGCCTACTTTAATAACAACCGATCCACCAATAAGTAGCGATTTAACAAGCGTCCCATCAATTCCCGTAACATTTGAATCGACCACGAGTAACGTTACTGATATGCCTACTTTAATAACAACCGATACACCAATAAGTAGTGATTTAACAAGCGCTCCATCAATTCCCGTATCATCTGAATTGACCACAATCGAACTCACTGACGTTCCAGCTTCAACAACAACCGGCACGTCTATTGATTTGATACACGTCCCATTAATTCCCGTAACATTTGAATCGACCACGAGTAATATTACTGATATGCCTACCTTAACAACAACCGTGACATCAACAAGTGACGATTTAACAAGCGTCCCATCAATTCCCGTAACATTTGAATCGACCACGAGTAACGTTACAGATATGCCTACATTAATAACAACCGATACACCAATAAGTAGTGATTTAACAAGCGTCCCATCAATTCTCGTAACATTTGAATCGACCACGAGTAACGTTACAGATATGCCTACTTTAATAACAACCGGCACACCAATAAGTAGCAATTTGACAAGCGCTCTATCAATTCCCGTATTATCTGAATTGACCACAATCGAACTCACTGACGTTCCAGCTTCAACAACAACCGGCACGTCTATTGATTTGATACACGTCCCATTAATTCCCGTAACATTTGAATCGACCACGAGTAATATTACTGATATGCCTACCTTAACAACAACCGTGACATCAACAAGTGACGATTTAACAAGCGTCCCATCAATTCCCGTAACATTTGAATCGACCACGAGTAACATTACTGATATGCCTACTTTAATAACAACCGATGCACCAATAAGTAGCGATTTAACAAGCGTCCCATCAATTCCCGTAACATTTGAATCGACCACGAGTAACGTTACTGATATGCCTACTTTAATAACAACCGATACACCAATAAGTAGTGATTTAACAAGCGCTCCATCAATTCCCGTATCATCTGAATTGACCACAATCGAACTCACTGACGTTCCAGCTTCAACAACAACCGGCACGTCTATTGATTTGATACACGTCCCATTAATTCCCGTAACATTTGAACCGACCACGAGTAAAATTACGGATATACCTACCTTAACAACAACCGTGACATCAACAAGTGACGATTTAACAAGCGTCCCATCAATTCCCGTAACATTTGAATCGACCACGAGTAACGTTACTGATATGCCTACTTTAATAACAACCGATACACCAATAAGTAGTGATTTAACAAGCGCTCCATCAATTCCCGTATCATCTGAATTGACCACAATCGAACTCACCGACGTTCTAGCTTCAACGACAACCGACACGTCTATCGATTTGATACACGTCCCATTAATTCCCGTAACATTTGAATCGACCACGAGTAACGTTACAGATATGCCTACCTTAACAACAACCGTGACATCAACAAGTGACGATTTAACAAGCGTCCCATCAATTCCCGTAACATTTGAATCGACCACGAGTAACGTTACTGATATGCCTACTTTAATAACAACCGATACACCAATAAGTAGTGATTTAACGAGCGCTCCATCAATTCCCGTATCATCTGAATTGACCACAATCGAACTCACTGATGTTCCAGCTTCAACAACAACCAGCACGTCTATCGATTTGATACACGTCCCATTAATTCCCGTAACATTTGAATCGACCACGAGTAACATTACTGATATGCCTACCTTAACAACAACCGTGACATCAACAAGTGACGATTTAACAAGCGTCCCATCAATTCCCGTAACATTTGAATCGACCACGAGTAACGTTACTGATATGCCTACTTTAATAACAACCGATACACCAATAAGTAGTGATTTAACAAGCGCTCCATCAATTCCCGTATCATCTGAATTGACCACAATCGAACTCACCGACGTTCTAGCTTCAACGACAATCGACACGTCTATCGATTTGATACACGTCCCATTAATTCCCGTAACATTTGAATCAACCACGAGAAACATTACTGATATACTTACCTTAACAACAACCGTGACATCAACAAGTGACGATTTAACAAGCGTCCCATCAATTCCCGTAACATTTGAATCGATCACGAGTAACGTTACTGATATGCCTACTTTAATAACAACCGATACACCAATAAGTAGTGATTTAACAAGCGCTCCATCAATTCACGTATCATCTGAATTGACCACAATCGAACTCACTGACGTTCCAGCTTCAACAACAACCGGCACGTCTATTGATTTGATACACGTCCCATTAATTCCCGTAACATTTGAATCGACCACGAGTAACGTTACTGATATGCCTACTTTAATAACAACCGATACACCAATAAGTAGTGATTTAACAAGCGCTCCATCAATTCCCGTATCATCTGAATTGACCACAATCGAACTCACTGATGTTCCAGCTTCAACAACAACCAGCACGTCTATCGATTTGATACACGTCCCATTAATTCCCGTAACATTTGAATCGACCACGAGTAACATTACTGATATGCCTACCTTAACAACAACCGTGACATCAACAAGTGACGATTTAACAAGCGTCCAATCAATTCCCGTAACATTTGAATCGACCACAAGTAACATTACTGATATGCCTACTTTAATAACAACCGATCCACCAATAAGTAGCGATTTAACAAGCGTCCCATCAATTCCCGTAACATTTGAATCGACCACGAGTAACGTTACTGATATGCCTACTTTAATAACAACCGATACACCAATAAGTAGTGATTTAACAAGCGCTCCATCAATTCCCGTATCATCTGAATTGACCACAATCGAACTCACCGACGTTCTAGCTTCAACGACAATCGACACGTCTATCGATTTGATACACGTCCCATTAATTCCCGTAACATTTGAATCAACCACGAGAAACATTACTGATATACTTACCTTAACAACAACCCTGACATCAACAAGTGACGATTTAACAAGCGTCCCATCAATTCCCGTAACATTTGAATCGACCACGAGTAACGTTACTGATATGCCTACTTTAATAACAACCGATACACCAATAAGTAGTGATTTAACAAGCGCTCCATCAATTCCCGTATCATCTGAATTGACCACAATCGAACTCACTGACGTTCCAGCTTCAACAACAACCGGCACGTCTATTGATTTGATACACGTCCCATTAATTCCCGTAACATTTGAATCGACCACGAGTAAAATTACGGATATACCTACCTTAACAACAACCGTGACATCAACAAGTGACGATTTAACAAGCGTCCCATCAATTCCCGTAACATTTGAATCGACCACGAGTAACGTTACTGATATGCCTACTTTAATAACAACCGATACACCAATAAGTAGTGATTTAACAAGCGCTCCATCAATTCCCGTATCATCTGAATTGACCACAATCGAACTCACCGACGTTCTAGCTTCAACGACAACCGACACGTCTATCGATTTGATACACGTCCCATTAATTCCCGTAACATTTGAATCGACCACGAGTAACGTTACAGATATGCCTTCCTTAACAACAACCGTGACATCAACAAGTGACGATTTAACAAGCGTCCCATCAATTCCCGTAACATTTGAATCGATCACGAGTAACGTTACTGATATGCCTACTTTAATAACAACCGATACACCAATAAGTAGTGATTTAACAAGCGCTCCATCAATTCCCGTATCATCTGAATTGACCACAATCGAACTCACCGACGTTCTAGCTTCAACGACAATCGACACGTCTATCGATTTGATACACGTCCCATTAATTCCCGTAACATTTGAATCAACCACGAGAAACATTACTGATATACTTACCTTAACAACAACCGTGACATCAACAAGTGACGATTTAACAAGCGTCCCATCAATTCCCGTAACATTTGAATCGATCACGAGTAACGTTACTGATATGCCTACTTTAATAACAACCGATACACCAATAAGTAGTGATTTAACAAGCGCTCCATCAATTCACGTATCATCTGAATTGACCACAATCGAACTCACTGACGTTCCAGCTTCAACAACAACCGGCACGTCTATTGATTTGATACACGTCCCATTAATTCCCGTAACATTTGAATCGACCACGAGTAACGTTACTGATATGCCTACTTTAATAACAACCGATACACCAATAAGTAGTGATTTAACAAGCGCTCCATCAATTCCCGTATCATCTGAATTGACCACAATCGAACTCACCGACGTTCTAGCTTCAACGACAATCGACACGTCTATCGATTTGATACACGTCCCATTAATTCCCGTAACATTTGAATCAACCACGAGAAACATTACTGATATACTTACCTTAACAACAACCGTGACATCAACAAGTGACGATTTAACAAGCGTCCCATCAATTCCCGTAACATTTGAATCGACCACGAGTAACGTTACTGATATGCCTACTTTAATAACAACCGATACACCAATAAGTAGTGATTTAACAAGCGCTCCATCAATTCCCGTATCATCTGAATTGACCACAATCGAACTCACTGACGTTCCAGCTTCAACAACAACCGGCACGTCTATCGATTTGATACACGTCCCATTAATTCCCGTAACATTTGAATCGACCACGAGTAACGTTACAGATATGCCTACTTTAATAACAACTGATACACCAATAAGTAGCGATTTAACAAGCGCCCTATCAATTCCCGTATCACTTGAATCGACCACAATCGAACTCACTGACGTCCCAGCTTCAATAACAACCAACACGTCTATCGATTTGATACACGTCCCATTAATTCCCGTAACATTTGAATCGACAACGAGTAACATTACTGATATGCCTACTTTAATAACAACCGACACACCAATAAGTAGCCATTTAACAAACGCCCCATTAATTCCCGTGTCATCTGAATTGACCACAATTGAACTCACTGATGTTCCAGCTTCAACAACAACCAGCACGTCTATCGATTTGATACACGTCCCATCAATTCCCGTAACATTTGAATCGACCGCATATAATCTTACTGATTTTTCAATTTTCACATCAACAAGCACGTTAATCGATTCAACCCACTTTCCACTAATTTCCGTAACTTTTGAATCGACCATAAGTACACTTACTGATATACCTACTTCAAGAATAACTGACACATCGAGTTTAATCGAGTCCGCTACAGAAAGTACAGTTTCTACTCATCCTCAAGATTATTCCGTCGATACTGCATCAATATTTATTGATACGAGCACGATGGATTCTGTCATAAGACCTGATTCTTACATTTCTACAATATCTTCAACCAGTCGATCAAGGTTACCTGGAAGTGTGGAATCGTCAACACTGGGAACTATCATAGAAAGTGAGAGAAGCCCCACATCAATTTCTACGATCGATGAAACGCTTGAAATTTTCTCGGAGGGTCCGATACTCGTTCTCATAAATGACACGACATCTGTACCTTCTGAAAGCACAATATCCGCACGGTCAAACGAAACAGATTTTTCAATATCTACGAAGTCTGATGCAACTTCTGAAGTTCATGTCACCTCTATAACCCCCATGACTTATACAAGTCCAATTAAACTAGAGACGACGAGTCAGACTATCCCTGTTGTTTCTGAAAGCACAAAAGAACCAATGGAAATCGATGGTGATCCACTAATGACTACCGCAAGAATGAAGACTTCCACGGCTTTACCGTTACGTGAAACGGAAAGGAGCACAAGTGCAGAATCTACAACGATCTTTACCTCAAAGTCAATAGTAACACAAACGCCAACGTTGGTGTCTGAAATTACGGAAGGAATAACAATTTCTGGGCACCTTTCATCGATCGCTGAGACTCCAGCTGCAACTTATGAGCCCTGGCAAGAATTATCAGAGACCTCTAAAATTCCCCCGTATACAATTAAGAGTACCATTGAAGTATACGAGTTTACGAATATTTCTATGCTGACTAAAACGCAAACGCCGATTGTGGTATTCGAAAGAACCGAAGAAACAATGATTTCTGCGCCATCATCGGTTACTAAGATTCAAAGTGCAACTTCTAAGACTTTGGGAGAAGAGTCCTCTGAAATTTCTCAATATACGACTGGAAGTACCATTGAAATATCCGAAATTGCCGGCACTTCATTACTGACTCAGACGGTCTCGAAAATTTCAATGGCAACTGATAAGACCGGAACTGCTATCGAGATGAGCTCGACAATCACGTCTGGAACTTCCACTACAGAGGCAGTAATTGGAAAACCGGAAGACATTGTAACCGATCAAACAATTCCTGAACAAACAACCATTTTAATGGCGACTGATAAGACCGGAACTGCTATCGAGATGAGCTCGACAATCACGTCTGGAACTTCCACTACAGAGGCAACAATTGAAAAACCGGAAGAAATTGTAACCGATCAAACAATTCCTGAACAAACAACCATTTTAATGGCGACTGATAAGACCGGAACTGCTATCGAGATGAGCTCGACAATCACGTCTGGAACTTCCACTACAGAGGCAGTAATTGGAAAACCGGAAGAAATTGTAACTGATCAAACAATTCCTGAACAAACAACCATTTCAATGGTAACTGATAAGACCGGAACTGCTATCGAGATGAGCTCGACAATCACGTCTGGAACTTCCACTACAGAGGCAGCAATTGAAAAACCGGAAGAAATTGTAACCGATCAAACAATTCCTGAACAAACAACCATTTTAATAGCGACTGATGAGACAGGAACTGCTATCGAGATGAGCTCGACAATCACGTCCGGAACTTCCACTACAGAGGCAGTAATTGGAAAACCGGAAGACATTGTAACCGATCAAACAATTCCTGAACAAACAACCATTTCAATGGCGACTGATAAGACCGGAACTGCCATTGAGATGAGCTCGACAACTGTGACTGATCTTACAACTTCTGAGAGCATGCCAACAACAAAAATTGCCGAAACATTTCCAACGATTGTTAACATTTTGACCGATGATGAATCACTGATTACTGAAAGTGTAAAATCTACCAGTGAAGTTTTGTCGAAAGTGAATGAAACGTCTGCTACTTCAGTCCCTACAACGATTCTGATCCTCACGAAGGCTACAAGCCCAATGGTCGACGATATGAGTTTCGAGAGCTTACTCACGCATTCTACGAGCATGATCACATTCGCTGATTCATCTGCGAGTAGTCCACCAATATTTAAGAGTACGAAAGAAATAACAGTAAGCCAGGAAGAAGTGCACAGAAGCACGGAAACGTCGTTGCCCACTGAAAAATCGTTAGAAACATCAAAAATCAGCGATCTTCCTTTGCTAATAAGCACAAAAACGCAAAAAATTACGGAGATTCCAATTTCAATTACTTCTGAGACTTCTCTCACTTCATCAGAGCGAATGACAAAAGTGACAGAGATATTTGCGACGATTCCAATCACCTCAGAGACATCTGTGACTCCTAATAAAACTTTTTTGCATACTCCTTCAAGTGAAATTTCAGACATTTCTTCTTTATCGTTATCCGAGGACACTTCAAAGACAACAAAGATTGATGAAACTGTTTTATCGTCCGAGATCTCGACAAATATAACGGAAATTTTTGAAACTGATCTCTACCGAACTATAAGCACCATTGAAATACCCGAAAAGACTGAAACGAACGTTCACGTAACTTTTTCAACGACTATCGAGAGCACCCCAAGCGTTGCTGGAACTCCGGAAGAGATTTTTCCTTTTCCTAAGAGCACGATTGAACTATCGGAGATTACGATATTTGATCCGCCATCTTCGGAGATGATTACATCGGAGATTTCAGCGTCAAAAATTAGCGAGGTCTCTTCGCCGATTTTTCATATCTCACAAAAAGTAACGGAGATCTCTGAAACTATTTTGTACACGACTGGAAGCACGATTGCATCATCCGAATTCATGACTTCTTTCCCATCTTCTTCGAGAGTGCCAGAAGTTATAATTTCTGAAACAATTCCATTGATCTCGACAGATCAATCGATCTCGTCAGTTCCTGCTAAAGTATCTCATGACCTTGAATCGTTTTCAGCTGTTGATGGTGTGGTGGAAATATTTAAAACTACAGCAACTGATTTACCATCAGTTGAAAGCACGAGTACTGTAATGGAGATTACTGAAACTACTTTATCGTATCCCGAGATCACTGAGGAATTATCGAACCCAACAGAAACGTCTTTACGCACTAAGAGTACCCTTGAAACATCTGAGATCATTGAAACTTCATTGGCATCATCAAATCTTTTTACCCATACGAGCTCTTCTACAATTGATGAAATCATTGAGTCTACTTCTTCTATCGCGACTCTTGTACAAACTGATAAGACCGAGTCTTCCTTACCGATCTCAGAGAAAACAACGGAAATTACATACATGATTCCAAAGTCTTCGGAGGGGCCTATCGAGTTGTCTGTCACCCCAGAATCAACTTTGATCACCAGCACAATAAGCGATCCTAAAATATTGGAAACTTCCATGACTGCAGCTTCTCCGCCATATGAGATCACGTCTGAAAGTTATTTGGGGGTTAGGAGCTCTCTTGAAACATCGAATATCACTTCTTCGCCTCCTGTCAGTGATCGAGTTTTATCGTCGGAAAAAGTATCGTCAACATCTAAAACTACTTTTTATACGATCGACAGCACGAACGAATTTTCAGGGATTTCGGGAATTTCTTCTAGAACATCTGAAAAAATTGGAGAAGTAATAGAAATTACTACGGCAATTCCAATTACCATGGAGAGTTCTGTCGAAAAAATATCAAAAATTACGGAAACATTTTTACCCTCTACAAGTATTTTTGAAGAAACAGAGATTATCACACCTCCAATGACTACTGAAACTTTTATCTCGACTTCTGCGAGAATAGCAGAAATAACGGATAATGCCGGGATGATTTTGAGGACTTCAGAGACACCTCTGGAGGTGTCAGGTATTCCTGAAACTAAATTGAATACGACTTCAAGTGATGATGTAATATTGGGAGCCTCCACTACCGTTTTGCCGTCATCTGCGATGGCGTTGAAGACAACAAGAATTGATCAATCATCTTCGCCAATTTATGAGACCCTGCATGAAATAGTGGAAACCTCTGAGGCTGGTCTTACGACAAGGAAAACCCTTGAAATATCCGAGAGCACGAGCATTTCTTCGCCAATGTATGAGAGGACGAGAAAAACTACAGAAATTGACAAAACAGTTTCGATTATCATTCCGGAGACTCCGAAAGTGACTCCTTCACAAATTACTATTTCTACTGGTGCGACCACGACCGAAATGTTTCATTCGTTTCGTCCGATTCCTCTGTTACCCTCGCTAGACTTATCTGTAATTCTGGAAAATATTTTTCCGTATCGTAATGGCATGAGTGAATTACCGAAAGGAACTCACATTGATGAACCGATTCGAACATTTAAAGCAACAGATAATCCAGAGATTGCTTGGATGCCTGTTGAAATCTCGCCAAGAGTATCTCGATTTCCGGAAGAAATTCTTTCGTCTCCTGAGTTCATTTTAGATTCATCGAATATTACGATAATTCATCTGCCTACGTTGACAAGCATAACTCAAACATCAGAAATCCCCAAAACAGTAGCTGGATCAATTTCTGAAACTCCGCTAGTTATTGACGTGACTGATGTACCAAAAGTCACAAACATGACTGGGATTACAATTGAAAGATCAAATTTCACCGAAATCTCTACAGAATCCTCCGATAAATTCGATCTCATCCTGGAGACTCCCGGTATAATTTCGCTCGCTACGAGTGATGTGGAACTATTGAAGAGCACCGCGACTCCTCTGCCATCGTCTGAAGTCACACTGAGAACAAAATCGTTCGATGATCTTTCCTTAACATCTGTGTCCCTTCAAAAAGTATCGGAGGCTTCTGAAACATGACTGACTGAAAGATAAATTGAAACATTGAAATTCACGGAAATTTATTTGACAACCCCTAAGATAGTTACAAACATTGATGAGGATCCTGAAACGAGTCCTACGACCTTCACTGTTCCTACTGAGAATGATCATCTCATGATTATTCAAATTACTTCTCAAGACTGTTGTAATACATGGGACTGTAAAAATAGTTTTCCTGCTATGTTGAGAGTAATTCCAGTAGATTTATTTGAAGCTTATCGAGCGACTTGTGAAGTAATGAAAAATAATAACTGATCTTGTGGCAGCTCCAAGAGCGATTCGAGAGCAATCAAGATATGTGAGACTGTGGAACTATTTTCGATGATTACAAGCGATACTGAATCATTGGAGATATTAACGGGCCTTATGATGGAATCTAAAATCATGTTAAAAATAACAGTATATGGTACGATAGAGAAATCGATCGCTGAAAGTCTCGAGGAACGATCCGAGGTGATTTCTTCTATTCTGTCGTAATTTCATGTCGAGGCTGATTCTTCTAGTACTGAGACTAACTTCGAGATTGAAGAGCTTTACATGACTGCTTTGTTAAGCAGCCTGACACACTGTTGAAAAAAATCCGGGTATGTGCACTGGTAACATAAAAATATTATTATTTCGATACGGTACGTTGATCTTGAAAGATTGTTCTTTAATGCTCTGGAAATAATTCTCTTCAATCGTCAATACATGTAGAATACGAAGACTCAAAAATATGCTAGAGATCTTTTAGAAATATTTTATTCTTATCGAGGATTATTTTTAAATTGATACACACTTCATCTTGATTATAATATTTTTACCTTAATTAATAACAATACTTTTGCGGGAATTATTTCGAGATTCTTTGTAATATAATTGAGCGAGTATGAAGTCATTTTATTTTTGCAAGCACGCCGAGGGCCAAGGTACAAAAAATCTCACTGAAAATCAAGTGCGAACGTTTTACTCCGATAACAAATCTAGTACATTTTTTGACTCAAAATAAAGCTTTCTGTATGAGGAGGCAAAATGCTAGAGCTGTACTAACTTCCACGTGTGTGGCATTAAAAAAATCATTTAGGTACGTTTTTCTGCCATTGAATCATTATTTTTTCGGCACCCTTTTGGTATTTTATCTTTTGTTTCTGATCAGAGAATGCATTTAAAGCCATAGAGCAAAAGGTGATTGAGAAAAGATTAAGATAAACGAGAAAGGGGTATAAAGTTCACGAAAAATGTTTTTTTTTTTAAATGAAAAAATGATGAATTTTATTTTTCGCTAATATTTTTATCGCAAAATAACGAAATGTACTTAATTACCTTAGTGTATAATAGAACACGTGCATATAAATACGGTAGCAGAATATTTATCCATGGCATCATTGTTACGTAAATTTTGTTTTAAGTTCTTACAATTTTGAGGAGAGAAAACGTGTAGAGTGAAAATATCGAACGATCGATAAAATCGGCGAGACACATTATCGACTCAGCGCCACGAAGTCTGTCCTTTCCGCCTCAAAAATGTCGTTGTACACACATGAACATTAGAGAAAAATGCCTGAAATTTCAAATCAACATCTATATCAATCATGCAACCGTAATATTATGCATTTTTTAATTTCAACATTTTGCTCTATACTTGCCGTGCAAAAAATAACCATCAGGTGGTCATAAAGTTTGGTTCAAAATCTCGCCACCAGAGTCGCATGCTCGAGTGATCTTTCAGAATAGTTGCCAATTAGTTGATCGAATATGTCTGCTTGCTCAGACTCTCGATATGTATTTCATGATACGAGGTACAAAAATTTCCCCGATAAATGCCAAAATAGACAGTGCGTAGCCGATAATCACTATTGTAAGCAATTGTTGACGGAGTGTAATCATATTATCTTCGCTTGCCAGCATTGATTTGTCTTCGTCATAGTTTTTCAATTTACTCGTAGTGATACTGTGATCTTTGTAAAACTTTTCAATAAGTCCTGCACTCTGCATTTGCATAATTACACGATTTATGCTTGAACGATAAGGTGATCTTTTGCCCAATAAAAATCCCTTACTTTCTGTCTTGAAGCAAAGATCCGCGATTTTTATCAAGGGACGTCCTTCGGCTGCGTTCATTCTCACTGCTATTTCGGCCGCTTGTCGACTCATGATGCAAGTAACGTTTTTGTGGATTGCTGCAAAATTTGGACATTTTAACATCATTCCCGACAAGATAGTTTTTTTCTTTAAATTCACCATTGCGCTCTTCTTATTATCGTCGAATATTTGGCCTACGAATAGTTTATTAACGATGGGAGTAAGTCCCAATTTGTCAAGATCCTCGAGTGACTTGAATTCCATTTCTCTGTTTGCCTGTAAGCTTATGTCCGTGATAGCGCTATAAATAGCGGATGAATAAATTGACGAAATTACGAGCAAACTGCAGAATATAACGCGTTCGACATTTATCGTTGCTCGATAAGTCACTGAGATTCCAAAAAATGCGCAAACTATGTTGAAAGGATGCCAAAGTGGATTTTTTAATCGAAATACGTGTCTACTGAGAATCCAGTAAATAATTACTGTGAAGAAACAGAGTAGATATGCTCGAACGAAGTTCATTGAGAGAGAAACATTATGACTGATTGGCAGGATTGGCACAACCGGACACACTTCATCCATGATAACCGTTACAGTCAATGGATTTTTATCCCGAGTGAATTCACCAGTAGACGGAGATAGATGAGAGATCATATCGATGTTTCGATTTTTCATATCCGTTTGAATAATATTCCACAAAGCGATCATCTTATCTCCACGCTTTGACTTGCGTGCCAAATATTTCACAGTAAAATTGAGTTTTCGAGCAATTGCTTCAATCAAGAAAATATCAGAACCACTGACATTTATAGGTTCGCGAAATTCATTTAATTGCAAATGTGAGAATGGAGGAAAATTTACTACTTTTACTCTGAGAGGATGACCCCACATGTTATCATCTTTTTTCGGAAACCACGCGATTTCTGAAGTCCAATTGATTCTCGTATATTCCTTCTTGAATAGATTCAATTGATGTATAATCGGTGTTACGATTGGATAATCAACGATTATTGTCTTTCTTACTATTTTCTGGTCAGCCACCTCAACTATTGTAAAATCAACCAACGCTTTGGTCCAGGCATACTTCAACGTCTCTTCGAGACTTTTGCTCGTTGCACGAGTGAAAAAGAGAAGCATGTATTTGGAATCATCATTTCCATCTGACATATTGACGACAATGTCGATTAATTTGTGCGATGGTCGATTTGTCACTGTATCAGGAGACTCGTCAACAAAAAGATAGTAAGTCGATGATTTGTCGACATAATTCGAGACTGAATTAATCGGCTCGTCAAGATTCTCGATATTTATGAGTGAGGTGGGCAATCTTTGCATCAACTTGACCAATATCTCATCGATTATCGGATTTGCCGTTCTTTCGTATTTTCCATTTTTCGTTACAAATACCACTTGACGAAATTCAGAATGTTCGATTATGTACCTCGTCAAACTCTCCACCCAGTCGGTACAATCGATGAAATTTCGATGATTGAAGAAAAAAAGAAACGCACTGTATATCCAGACGATATTCATGATCTACCCTCGAACATATAAAAGAGAACTTCAATGCTCTCTGGATATACTTGTTGCCTGGTAAAACTCTTTCACTTGACTGCAAGCAACGAGAATTTAAGTCTATAAAAGCACAAAGCATTGTTTGAGGCGAGAAAAGTTGGGTGATAGATCTAGTTACTATGAATTGCTTTGTGCTTTTGTATTTGACCTCTATCTTCGTTGCTGAAGGTCATACGAGTAGAGTATTCTTCTGTATATAACGAAAGTTTTATCTCTCGAAAAGGCGCATTCGTTGATTGTAACGTATTCGCTAAAAGGTTTTTCTCATTTTCTCCTTTTTCCGCTTAAAACTATAAAAAAAATGGTACGACTTTGGCGTGTGCCCTTCAAAGTTTCTGGGTATTGCTCTAGGCAACAATATTGTGCAATCAGCAAAGTACTATTTGCACCCCTCAAATTTTATGCCCGTGACTTTTGCACGCTTCCAATACAATTTTCTTCGCTGCACCTAGCCGGCTATCTTGAAATCTTATTTGTCGAAACGGCTCAGTGCGTGTGCCAATGTTTACGTTAGAACACGGTCAGACCGTGCGTTAGACGCATGAAGTACCATACGCGTCATATTATCGACCAGCACTGTTTTATCTTTAATCGACCTAGAAGTTACATATATACATATATTTGTATTTACTCCAATAAGAAACTGGTGGAACCCGCCACATTTCTCACTATATGTACATACACTTTTATACTAAAGGCGTAAGTGCATATCTCCATTATCATTCTGATTATAATGTTAAGCAAACTATCCAATAAAAAATAGGATGAAATATAATTTCAAAACTTTTAAAAATTTAACTTTCAATTAGTCATCATTTTCTATATTATTTCGGCAAATTTTGAATCATTTATAGTATATTTTGGATTCGCCGCGAGTACTCCGACGTTAATCGAAGTTTAAACTCTCTGGTTATGCCCTATTTTAAAACTACAAAAAAAATGAACGAGGTTTAAGCCACGTTGGTAGGAACGGGCGTTAGCGAATTCTCCTACCGATATCTCGATACTCGTAACCGTGAGAGAACTTTGCAAATCGTCAACTTTAGGAATGTGTACAAAACTTAACAATAATCGTAGCATAATTAATGAAGAGGCGTTTTAAAGCTTAAACATGGACTAATTAAATGAGAGCAGAGTGGAGACGAAATTCAATCAGAAAACAAAATTATAGCCATTTTAGTCGAGAATAAGCTTATCATTAGTGGCTGAAATGCAAACAAACAAAAGATTCGTCTCTGCTATTTGAACTCGATACCGATATATTTTTCCACCTTCATTAATCCACTAGTATTTTTTTTTCGAGAGCTAAACATTCCATATTGAAACGATAAAAAGAAAAGTTTTTATCTAACGGTCTCTTTAAAAATTTCTCCTCGATTCATCTTCTTTACCGGCCGAGCCGATACAAAATTAGAACTGCAGGTGACGTCATCGCCCGTAGTTCCTACGAATGGCGTGCAAAAGACCGAGCGTGAGAGACGCGTTTCCGATTGTCAAATTGACCAATATCAATATAAATTTTTAACCAAAGAGATTTAAATAAAAGGGCCAGTAATTAATTTTAGATAGTAGAATTTCTCATGTATCATTAAGAACTGCACGATGTCATTAGATTTGAAGAACCGCAAGGAGGAAGAGTATGAAATGCAATTATTTGGCTTTAATTCACGAGCCGTTCATGCAACGCGTAAGAAAATATATTTTTCCATTCCATTAATTAAAGATTTTATAACATTTATCATGCCCATAATCCATATTGATCATTTTGAATGTTTTAATAGTTTTATGGGCGGGTGTTTTGTTGGTTATGTTTTGATTCTCCATTACATTTTGCTGTCTTATCGTGTAATGCTATCTCGGTGTTTTTTTAAATCAAACTCCATCGATAAAGTAGAGTAACGAGAAAATTTTAGTGCAGTCCAAATTTGTTTGCTTGGTTCAAAATTCGTGACAGAAAATATTGAATTGTGAGAATACATGAATTCATTATTTGTTTATTTAAATGTAATTCCAAGTGACAATTTCATTTATGAATTTGCTGCGGAGCGACGCATTTATTAAATTAGACACAAATTGCAAATTACCACATTAAAATTTAAAATTTAATTTGAACATCCAAAGACAATTTTATAAATTTATTTTTTCTTTTCAATTGAAATTGCAGTAGACCGTATTGTTGGAGAAAAGATTGAATTATGCTGTAAAAAACTTGCCGAGTCCCTTGAGAGGATGCACAGGGCTCAAGAAAATATTGCCTTGACCATTAAAAATGACGAAAAAAAACTTGCTAAGGCATATCATTCGAATTCACAACCTCATACGGATGTCATGAAGGTAATAAGAATCACTTTGATTTTGATGAAATTTTGGGTGCTAAAATTTCACTCTTCATTGTTCCTGCGCCTTGTTCAAACTTTTGGCTAATTAATTCATTAATTATTTCAGAGGTGCGTTAAAAAGTTCGTAGCTGTGCCGAGTAACGTTTTATTGGACGAAGATTCGCTCCAAACGAATAAATACTCCGAGGAAGAATTTCGGAATATGGAGAAACATTTGAAAAATTTGCAGTTGCGTGCCAAAAAGGTTTGTTTTAAAATATTTTCTTACGCTGCTCAATGAATAATATAAAAATTATGATTTATTTTATTTTCAAGCACCAAATTTGATGATACAATTTTTCTCAAATAAATATAAAAATTATGTGATTTATTTTATTATCAGGCAACAATCTTACACGCTGCATACAAGGAGGAACTTTGTCTGATCGATGAATTTGAGCCTCATGAAAATGGAGTAAAAATCTTATCGTCTATAATTGAAAATAATTCGTCACATTCTGGAATTAATAGTAATCTCATAAGATGTGTACAAAGTTGTCATGGTCTCGATGATCTCGTTAAAGAGGAGAGCACAAGTACATTTACGAATATTTACAAAAATAGTCTGTGTAATGTTGGTGTGAAGAAATTGGATCTGAACGATGTAATTAGCAATAAATAATACTAGTCTATAAGCAAGGAATAAAATTACATTCCGGTTATTTTTACGCTCAATCTCAAATCTCACGTTCGAGAACAAAATGGTGGAGTTATAAAAAAAAATAGAAATAGCTTCTTTGGTTAGGAATCGAATTTCGAATTGTAAGATATAATGTTGCATTGAGCATTTATTTAAATAAAGATTTTTTAATTTTATACTATTATTTAATAAAGGATTATGAATTAATTTGTGGTATAATTTCATTAATAATTTAATTCATATAATTAAAACATTATTAAATTCATATCATTCGAATAAAGATGGAGAAAGATTGGAAATCGTCTATGAATAGAAATTATTTTCGAGGGTTTTTGGGTGATCAAAGGCTGAATTCTTTGTCAAAGGTCGAGTTAAATAAATTTTAATTCGAATCGTTTGTGAAGAGAAGCTAGGACGTAAAGTGGACCATAATTTCGAATTATTGCCAGTTAATCCAGTAAAATTAGCACAGAAAAGGCTTCTGGGCTTCATTAACTCTCCCAAAAAGTTGTATTACTTCAGAATACTTTATTTTGGCCTCAACAACCATCCAAATTCTCCACACTCAACAACCGGAAGTCCTCGGATTAAAAAAAGAAGGAAACCCAGAGGACAAAATAGTCACAAAGAATTTTAAAGAGAATAAAATGATACAAAAATTTGCTTTATAAATAATTCCGACACAACGAATAATTTCGAAGCCAGTTCCGTTAAAAAATTCATTGGCGAAAAAAACAAAACCTCGAGCTCTCATACTCGTATAATTTTTCAATCATTTATTACCCAACAATACAAGTTTCTAAAAAAAAATATATATATATATATATATCCTAACATACATCCAAATTTTTCTTGGTCGAGGATGGATTTAAGCTGCCAACATCGCCAGACTCGAGTTGCTTGAGAAGACGAAAAAGTGCAGCTGCTTCTCTGATGCGGCTAAATTCGATGCAAAATGCTTGCACCTCAATGAATAATTCTTGAACATTAATAATTTTATTTCTTATAAGCGATTGAAGAAATACACAGACTAAACGTACAAGTCGATTTTGCATGTAACGATCCTTGATAGTTTCGCACGTTGATATACAATTGCTTATATACAAATGTACAAATTCAGTTGGTAAATCGACTGTAGTTGTTAGACGATTTACCACTTCCATTGAATGCAAAGACATTTCCATATTAACGAGTACGCTGAAGTATTCCGTTATTTGACTAGATTGCATTAATTTTAGTAGTACTTCAATGGCAATCAATGGATTATTTTCAACAAGATCAGGCAATTTTCCTGGCGTAAGCCCAATATGATAAACGAGCTTTGGCTCTTTGTCTAATTCAGTAACGAGATGTTGTTGTTGCTGAAGGGTCAGCACGCTCTTAAAAGCTTTTCCCATTAATCTTCGAGCCTCAGCACCTGCGCAATTTGATACGCACATGCTCGAATCATATTCAGGCACAAATAATGCCGGATTTACGACATTCATCCAAGTACACTCGGACTCAAGCAAGTAAAGAGGTGGAGCGAGTCGTAAAAATTCTGGACGATAACTCTCGTAACAAATTGGCGGATTTCCAATGCACAATTCTTCAATTATACTTTTACGCGCTTTAGCGCTTGTCTCATTCGCACAACTCGTGTCTGTGTCTGATAAAATTATCGGATAACCACATTTACTCATTGACGCAAGTTCCGAGTGATGCTCGACCAAGTGAAGCTGCAAACTCGTTAAATCGATATTAGTCGACTTTATGTATATTTCATCGATTACTTGTCTCGGTGTATATTTCATCGTGTCCTTTCCATCGCTAGATAAAAGTTTTGCGAGAAAATTTTTCTCACATTGTGATAAAATTAGAGGATGCGCATCGAAATTTGTTTCTGCGCTTTCGGGACGTGTTTCGGATTGAAATATTTGAATAAATACACCGATGAATGGTGTCATGCCAATTGGACGACCTTTGTAAAGATCGTACAGAAGCGATATTGCTATTATTCGTTGGACATTATTTGCCAATAAATCGATATTTTGCAGCAAAAGTAACAAAGTTACTCCTACTTTGAAACGATTCTCTATCGTGAATGCGTGATGAAGCTGCGATGAAAGATTTTCCAGTTGGACGTCGGCATTTCCTTCGTCAAGAATTTCTAATAATTTTGTCAAATCTTTTGGTGTCAGAGACATTGCAGGAATGATCAGCTGTGACGTATCATTTGAATTTAATTTTCCTGATGAGAAAAAAAAACAATATTCATTGATGTATTACAGAGAAATTGGGGCAATCATGGTCATTCTTATCACAGAAAAGCTGTCAGAATTTTTTCGTAATTTAGTTTCTTCCGAGAATCTACTAAAAACAATTTAAACTGAGATTTATCCATGTTTTAAAAAGTTTTGTCCCTCTATGAGGCATCGATCTAATTTAGAAAAAATAATAAAAAATACTAAATAAAATATTCGAAAAAAAAAACTATTAATTAAAATATTTCGTATTTATAAATTACTAATATTTATACTAATATCTCATGTACTTAAAGATTTAAATAAGATTTATCTATTATTCCTAATTTCTCAACTCTTAATTCGTCCCTTAATTGAAAATAAAATATAAATAGTTGTTATTCCGACGAAAATGCAATCGTAGTCAAGATGCGGGTAATGGTAGTCACTGAGATCAGTTTGCTCATTGAGGTTATGGTCGCCCGTGTTATTGATCGTAATTCTCAAATTTTTATGGCAAATTTTGACATAAATGCACAAAAGTTCATGAAAAAATTGTATTAAATAATTTATAGAGCCATTTTTGTTGTTACTAAAGGACAAAATATACGTCGTTCATGATTACCCGAACAGGAGGGCTAATGGCGGTCATCTCGCATTGCTTACTTAAGCTGCGGGGAACAAAGATCGTTTCATAATAAATTCATGCTCTGATGCTTAATCATTTCGTAATTTACGTATGTATTGACATTTACTCAGACCTCTTTTTTTATTAATAATAAGTTGTTTCCCAACGGAAATATACAAATTTGAATATCAGTGACCCGCATTACCCCGCTCTACGTGAGACTGTTTAAACTACCTTGCGAAACAGAGCATACTTACTGGAGTCATAATGTCAACGTTTCACCAAAGCAATTCTCAGAGTGCCGGTTTATTAACAAATTAGAATTAATAACTTTTCCGATATTTTTTATGAAATTTATTAAAAGTAAATGTAAATATATAAAAAAAAACCCTCGTAGATGTAACAATCACGATCCAAGTGACAGATTTATATTTTTAAGTAAAGAACTTTTCTGTTAGGGATTTTGCACACCGAATTCATCAGGCTAGCTTGGCGATTGACGCGCTACCTGGAAATTCCGGTGTGTAGAAATCTTTAGGGTTTTTGACCACGCTTACACGGTTCTGGTTAATCTAGTTTTACTATGGTCGATCTAGTAAAACCGATTATAATGCGCCGTGTAAGCGTCGCATTACATCGGTATTTAACTGATTTTGGGTGTTGATGCTCCGCTTACACGCATTTTCATTCCTGGTTTAACTACATCAGTTATAGTTAAACTAGAATAACTCTTCGTTTAAGCGTATTCAGTTTAGGTCGCGTTTGTGATAAAATGTGCGAGCAAAATCCGAATTTCCTTCATTGTCCAACAAAGTAAGTTGCAATTTATGCCAAGAGCAGGGTGAAGATTAAACAAAAAGAAGATTTTTATGGAAGGGAATATTGCTCTGCAGCTTGGCATAAATGGCAACATTCACCTAGGCCGGAAACCATCCCAAGAACATGTCTTATTTCGAACATACCATTTAAAAAAGTTATCAGAAATCCCCTCCTTTACCTTATCATTGCAATCGCAATTCATTAGGTTTTATTCTCCTTAACTTTTCGCGTTTCGTGTATTCATTCTGTGATCATAAACTGTGAAGTTGTAATATAAAGTTGACAAAACGAATTGCATTATTAGCAATTGTATACTGCTCTAAAATTACTTAAAAATAATGCAATGTCGAAATTGCAAACATTCATCATTTTCAGTGTTTTGCTTAAGTTCTGTAATGTGTGAATACGTGCTCGATACTTTAAGTTCGTAATCGACGGTGATTATTATACCGAAGATCTGCAAGATTTATTAGTGAATGTATTTTCGTGGTACATTTTTTTCTGTCAAATTCATAAGTTATAGAATTACTCGACATTTGAAACATTCAAGTTTTTCTAGATTTTAATGGGTTTTTTCATTCATTAATGATTAGTTAACTGTCAAAATGGATACGACAGAGACCATATTACCAATTTCCAGGCAATATTTGCCCATTTTCTTATTAAATATTAAAATCTATAAGCGCATAACCTCAAAATCTTACGAGCAAATGGTGGGGGGAAAAAGTTATTTTCTACCTTCCAAATAGATCGTGCACAACAGCGCCATCATTATTTTAATATGAACTAAAGTAGTCGGGGCCCAGTTGTTGATATACTGTACCAGTTGCTGATAGTTTTATGGGCAAACAATAAATGCGAAAGTGCAAGTTATGAGCTTGAGATCAGCACAAGTTTTTTCATTGTTATTATTTTTGCTTTTTCCATTGCTATATTTTTTTTAATTCCGTTCCTCATCGAAATTCTTGTACTTTTTCATTGGAAAATAAATTATCAACGAGCTGTCCGTCCCTTAAAATTCGAATGTTTTTTGGCATTTGGTCGACCATATTGAATATTTCATTTTGAATTTTGAATGACCGTTAAATTCCAAATGCCTAAATTATCCCTAGATAGCATTTTTTTATTAATCTTTAGTCATTTCGATCCAGCCATTTTGATTTTCGGAATTTTTAATTTAAATTCCAAATCGGTGATCGCTACAATTTTCCGTTAATAATTTTCATTCAAATCCAACAATGTATGAAAATAATGTTTTTACACGCCAGATCAAAATGCCGGAAGAATACAGCAGAGCCATTCTGAAGATGGTCATTGGGCAAATCTGTCACATGATCGGATGGCACTCGATTAATTCCACACCCTTAGAATTTCTCGTTGATCTGATGCAAGAGTATTTATTGCGAGTAGCAAAAGTAACAAAACAATATGGGGAAGTCCGTAAGTATCCATTTTAATTTTCGACGAGTCCTGAAAAAAAAATTTAATCGTTGCACTTCCATTCACATATATTTAAGATCGATTTCAATTAAACAGAAACTTTTTTTTTTTTTTTAACACCACTACGACCACACCCTTTTTATTATTTTCTATTTTATTTTTTACGAGTCCTTACAAAAATAAATTTATCCAATCCTTGGATTTTCGATTATCAATATTTAAAATTCATCGCAATGGTACAAAAATTTATACTTTTTTTTTTTTCGAGTAATTCAGTAGTAGCACTCGAATTTTATTATTTTCAGTGGGTCGAACGGAAGCAAATCTCGATGATTTGGGCCTTGCGTTTCAACATATGCACATTTTGATACCAGAACTCTCCGAGTATGTTAGAAATGTTGATTCCGTTCCGTGTCTGATAGCCGTGCCAAAATTTCCGGTATCCCGAGAAAATCATTTAAATTTTCTAAAACCCGGAAGTCAAGAGGTGGTAACGAGAATGGTCCATGTTCATGAACATTTACCAGCGATGTATCCACATGCGGAAGGTTTGTCTCCGCGTTTTAATAAACGCCAAACTTTAACACAATTTTTACTTCGAAATAATCATTCTGGATGTTTTCCAAAATTTAACAATAACAATAATAAAGATAACGGTAGAATAATTTAAATATTATTATGTACTTAATGTATCTTCCAGTACTAAATATTTTCATAAAAATCCAAGTTGTTTCAGATTCAAGCGTTATTGATAAAGAAGAATCGACAACAAGTTGTCAAATTGATTCGAGCACTATGTGTGCCATACCAATAGATCCTTCAATAGCCACCACATCGCCAAATCAACTACTTTCCCAATCAGTTTTTAAGAGGCCAGGTGGTCCATTGCCATCTGAAAATTCACCACTGACGAAACGCTCAAAATTTACGGAGGAAGGTCGTCCATTGCGGGAAATTCATAGCGTCATAATGACAACATCGGGATTTCTCTCGCCCGCTCGAGAAGGAAAATTACCCGAGCCACGTACACCCCATCAAGCTCGTCCGGATTCACCTCCAGTCAGTTCATATCCAATGGTTCCACCTGAATTGAAATCGGACAAAAAACCGAAGAAAATCGTGAAAAAAGGTCTCGAGGATCGTAAATTGGACAAGGAGAATAAGAAGAAAAATCGTGTCAAAGAATTATTTAAGCCTGATAACATAACCGACGTCAAGGCGAAGAAATTAGCCAGTGTGAAGGAACATCCTAAGCCAAAACCCTCAAAATCAAGTGGAAGTAAAGTCAGTCCAGCTTCTTCCAATCGACCGGTCACTCCTCAACTTGCGACCCACAAAGAAGTTCCAGTGAAAACACCAAAAATTCCACAGTCTAGGATAAAACCTGAAAGATTGCAAGAGGTAACTTCGGTCGTGGCGCCACCTGTGCCAAAAGAAGAAAATGTCGATAAATTACCATCCGAGCCAGACAAGCAAAAACTCAATATATTCAAGAAAATATCTAAACCTCGTGAAGAAAAAATTAGCGATGGGCCGGAAGTATTGAAATTCAAAGAACTTGTTCCACGAGAAAATTCTCCTGGTCTTATAATCGATGATATTAATGATAAACACGGGCAACAACGTGCCGAGATTGATAATAAACGTGAGGAGAAAAAAATTCCAAAAACACCGGAAGTTCATATAGATGAGCCTGGTGAGCCACCTGGTATGCAAAGTCCCTCACCGGACGTTTATATATTTGGCGATATGTCACCACCGGGAACTCCGAGTACACCGAAAACACCGGAACTCAGTGTACCGGTGCCGGTTGATCTTAAGAAAAAGAAGAAAGAGCGAAATGTTAAAAAAAAAGAACCACGCACGAAAAGTCCCAAAAGGAGCATCAGTCCGAAAAAGGTATATTGGGTTGTTGGTTTAGGATTTTTTTTTTATTTCGCGACCGCTAGGTGTAATTTAGAAAAAAATAAGGGGGCAAATTTTAAAAAACTCAGAAAAACGATCGATGAATATCTATTAATTATATTTATTTATTTATAATATTTACTTTGTATCAGTAAAATCTCCAACAGTACAAAATAGAAGGCTTTGGGCTTCATTGACGAAAGAATTCTGAAATTTGCCACCTGGTGGTTGAATAAGACACTAGTATCGCTCATTAATATCGAACTAGGTTAAAATCACGACAGTGGGGTCGGTCGTAACTGCTCCACCGTCGCCAGGGGGTACAAAATAAATATCTCGAGCAAAATTAACTTCAATTGACTGAGTAAATTATTATTTTACCAGATTTTACGTTACCTACAGATGGTAAGCAGACGGCAGAGTCCAGATCAGTCTTTGATGACCCAAAAACTATGACAAATACTTTATTTTCCGCATATTAGTATCTGTTTGGGTGATCTCTGGTGCCGCTCTGTTGGAGACTTTTTAATTTTCGACGAAAAAGCCTCCGCCATGAATTCATTTCCGTATCGTCTAGTGATTAATATTTTAATATTAATTGCAAAATTAATGAAAAAAATGTTGAGTAATAATTGAACTGAACTTACAATTTTCCAGGGAAAGAATGCCGTTGATATTCAAGAACCGCAATTATGCGATAGGCCAAAAACTCCTCAAGCTGTCGAGACCGAATTGCACAAAGAGTCAAATAATCCTCCACCCTTACCATTTCCATTTTTTCCACCATTTCCCTCAGCCCCAGGGCTCATACCACATCCTATGGGACATCCAATGTTTCCGCGATATCCTCTAACATTGGGACGAAATGTGCCAGGAGCACATCCAGCTATGCCAAATTTACCGATGCCACCGCGTTTCATGACATCAAACATTCGACCTGACGATTGTCTACCACCTAAAATGATGAAAATTTGCGAACTTGAAAAACCACCGATAATCTCAGCCAAGGAGATTCTCGTTAATCATCCAGAACCGGAAAAATTCATTAAGCCTGTGATTGAAAAAATCAGTAAATCCGTTAAAGTTGAAAAAGAACTACCCGTGCCTATAAATCCACCCGTTCCAATACAAAACAACATAACTGCTGTTACCCATCCACCTTTTGTACCTTCCGTTTCTACAGCTCCTCGGTTGATAACGAAAAATGAAAAAGCTGAGAAAGTAGACAAAAATAATAAGGTACGATAATTTCCATACAATTTTTTTAGTACAAAATAGGTCTCGTGGTTTGAAAAGGGGTAGCGAAGTAGCGAAGAATTATTAATATTTTTTTTTTTTTTTTTTTAGAAATCAAAGGACCATAAGAAGGAAAGAAAAGACAAATATAAGAAGAAGAAAGATAAGAAAGAGAAGCACAAGATCAAGGAGAAAAATAAAGGGAAGAAGGGCAAACTTACAAAGCTCAAGGACAAGAAAGACAAAAAAGAGAAACGGAAAGATAAGGAAGTAAGTTAATTATTTACTGAAGGAACGAGACCGATTGTAGAACAATTTCTATTTATATTATTTTATTTTCGATTTCTGTTTTTTTTTTTTTTCAAGAAGGATGATAAAACTGCAGAGGCAGTGCCCAAAATAACACTAAAACTCGGTCCTGCATCTCCGCGACCTCCCACACCTGATAATCCAACGATGAAAAAAATGTAAGTATTGCCTACTCGAAATTTTTTCACCCCCTCACCATAATATAATTAATACTTTATATGATATTGGCAAATTTTGCTGCTTTTGGGATGATACAGAACTATAAAACCACTTATCAAGAAACCCGAAGAGGAGAAAAAACGTGATCCGAGTCCGGAATTGGCGAAAATATCTGCCCTAGTAACGAGACCACCCAAACAGAAAGTAGCAAGTAAGAATTCCACGTTTTTTTTATTATTATTTTATGTCAAAATGTCACTTGATAAAAAAGATTTGTTCAAATATCGAGTGTACGGTTTTGGAGAAATGTCTCTGGAACATTGCCATCTGGTGGTGAAATTTGGTGGTAGGATCGGTTAGGTATTTGAGGCCGTATGCGCATGCTCAGATGATCGCGCATGCGCAAATGAAGTATACAAGTTTATCAGACGCCGCCATTATTGGATATGCTCTCAAGGATTTATTTCCCAAACCGTCACATAAATGATATAAACAAATTAATCACAGTACATAATTATCGTCAAGTACGTTAATTAATTGATAATCGAAGTGTTTTTTTTATACGTGGCATGTAACACTGAGATTTTATATTTAAGAATTGAAAACAGAGACTGTACCTAAAAAGAATGATGGAAGAGACGAGAAGGAAAATGGAAAGGACCTGATCGCTGCTCAATCTATCATCGCGGTCAGTATTTTTATGAAAATTCTCGCTTCATAGATAATAATTTACAGTTTTTATTGGACAAACAAATTTTTAAAAATATATATCTTGTGATTTTGTCGTGAAATAAACAAAATGGTCGTTGAAAAGATTACATTTTAGGTAATTTTAGAGAAAATTAACAAAGTCCTTGGTTAAATTGTATTCAATTCAAGGGTGGGAAAACAAAAATGACAAAAAAAAAAGTACAATTAAGGGTCTTGAAAAAAAGACGATATAATTTATAATCGTATTTTTAATTGCAATTGTTGATCTTGCACGTTTATAATTGCGTTGAAATTAGAGGATATAAAAAAGTCTCGGACAATATTTCTGGCTCTTGTGTTTTCCTTATTACATATATATAATTTTTTTACTCGTTTTTTATATGAATTTCGTAATTTATATTGCAGGATCAGGCAAGTCGTCAGGTGTGGATATGTCCTGCATGTGGCAATCAGGATGATGGCTCACCCATGATTGGCTGTGATGACTGTGATGCTTGGTATCATTGGTAATTATTTAATAATTAATTTCATTTGCTTTACTCGACCATATGACAATTGGTTCGGTTTTTCAATCTACTCGTCTGTTTTTTTCTACGATTATGGCCCAATGTACAGATCATTTTTTATGAAATTTGGCAGGCTTTCACTTTGCAACTCAACTTAAAGAACCGTAAAAAATTAAATTTTATCGAATTAATAAAAATTAAATTGAATTCAAATAAAATTGGTATCTGGGGTTATCGAGGTCATTCATTTTTTTTTTGACGTAATTAATTCAATGTTTGACCAAGAAAATGAAAAAGTGATTGAATTCGAATGATAATTCACATCTGGGCATCTTTTAAGCTCTAAGTACAATACAAAAATCTTAAAATTCCAAAAAAAAATGAGCCCCAGAATGACTCACCTTCGTAAATTCCAACAACTATAATTAAAGGAATTTTGTTTGTTTGTTCAGCAAATCTCATTGAGAAATAATTTTTACTGACCATGAATAATATTTTTATAGGGTGTGTGTTGGAGTTCAAGTACCACCGGCTGATCACGAAGATTGGTATTGTCGACTCTGCATAGCAAAAAAACAAGAGTCTCATCATGACAAAAAGAAAAAGAAACGCAAAAAAAAAGTTAAGGCAGTTGCATAGAAGAAAAAAAATATTGGATCTCGCATCGTCGCATAAGAGTAATGGTTACCTGTCTGTGAATTTAATAGCTAATGAAATTATGCACGCGAGAAATTTTAACAAAACATCCCGAGTTACAAAAGTAAAAAAAAAAAGTAAAAAAAAATGGAATAATCGAAACGAATGTTTCAATAATTATACAAGAAAATTATGATCTTTGCCGATTCTTTGAAATGTAAACCTTACAATTATTATAAATTAGCAAAATAATATTAATATATTGGCGTAAAAAAGGTTAATCTCGTTTTTACACTCAAGTGTACAAATATTTGTCTTCAGATTCGTTCTGAAACTTATAAATGTACACTGAAGATTCGACTTGAACCACTTTTGGCTGATTGGGCTGTTGAATTATTGTATAATGTAATATAATAAATGTATTATATATAATAATACAAATATCATAAAATTTGTGTCTTTTAATTTTCAAGTTTCTGTCGGTCGATTATTTTCTTATGTATAATTTCGACAAACAGCGTCCAATTAACATAAAATTTCATTATGTTACAAAATAATTTCGCCATCAAAACCCAGGGAGAATAGGCATGCATTTATTTTCCCCAATCACGAGTGAGGTGAATTTTACAACCCCCATGTTTTCAATTATTTTTGTCAAGATAAATAAAATTGGATAACTTTTTTTTAAAATCAAAATTCAAGAATTTAATTTACCATGCAGCTTTTACACAGTCACGAGAATGTATAGATTTGATGATAACTTCAATCAATTATGACAAAATTATAATCTGAGAAAGTAAATCGTTTTGGCGACTATATGGAAGGTATTTCAAAATATTCAATTAAAAAAAAAATTAAATATCATGGAAACTGACTGAAAACGAGCCAAGTGATTTTGAAAAAGTTTTAAAACGTGATTTTTTTTTTTCTGGTGACCTTGAGAAAATTTTACGGTCGATCGCCACGATCCTGGTGGCGAGAGCCAGTAACTTCACACACCTGTAAGTTAACACATGATTTTTCGTGAAAGATTGATGCTAAATTTGCTGTTCTTGTACGGGATGTCGAAAATTATGCGCATACGGTCAGGAAAAATCTGCAATCCATCTTTTCCGCCGATGATTGACGCAATAAAAAATAGAATATCAGTCTGAGAAAGATGCTTTGGAAAATGAATTATCTCTCTCGATCTGAAGCGAAAGTTGCGTCTCCAACAAAAATACTCAAGTTATTATTATTATTATACCAATCATAATTTTGTATTCCTTCTTAAAATCTACGCCAGCTAAATAAAAAGATGATAAAAAATTATTGTTGTGTTTTATTCCTGCTTCGCCTTCTTCGCACAATTCCCCTCAACCCCTCGTACGAGCCACAAGACCGAATATCGAGAATCTCAATTTCCAAGAATATCTCGCCCTCTCCTCAATTCTGCGAATGCCCAATTCTCAGGATTCTTTTCCTACGTTTGTACCCGTCGTTTGATTCCGGGAAATACAATGAAAAATGAGGGATTTTGTCTCAAATTCATCATGCTATTGGTTCTCACTTCCCCCTCTTCTCGTTAGGTCCGCGTGGGTCCGCCTTCTCACAGATGCGCGCGCAAATTCACACTCGCTTGTGCCGGGCGGGGGGGAAAAGAAACTCGCAGTAGTTCATCGGCAGCCTCGTCAGACAGTTCTTCCCTGGTTAGTCCACGATCTTCTCGTACTACGTTCGATATTCGATCAATCGAACATAAATCGAACATAAAAAGGTCTATTAAAAAAAATCATGGAATCAGGTCATACAGTTGGCGAGTCACAAGTCACGATGAGACTCCTCGAATTAACGCGAAAAACTAATTACGAGCTAATCCAAGAAAACGGTCAGCGTCGTTTAACGTCACCCGAATTGACGACCGAGCTTAAAGATCGTATGAAAGGAGCTGAAATATTTCTCGGTCGTCTGCCACGCGATTGTTACGAGGACGAGATAATGCCAATTTTACAAACTGTTGGTCATCTTCTTGAGCTTCGTTTGATGCTCGATTTTTCGGGCTCAACGAGAGGATACGCATTCGCACTTTTTAATAGTGCCAATGTTGCTCGTCACGCTTGTCGAGCTCTCGATGGTTACGAGATTCGTCCTGGACACAAAATTGGCGTTGTAAAATCAATCGATAATTGCCGTTTGTTTTTTGGCGGTGTGCCAAAGGACAAAAAAAAGGACGATTTTTTCGAAGAATTGGGAAAACTTCTCGAGGGCATTACGGATATTTATTTGTATCCAAATGCACAAGACAGAACGCAAAATCGAGGATTCATTTTTGTCGAATTTAAGGATCATCGATCAGCCGCTATGGCAAGGAGAAAACTTATTCCTGGAAGAGTTGTACTTTGGAATCATGAGATCGCGGTCGATTGGGCCGATCCAGAGCCAGGTGAACCGGTCGATGCTGATGTTATGGAAACAGTAAGTATGATTATATGATTTATTTCAAATATTTTGAGAATTTTTTAGTGAATTTCATTCTCTTGGTAAATTGGTAAAGCCAATTTACCAAGTCTGATAATCTGAAAATATTGTCAATCCCTTGCAAAAGTTGGAATTTTCTGTCTCCTGTTAGCGTTACTAAATTGCCTTTCAATTGAGTCTAAATCTGCCAAAGAAGAACAAAATTGCCAATTTTGATATTTCCAAGTTTTTAGGCTTCTGAGGGAAAATATAAATTTCTTTTTTAAAGTTCTATTCGAAAGAATTTTTTTAATCGTTTACGATTAACTCAAAGTTTCTGTGAAAAATTATAAATTTCCTCGTAAAAATGCGAGAGATAAATAAACATTTTTTTCTTTCTTTTAAGGTAACTGCGCTCTTTGTTCGTAATCTCTCCTTGGACACTCCGCATCAGCAAATCAGAGAAATCTTCCAAAGAACGACTGGCGTACCGATATTGAAGCTCAAGAAAATAAATCATTTCGCGTTTATCCACTACGAAAATCGTGAACTCGCCCAATTTGTATTGGACACGATGACTCGTAAGTATTTAAAAAAAAAAAAAATGATATGTATATTCCAAAAAGAAAAAAAAATTTGGCAAATTTTTCGCTATATTTAATTTCATAGAACCGGGTGGAATGGCCGAACATCAACAATGGGAAATTCGTTGGGCAAAACCGATCGAGTCGTGCAAGTCGACGGATCGACATCGTTCGATAAACGAGGCTGTAATGAATACTCCTCACGATATAGAAGATCGTTCAGCTGCTTCAAACCCGAGCTCAAAAAGATCCACCCAAAAAAAGCGTTACAATAAAAGCAGCAAAGAAAATCGCCCT
Source organism: Dyspetes luteomarginatus (assembly GCA_963669185.1). Classification (NCBI taxonomy): domain Eukaryota; kingdom Metazoa; phylum Arthropoda; class Insecta; order Hymenoptera; family Ichneumonidae; genus Dyspetes; species Dyspetes luteomarginatus. Next base: position 20,508,247 of record OY769906.1, read on the forward strand.
GTAAATTCTTTATGCCCAAACGTGAATTATCAACAACTTTTGCAACGCTTCGTGCTCGAGAATGTCAATGCAGTCTGTTATTTCGAGTTGTATTCTCCATCCAATTTACACGGCCACATTTGTAAGGTGAATCAATGAATTTTATTATATTATCGCAGCGGTAAATTTTGGGCCCAATTTTGAGCCTCTCATTACAAAAATTTGAATTACTTTTTGAAGAAAGATCGAGGAAACCTTTTTTGTAGAGCACAAAATTCTTTGCAAGAAAATAAAATTACATTTTTATAAAAATTTTATTCCAACAGGTAACAGTCGCGAACACAAACGGAATTCTCTTTGAATTTGAGGGCAGTATCAGTCATTCAAAGGAAAATGCAATCGAAGATACGGCCCGTGATGTTTATCACCGTGTGCGTCAATCCATGGAAAATCAAGAGTTTCTCGTGCCACATGTTGACCCCTACAATCGGGTCAGTCCGAGTGCTCTGCCGATTCTCAAATTCGAGGCGTGCCGTTAAAAAGATAAAAACCGCATAAAATCGGCATATAATTTTATTTAAGTATTTTTTACGAGTCTCCTTCTCACATCACAAAACTGACAATATTCTCATCGCATATAAAATTGGCATATGATTTTTTAATATATTTTTTTACAAGCATATTGTCACATCGCAAAGCCAAGAAAATTTTAAATATTTTCTCCCCAGTATATTCTCAAATAATAAAAAAAACTCGGTATATAATTTTATTAACGATTTTTTACGAGCAGATTAAATTACAAAACCGAGGAAATTCTCACTGCATCAATGTACGCACATTCAATTTTTTTTAAATATTTTATAGCGACTAAATTGTCGAAACAAAAAGCTGAGAATATTTTTATCGTATAAAATTGGCATACATTTTTTTTAACATTTTTTTTACGGGCATATTGTCAGATCAAAAAACCGATTAAACTTTCTCATAGCGTAAAGTCGGCATAACATTTTTTTTAAAGCATCTTAGCATATTGCTATCGCAAAAAATTGGCATTTGATTTTTTCTTGACATTTCAGTATTATTAATTTTTTGCAAAAAAAAAAAACGAGAATATTCTTACCGCATTAAATGGGCATATAATTTTCTTTCAGCATTTTTTTTCATTTTTTTGAGAATATTGTCATTATAAAATTGGCATATGTGATTTTTTTAAAAACATTTTTTTCCCAAGCATATTGTGATATTATAATTACAAGATATCTTGACATACTTTTAATTACAAAAAATTGCAACCCAAATGTTGTTTAGATGGCCAAACAAATCATAGATACGAATTTGGGCATCATAGATGTTATCTTCTCTCCTAATTTGGACATGCTGATGCTTATCATAGTTAAGGGCAAATCATGATTCCATTATCGCCCATTTAAATTAGCATAGAATTTTAAAAGCTCCCAAAATAATGAATTATTTTTTATTTTTTATGAATTATATCTTATAATTTTTTTTCTTTTAACTCAATTAATTGCCACAAGAAATTACGTGGTTACAAATCAATGTTTTAATTTCTTACTATAATTAGTATGTACGTAATTTATTGTTGCGTTTAAATATTTTATTCAAAAGACAATTATTTATGTTAAGCTTTTGATCAAATTGTTTTAACTTCAAGTTGCGACATTTGAAGCGCGTCTGATGTAATTAATTTTAATAAAGAGCTGAATAATTGGCTGAAGAAAACAATAAATAAAAATAATAGTTCAGAAATCATACAATTTATTTAATATGCCTAAAGGATGATTGACAATCCATGTGATTGTTCATCATTTAGATGAGAATCCATCAATTTTGTATCATATTTGATTTCTATGACCTCTAAATCGCCCTGTTCTATTTTCATTAAATTTGGGATATTTTCAAAGTTTTTCGTCGGCCATATTGAATTTTTAAATTTCGACTGTTGATTTAAAATCAGTAGCCGCAATAATCCCACCATACGAATTTTCATCGAAATCGGATAATTTTTTGGTCGTCCATTAGATGGGCAATTTTTTTAAATTGCTTTCCAATTTAATTTCTTCACTGCGGATTTAGAACTTCAGTTGTTAAGTACAACGCTGCCCAATTTAATAAAAGTGTGTCCACGTGTTTGGCCGTAATCGTGGAAATGGACAGATGGACGGACTGACAAAACAACAAAATGACCAACGGACGATCTAAAACGGTACCTCGTTCACTCAATAAATTATTATAATTCCATCGTACCGGCAACTTTTACGGCTATTGACCCTACGGGTGCAAAACTCGTATTTTCACTCGTCGCTCGAATATTTAATTGTTATTTGGCAAACCGCACCGCTATATGAAGGACCTTGAGAACCAGAAAGAAAGAAAAACGAGTTTCAGAGAAAAACCGCTGCTTCGGGGATCACGCAGTTGACTGCCCAGCTATGCGTACGGGAAGGTTGTGGAAAAAAAAAACGTATGAACCTAAAGAATACAAATCAACAGTTGCCCGGGGCAATTGGGATTCAACGGGTGGTTGGACTTGTTCCCTTCTCGACTATGAAGTAGTAGTCGATGAAATATCCTCGAGGATACCCGTTTTAAATTCTACCGCTCCGCTTATCCAATTTATTTACAATTTTTAAATAAATTGAAGAATTTTTTGACTCTGTAATATATTTGATAGTGAATGGCAATTAATTTAGTGAAACGAGGATAATATTTTTTTTTGTTTTGAAATTGGAATATTTTAAAAATGTTTCTCGCAGCTAAGTATGTTTTCCAATGTATTTTTTTTTTTCAAATCTCTAAGTATTATCACTGACCCAAATTCAGATGAATTTGGATTAAATTCAAAATTTTTATTTAAATTTTCACAATGAAGATTTTTGAGTGTCGGACAATATGATGCAAAATAATAACAGAAAAAAATTTTTTAATATGAAAGTACATCAGAGTTGGAAGGAAATTAATTGTAATTGTTAAATACTAAAAAAGGATGTTAAATAATTTTTTGTGTATTTTTTGTCTAATTGCAAAAATCACAACTGTTATGAAGATCCTAAGTTGATCAATATTTTTTTCTTTGTTATTTGTACGTCCCCAAAAATATTGTTATTATTGCTATAATTGTGCCTCTTTGAAGTAAATTCCTGATACAATTTTTTAAATTTTCTTTTACCAGATTTATCATTTTTGCTGTAATCACCGTGGTCTTGTCGTCAAATCCAAAGAATGATTATGAAGAATACACCACAGAATACAACACAGAGGGGCAAAGTTTAAATGCGACTTCGATGAGAAAGGGTAAGATCGATAATAAATATTAGTATAATGTTAGATTTTTTGTACATTTTGACAATTCGTAAATTCCATTTTATTTCTCCAGATACTGAGGAAAAGGTATCAAAAATTGTAGACGATTTGGCACCACGAGATGAAGATTTTATCGAGGCTGAAGATTTTGGAATTAAAAAAATGAATGAACTTTATTTAATCGGAGAACCGAAGCTTTACTCATTAGGTGAGGGAATTTGATTTCATTAGGAATAATACTCAGAGATTCATTCTTTTTTAATTTTTTTAAATTACTCATCAGTATAACATAGCGTGAAAATAACATAAAACAATAACATAAATCAAAATAAGACGGGAATCAAAAAATTTGAATATATGATAATATTTTCGTTGTAGTCGTCTTCATTGTACAAAAAAATGATTATCCATGATTTTCACTTATCCGGGGATTCCCCGTTAAATGGATACAGTTATGTTTAGGATAATTTCAATGTTACTGTAAAATAGTATGCAAAAAGTACTAATAATTGTAAGTTAAACGTGGAATAAAAAAAAATCTGCTCCACGAAAATCGGGTTGACCTAAAACCATTTTTTATTGCGATATTTTTGTAAATCATTTCTACCAGTAATGTTATTGAATTATGTTATTCAGTGACGTGTCACCTTTTTTTTTGTAATTTGAAAATTAGTATTGCAACTGAAATCGAGATAAAATTTAGGATTATTTCTGGGAAAGGAAAATCCTGCGCAGTATGTTGCTGCTTTTAATAAGCAGTCGAAAGAAGCGAAACTTCTGGCGGGTTTTGCTTACGCTGCTTTGGAAGGGTCAACAATGTTGCGACAAAAGTAAATATAACGATGCAATGAGCATATTAAAGATTTTTATTTAATTATAACGTAGATTATTTTAACAGGTATAAGAAAAATTCATTTGAAAGTCCATTGAGTCGTGGAAATTCACCCAAAGCATCCCTGAACGAGCAGTGCCCACGACGGGGAATCCCCCAATGCATTCCAGCCAGTTTGAGATACAGAACTGCTGATGGAAGCTGCAACAATCCACGTGAACTTTGGTGGGGTTCCTCCATGTCTACAATGGTAAGGTATGGAAAATTAAGTTGTAAAATTAAGTTTTTGCAAGGTACCTTTGTGTGCTTTGAAATTTTTTCAAAAATGGCTAATTGACCAAGAATTATTATGTATTTTTTATTGAAATATTTTTTCATGAATGCTGTCGAGCTTGTGAATCTTGAATTGTTACAAAAGACGTAAAAAAACAAAAAAAATCGTCACTTTCAAGTAACTTTCTACTGTTCAAAAATAAGAAATAAAATTAGTTCTCGTCTTTTTACTGAGGAAATATTGCAAAATTGTATTAAAAATCAGTGATTATCAAGGGATTTTTTAGCAACAATTATTAAAATAATTTTTTCATTTCATGATCGTGTGATGATCTGGATGGATCTTATTACGAAATTATTTCAGATTTTTGCCTGCTGATTATCACGATGGAATACAAGAAATCAGGCGTTCGATTCATGGTCGGGATTTGCCAAGCCCGAGAGAAATATCAAGTTTTATTCACGAGGACAGGGACATACCCTTAGCAACTGTAACGCACATGACGATGCAATGGGGTCAATTTGTCGACCACGATATTGCTGGTAGACGAAAAAATTTTTTTTTTTTAAATTCATTGCGACTGTGCAACTCGTTTGGGTTTTAATGGATATATTTTCAGCAACTGCTCAAAGTCGAGGTTTTGATGGAACATTTCCACAGTGCTGTCTCAATGGAGGAGTTGGATTTCAAGCATCAGAATTTATGGTAATTATTCTTCGGTTAATTTAATTTCAATTTACTTAAATTCTCCTTCTCCTTATTCATAATTTCGTCGAATTTCGACGAAAATCGAAATTCTTAAAGGACGCATGAAAAAAATTGATTCAAAATTTCGTTACCAAAAATTTAATTGGAATAAACGTTTCTAGCATCCGGACTGTTTGCCAATACCTGTGAATCCACGTGACAGTTTCCTGGGTCCGCTCGGTGTCAGATGCTTAGAATTTGTACGAAGTGGCCCAGCACCGAGGGAAAATTGTCAATTTGGATCGAGGGAACAATTGTCACAAGTGACCAGTTTTTTGGATGCATCGATGGTCTACAGTAGCAGTGTCGAGCATAGTGACAGTCTTCGTCTATTTCGTAAAGGTCAGTTGGACCATTTCTGCATATGGTTTACAAACAAATTATCAATTATAAATAAATAAATATATATATATATATATATATATATATATATATATATATATATATAAATAAATGAATAAATAAATTGAAAAAAATACGTTCCTGACGCATGCGAAACATAACTGTAGTATTTATTGATGGATACAGGTTTGTTGCAGTACGGATCAGTTCAGTCTCGAAAGGCATTTTTGCCATTTGGTGAGACGGATTCTCTCTGTCAACGAGGCTTCATATCTACAAAATGTTTCAAAGCCGGTGATGGTCGCCTCAGCGAACAACCTGGTCTCATATCCTTGCACATCGTATTCTTGAGATTGCACAACGGAATTGCCATAAAGTTGGGTGAACTCAATCCTCATTGGAGCGATGAAAAGCTTTATCAGGAGGCAAGACGTATCGTCGGAGCTTTGGTGCAGTTGATCACCTATCGTGAATTTTTACCGATTGTGCTTGGTAAGAGACTAGCAAAAATGCATTATTATTATTATTATTATGCATTAGTATTATTAATAGTATTGTTATTATTTTCATAAGCTGGGGTAGGTCTGAAATCAAATAGAAATTATTTGACTCGAAATAGAATCCAGTCAATTTCACTCGAATTTGACTCGAATAGCATCAAATAGCATAAAATAAAATCAAATCGAATCTACATATGCGATTTGCAAATTGTGCAATTGTCATCCAAATGAGTCTCTATTTTATTTAAGTAGATTCTATTCGATTCAGATTCAATTTAATTAAAATATAAAATTTTCACAACCAAAACGCTATGTAATTGTAATTTTAATTCAAGGTCAGGACATCCTGAAGATTTTCGATCTTGAGATTGAAAAGGAGGGTTACTACGAAGGTTACGACATCAATGTTAATCCAACCATCGCCAATTCATTTTCAACCGCTGCCTATCGATTTGGTCATTCTTTGGTACAGCAAAGCTTCGTCAGAGTCGATTCGCTTCACAGGCCAATTTTTCGTAGTAAGTTATACGTCTGTACGAATAAAAAGCAGAAAAAATCTCACCAATCATTTTTCATAAAGTCATTTTTTTTTACTGGTTATTTATTTATTTATTTATTTTTCAGATGTTACCATTCACAACGAGTTCAACAATCATGAAAATTTACACACTGCGGGCTCAGTCGATCGTTTGCTACTTGGACTCGTAAATCAACCCTGTCAAAGAAGAGACGAATTTTTTACATCCGAACTGACGAATCATCTTTTCGAAACTCCCGGTTTTCAATTTGGCATGGATCTTGCCTCGATAAATATTCAACGTGGAAGAGATCATGGAATTCCGGCATATCCGGCGTGGAGAAAAACTTGTGGACTTTCACGAGTCACGACCTGGAATGATTTTGAGCGAGTCACTTCGCCATTGGCAGCGAGGAAATTTCGAAAAATTTACTCAGCAGTCAACGATGTGGATCTTTTTTCAGCTGGACTGGCAGAAAAACCAGTTTTAGGTGGGTTGATCGGTCCCACATTTGCTTGTATAATTGCCCAACAATTTAGCAATCTTCGAAAGGGCGACAGATTTTGGTTTGAGAATGGAAATCACGAAAATAGCTTCACAGCCCCGCAATTAAAACGAATTAAAAGTGTCTCTTTGGCACAAATTCTTTGTCACACAATGGAAAATATCGAGACGATTCAGCCATTTGTCTTTCTCACACCGGATGCCCTGAGAAATAAAAGAATTTCATGCGATGATCCGTTAATCGGAAATTTCGATCTTGATGCTTGGGCGGAAAATTTAACGAAGCCAAAACCATTGAGAGAAAATTTGATGCATCGGATGGAGACAATGTCCTCGAGTAATTTTCGTAATGCACAAAAACGTCTCAATATTCTAGCTAATGCGAATAAAAAAAAAATTCAACGACCAAGACCGATTGATACGAATATTAATCAACATAATAGAATAACTTTAAAACGTCCATTAATAGCACCGGTAACTATAGTAGTTAAAAATCACGCCGTTAATTCTCCCATAATTGTTAATGATGCGATTTATGGATCGGAATTTCATATCTATGAGAATCCATCGAAAATTCTTCAGAATCGACCAACTGCCGATTCCCCGGATAATAAAAAATCGGGGAATCCCCGTTTTTCCAATTTACCGCCAAAACAAGGGAATTCGGAATTGAAAACATTTTTGGATGAAAATGAACCATTTGATGGAAATTCTCAGACTTTAGGATCGAAATTTTACATGCCACGCAATCCTGATGATACAAACAATCCCAATCCTCTAAATTATGGTTTTAATGCAAAACCTTCAAACAACTTTATACCCCGGAATGCATTTTTCGATTATTACGCTCATCTCATGAATAAAGAATCGATACATGCGGAATAAATTATGACAAGTTGGTGTAAAGGGTACAAATTTAAAGGACAAAATTTATTGCTGATCGTCTTTCGTCCTTAACGGTATATATCGGCAAAGAACGCTCGCTCTTGAAAACAGAAAAAAAACAGACGATACATCACGGAACTCTCAAGGCTGTTCGTGACAAAATTTTAAACGTTTCGCTGCTTACTTTAGTCACCGTGACAAATTCATGTCTACCCCGATTGCCATGTTTTTGCAAGCGGCGACAATCAGATTCAAATTTAGTGGCTTTAAAAAAAACAAACAAATTGTTAAGAAAACTATGAGAGAACGCTTCGATACCCAAAAAATTGCCTAAGGCGACAAAGTATAATTCGCGTTGTATATCTTTTGAACAAAGAACGTATCTCTATATTTAAAAGAAACGATTAATATATTTTTATGGCCAATATGAAATGTTACGAAATATGGAAAAAAAAAACTGTTCCGGAGAGGTGCTACCTCGGAGACTAATATTATTAATAATTGACAGTATCTCAGTTTGAGTTTCAATAAAGTACGTATAAATCGAAAATTATTGGTTGTGCACGAAAAAAAAAATTAAATATAAGAAAGATTTTGTTTTAAGTGAATTTTAGACTCGGAGTATAGAAGAGATCTTTACGTTCTCCTTACCAAATAACGTCAAAAGCAGATGGAGAAATTTCTTTCACAAACGATATAGTCTCGCCTCCAATATAATGCAAAAATAGGACGACACTGGGTCGCGTGCGCCACTCGCGGAAGCGTCATTAACTAATACTAAATACTAGTGTTCGCCGAGACCAAAACACCCCTGTATGTATGAAAAAATTTGCGAGAAATTTGTTAAGCATATATTGTCAACGATTGAATCTCGAAGGGCATAAATCCTTTACAGTTTTATCTGAGTAAATTTAAATTAAATTTTCTCTCGCAAGCGATGTAGTCTCGTTTTCAATATAATGCAAAAATAGGACGACACGGGGAGTCTGTCGCGCGCGCCACTCGCGGAAGCGTCATTAACTAATACTGGTGTTCGCCGAGACAAAAACACGTTGAAAATAATGTAAGTAGCGAATTTTAAAAAAATTACAACTATTACGGTATGAAAAAAATTGCGAGAAATTTGTTAAGCATACATTGTCAATGATTAAAGATCGAAGAGCATAAATCTTTTACAGTTTTATCCGAATAAATTTGGATTAAATTTTCCGCCAGACTGTCCCATGTCCCTCAAACTCGCCATTAGACCTTCGAAGGTTTTTCGTACTGATTCACGAGCTGAGGTGGATGGCATTGAGCAACGAATGAGCGTGGTAGCTTCTTGGAGGCATTTCGGATCAGGCACGATTTTTTTAGAATCAGGAGATGATAAAGTATGACCTTGGCCAACTTCCATGCGAAGTAATTTAAAAATGACGCAATCTAAAATTGTTTCGTTGAATGTTGAACCTTGTCCACTGTCTTGACACTCACGGATAACGTTACTCATCCATCCCCATTCTTCCCAATCGTCTTGATAGTTGACTCTCTGATTGTCCAATTGCCATGTGAGCAAGATTCGGTATCTGAAAAAATAATTAAATTTTTTTTTTTCCACATAACCCTCAAGAATCATTTGTTCGAGGGAAATATTGTATAATTAAAAAGCAACTTTTCAATATTTTCATTGCCAGAAACTAAAGTTTTTATAACTAAATAAATTGTTTAAATGAAATTATTTATAATTTATTCAAAAATAAATTCAACATGTAAATATACTTAACGGACGAAAAAAATTTATTCCTCGTTAATTCATAATTTTTTACGATCAATAAATTATTAATGCAAAATCTTTAAATTGTTATAAAAAAATGAAAGTTTCGTTATCCGAATAATACGACAACTCTGTATACAGGCCGTACGTCAGAAGTAAATACACAATTAAATTAAAACTAACCCCCAAATCCACGGATTTCTACCAAACTTAACATTCTTCAAACGCCTCAACAATGGAAACATGTTATAGTCGATTGTCTGCATTTCATTGTAATCGAAATAAAAATTCTCCAAGTTCGGAAGCATTTGATAAAATATATTATCGATGCCTATCACTTGATTGAACGAGATGTCCAGATGCTGAAGATCAGCAAGATGTCTGAACCATTCAGCGGTAATCCAAACCAATTTATTTTCGGCAAGAATTAATTTTTTCAGCTGAAGGAGACCGGTAAATCCGTAAACATCGATCGATGCAATTTTGGAATTGTGAAGATCCAAATTTTCGAGGGTGGTGGCAAATCTTAAAAAAGCATGCCTGAAAAAAACAGAAGTTTTTAATAATAAATTTTAAATCGATAATTATTTCAAATTTCCCGCCATATGAAAAATTTCAAAATTTCAAAAATAACGAACTCATACCGCGGAACATTAGCAATATTCGAATTAATGATGTTGATTTCAGTTGTATTTGCAGGAGCTCTTTCCAACTGATCGTAGATCGTGTTCAGTCCCATGCAATTAAACTCAAGTGCATTGGGACAAGACATTGATATTTTGCAGGGCACATCCTCACTTTTTCCCTCTATGTGTCCAATCAAACGAAAAAAGAGTAAAAGTACGAAAGTTCCACACATAATGACTTGTATAGTGAAATTTTAGTATTAATCTCCACTCTTACTCAACTCAATCAATACTAAAAACAATTAAGAATTTGCGCAGTTTTTTTTTTACATCTCTCAAATGGTATCATGAATTTTTACGTGGGTGGAACATCCTGCAGCGATTTTCCCCTTCCCTATTTGACTGATAATTTTCTTATCGAATTTGAAACCATTATGTGACGATGTATAGTGCAATATTATATTTCAAGGTCCTGCATGCGATCGTACAAAATAAAGCTAACAAATCTAAAAGTATCATTTTTCTAAGCATCTTATTCGAAGCTACTTCATTAAAAAAGAAAAACTATCATTATGCATTTTTTCAGTGTTTTATGAAAAAGTTTACACTCATTCATAACTATACTATGCGTGATAATATCAACAATAACTAATATAATAACGATAGATAAGTAAATTTTAAATACAAAGCAGTGTGCAAAAATTGCGCCATTTACGATTAAAACAATGCGAGTTACGCCATCTCTCGCTATTCTCTCGAATTTCGTTATATTGATCCTCTGTTTTACCGACCGAGCTTCAATCTCGCGCGCCACCGCGCTTCAAATTCCAAACTAAAAACGTTTGGTTAGGTTTTTGTTCTATTTCGCGTTTCTGTGTTCAGTGTGTGCGCGTGTGTGTGTGTGTGCCGTCGCGTTGGAACTTTACTTCTTGACGTTTGACGTCCTACCGTATTTTATCGAATCGCGTTTGGATTAACAACACAAAACTTTTTATTCGTTTATTCTTCGATTGTTTAATTCGCGAAAATTTCACGTTTTTTGCCAATTCTCGGATTTGTTCGTATCAAGTTTGATAGTATGTTGAGCGAAAAAGGTTTCGAGAGCATGTAGTCGTTTCACGAAATCCTCCACCTCCGCCCCTCTCCGTCGTTCGCAGCCGTGAAATAAAAATTGTTATAAAATATGACGAGAACGACGTGCCCGCTCGGCGGACTTTACGTCGTCGAGGGTGAGGTCGGACTTCTCATGACGGCGATGAGAAGAGGTGTAAGATGGTCCTCACACTCGCACCAGGTTCGACATTTTTTTTTACTAATGTACATATATATATGTATACACATATACATTTTTTAGCCACCTGTTTAGACCGATATTAATCATTGATATTTGTCATTTTTGCGATTTGATTTTTAGAATATTTTTAAGAGTTTTTATTTTTTTAGCCTTAAGTTTGTGGCAAAATAAATTTTTTAGTTTTTTTATTTCTTGCATTTTTTTCACAAATTTTCACAAATATATATATATATATATATATGACAATCATTTCTCAATTTTCTAATTATTGGAATTTGATTTTTTTTGTTCTCTTTCCAGGATGAGGATCAGGATATCCTGATGAAGGGATTGTCATCCCTCAAGGAGGTGCTGAATGATGCGAGAAATTTGTCACAGCTTGAGCCTGGGGTGTTTCTTGCACCTTTCCTGGAGATTGTCAGATCTGAGGAAACTACAGGACCTGTTACTAGTCTGGCACTGTCTGCAGTCAATAAAATTATTTCCTATGGACTCGTTGGTAAGAGCTAGTAAAATTTCATATTTTTTCGAATTTATGAAGATTTTTTAAATCACTGGAAAGGGAATTTTGTTTGAAACAATTTTTTTGGGTCTAATTAAAAAAATAATATTTTGTAAGTTGATGTAAAAGCTCAAAATGATCTCAACAATTTTTTTGATGAATGTAATTAATTTTTCGATCCTTTTTGGGCTTATAGTGGGCATTTTTTCACGCCATAAAATTTTCCATTCCCTTTAAAATTACATTGAGAGATCCAGGCAAAGTAACTGCTAAAAATATCTTGTGCAGAAAATTACTAGATTTGTGCTTTTGTTACCAATTTTTCTTTCTGGTTAAATTTAATTAAAAAAAAAAATCAACCAACTAGCTCATGAAGAAAATAATTTTATTTCCTAGATCACGAACATCCGGCGATTGGTCCTTGCGTCGAGGCGATTGCCGATGCTGTAACACACGCTAGATTCGTTGGTACAGATGCCTCTGGCGATGGTGTCGTTCTGATGCGAATATTGCAAGTTTTACGCGCGCTCGTTCTCTCATCAGCCGGCGATCATTTGTCAGACGAGAGCATTTGTGAAATAATGCTCAGCTGCTTCCGAATATGTTTTGAGACCCGTCTGAGTGGTAAGTCAAAATTTCGATTCGATTTTCTTGAAATGCTCTGAAAATCCTAATTCTCTCTAAGAGGAATTATCTAATATTACGCTTTTGCTTTTGTCATTTGAAAAAAAAATGGCCTAGTCATTTTGTCAGCAATTTATTTACTGCATAGCAAAAATTGCAATCCATTTTTTTCCAAGTTGCATTGAGATTTTGAGAAAACGTTGATTCTCATCGGATGCTGGTTTAAATTCTGTGTGAGGTAAAATTTTCCAATTTCACGAAACTCGATGAAACTCGACTGAAAGAACAGCTCCACATTACACTCGCAAAGTTTTAAAGTCATTGACTAAATAGTTTGACCAGTGACCAGGAAACATCCTGAAAAATTGCGTAAAATGGTTGAAACATCGTGGCTAATTAAATAGATAATAATAATAATAATAATAATAATAATAATTAATAATAATTAAATAGTAAGAAGGTTGAAAAATAGTGGCTGATTAAATACCGTAAATAATGCTAATCCTAGCAAAAGTCATGACTATCAAAATGGCGGGTTTCAAATGGCGTGCTATGAAAATAAAACATCCGGAAAAATGGCGTAAAGTGGTTGAAAAACCGTGGCTAATTAAATACCGTAAATAACGCTAATCCTAGCAAAAGTCATAAGGATGAACATGGCGTGATCAGGGCAATGATATGTAAATATAATTTCTTATTCGGTCGAGTTTGTACGGGCTCATCAGTTGGATTGGGTTGGATTATTTATTGATAAATATGAATCTTGCACGCGCCATTTTGTGAACTAACAGCGCTGCCATCGATAATGATTTTTTTTTAAAAATCGCATAAATCATCAATAGTGGAGCCAAGGTGTATGAATACTTTTAGCAAATATGCAAAAAATCCTTCCGCTATACTTGTAGGCATTTAGTGGCGGGCTTATTTTGTAATTTCAATGGCTTGCGAAGGTCACCTCTGGAACTTTCTATTAAATATGTGAGGAGGAAAATTTGATGAAATGAAGTTTGCCTTTATATGCTTAATTAAATACACAGGCAACCCAACTCATCTGGTTTAATTTCGCATATTTTGAAGTTATGTACAGCTTTTGTCTCCCCCGAAAAGTTCGCTTCGTCGCCTGTAATTGGTTAGAAAAATTATAACCTAAATTCATTTTTTAATCGAAAAAAATGTATTTCGCAGAATTATTGCGCCGTACTGCAGAGCACTGTCTCCGTGACATGGTACAACATCTTTTTGCTCGTCTCTCACAATTTGCCGATGATACACGCGTAATTCCCAATATGAAGAAGATGCGTACAAATGGTATGGAAAATTCTCGTGGCAAAACACGAAAAGGCAAGAGCCATGGAAAACAGAAAGTCCCAACAGGTGACGCTGCCAGGCAAACGCTCGATCCACCGGAAAGTGAAGAAAACGAAACTCGTCTTTTGAGTCCGGTAGATCGAGCGCGTGCCGATCATTTGGCAACGACGCCGGTTACACCAGCGGGTAACATCGTCGATATGCAGGGTTCTCTCGATCAGGGAACGCCTGACAAACCGTTAGAAGATGGTGCGACAAAGAGCGCCACCGGCAATGAGACGGAAAAAAAGAAAATTACGGAAAATACTGAGAAGAAGATAGAAGAGTGTCCTGAAAAATCAGACGATACTTCCACCAATCAATCAAAAACGTCTGCAGAGAAGCCAGTCGATGAGAATGAACCGGCAAAAACGGAAGAAACGAGAACTAACGAGGCGAGCTGCGAGGAAGAAATCAAAAGATTGGAAAAGATCGAAGATCCAAAGAATTCGATGGAAAAAATTGATGATACCGAAGGAATGAAGCAAATGGAAGATGGAGGAAAGAAGGAAGGTGAGAAACTCGCAGAGATGGTTCAATCGCCAGCCGGAAGTGTCGAGGATCTCTCAGTTGACGACAGCGCCAGTGTTGGTAGTGGCAACAACAACAACAATAACTCAAAAGTCCCTAAAATTACGGTCGATTCGGAATCCCAATTGGAAGAATACGTTAATACACAAGGTGTCAGGTTCACGCCACTTCAACAATTATCACCTTATGGGGCTCTCTGCGTTCGTGAATTATTTCGTTTCCTCGTCTCGCTCTGCAGTCCGCTTGACAAACAAAATACCGAAATAATGACTCATTTGGGTCTGAGTCTGTTGCAAGTAGCTCTCGAGATAGCTGCAGATTCATTGGCAAATTTTCCATCCTTGCTAAATTTGGCAAAAGACGAATTATGCAGGAATATTATTCTTCTTCTTGGCACTGAGAGACTCTCAATTCTCGCTGCGGATCTTCAAGTATCATTTCTTCTATTCGAGTCGCAGCGAGAACATTTGAAATTTCAAATGGAGCACTACGTGCTGAAATTGATGGAAATCGTTGATTCAGATTCCAACAGAATTTCTTACGAGCAGCGTGAATTAGCTCTCGAAGCGATTGTTCGTATATGGCGAATTCCTGGCTTACCGGCTGAGCTTTATTTAAATTACGATTGTGGTCTTTACTCGACAAATCTTTACGAGGATCTCATGAAGTTACTCTCAAAAAATGCTTCTGCCCTTTTGGGCAGTATGTACAGCATACAATTTATATCACTCGATGCTATGATAAGTCTCGTGGTCGGAATTGAGGCACGTTGCAAGGGATATCGTGATTTGTGCAAGCCATCCAGACATCGTACCAATGAAATATTACCAACGAGGGATGAATTGATGGCGACAAAAGCCAGCAAAAGATGGCTCGCCATGGGAACGGAGAAATTCAATGAAAATCCACGCGAGGGAATCGCTAAATTGACAGAACACGGTCTTCTTGGTAATGGGCCAAATGGTCCACCTGATGCCGAGAAAATAGCAAAATTATTGCGTGAAAATCCTGTCCTTGAGAAAAAAGCCATCGGAGAATATATAAGTAAAAAAGAGAACAAAACAATATTAAATTGTTTCGTGCAAGATTTTGATCTCCATAATACAAGGATAGATCAAGCATTGCGTCTCTATCTCGAGTCCTTCCGGCTTCCGGGTGAGGCACCACTAATTTCCCTTTTACTGGAAAAATTTGCCGACCACTGGCACGACAGCAATGGCCGTCCATTTGCCTCCGCAGACGCGGCATTCACTCTGGCCTATGCAGTTATAATGCTCAATGTTGATCAGCACAATTACAATGCAAAACGTCAAAGCAATCCAATGACGGCCAACGCATTCAAGAGAAATTTGAAAAAAGTTAACGGCGGTGCTGATTTTGATCAGGATATGCTAGATGAAATTTATGTCTCCATAAAGAACGAAGAAATCGTAATGCCCGCCGAACAAACGGGTCTTGTTCGTGAAAATTATCTCTGGAAAGTTTTACTGCGCCGTGGAGCTGGCCATGAGAGTATTTATCTAAAAGTTGGAAGCGCCGGTGAATTTATCGATAAAGAACTTGCTGAACGTGCTTGGGCACCGATAATAAGCGCTCTCTGTCGTGCTTATGACAAAGCACCAGATAGATCGTTGCAGAGACGAGTCGCACAGACTTTTTTGTCATGCGCAGCGATAAGTTCTCATTATGGTATGAGCAGCGATCTCGATACGCTTGTCGTCAGTCTGTGCAAATTTACGGGACTTGCAACGGGTGGAGAACCCGAGCAGATTGTTCTTCAACTTGGTGGAAGTGGACGTTGTCAATTGGCAGCGAGAAGTCTCTTCAAGATAACGCATCTTTATGGTAATGGATTGAGATCATCGTGGAAAAACATCATAGATTGTCTTCAGACCCTGTACAAAGCTCGTTTGCTGCCAAAAAGTATGACCGACGGTGAAGATTTTCTGGAAAATGGCGGACGAGTTTCTCTTATTCGGGAGCCTGCGGTGCCAAAAGCAGCGCCTGTTGAGCAGGGAATATTGTCGAGTTTGTACTCCTACATAGCCCTCGAAACAACAAGAGTTCCACATCCAGCAGAAGCGACAACCCGGAAGAGAGCAGCGGATTGCATTGCAAATTGTTATCTAAAGCAGATAATCGAGGAGAGCAAATTTCTTGAAGTTGATTCGCTGAGATCTCTCATAGGGGCTTTGGTATCGGCCAATTCTCACGATGAGGACATTGCAGTATTCATTCTGGAAATGCTGCTTGACGTGACGATACAGAACAGAGATCGTGTCATGTGCGTTTGGCCAATCGTTCAGGCACATCTCGATGGTTTGTTGACGAGCGCAGCACGAGAAAATCATCCATACTTGCTGGAGAGAGTTGCAGTTGGAATGCTAAGATTAGCCATAAGATTGCTCAGGGGCGAAGAATTTGCCTGGACTGTTTTGCCTCCTTTAACTCCACTCACGCACTTGCCATCATCAACAATGCCACCCTTGTCACGTCAAATAGCATACGGTCTGTTTGAACTTTTGAAAACTGGTGCTGCAAATATTCACAGCTCTGAGGATTGGAGAGTTGTTTTTGGATTGCTCGAGTGTGCGGGTGCTGGTGCACTATTGCCAAAACCAGCGAGTACTTCCGCCGTTAACAGTGCCGATGACAATTTAATTATGGGCAGTGGTTCGAGGACATCGGTACTGGATCAACGACCAATTTCACCTGTTCCCGAGTGGGTTCTCGTATCACCAACTGGTACAGAAGCTCCACTTCCGGTTGCTGCTGATACCATTATTTTAGATCGGGATTTGCAGTCTCATGATCCGGTGGCTCTTACGAAATGTTGCGAGAGTCTGGTATTCCTTGTGCGTGACGTTGCGCATGTGACACCGTTCAATTTTGAGCTGTGCATACGCTGCGTCAGGACATTTGGCGAGGCTGTATTGCAAAATTCAAGCGCTGGTAAACGCGGGAGAATCAATTCATCCGCAGGTGATACAACGACAAATCCTGCTTATCAGCAGGCACCGTTACAATTGTTGGATCTCATGCACACTCTGCACACGAGAACTGCCCAGATATTTCGGTGGTGGGCCGAAGAGAATGGACAGAGTGAGATAGCTTCTTTATGGCCACAGGCTTGGAAACCGTTGCTCCAAGGAATTGCGAGGCTCTGTTGCGATTCGAGGCGTCCTGTGCGTGCTGCGGCGATAACTTATCTGCAGAGCACACTTTTGGCTCATGATCTGGCCCAATTGACGGCCATTGAATGGGCACAATGCCTCGAGCAAGTGTTGTTCCCACTTTTGGCGCAACTTCTTGAGCCTGTGGCGCCAAACGATCCAGCCGGAGTTGAGGAAACTCGTGTCAGAGCCGCCATGTTGTTATCCAAAGTATTTCTTCATCATTTGACACCGTTGCTGACACAGCTCGGATTTTTGCCACTTTGGTTGACCGTTCTTGATTTATTGAGGGCTTACATGCACGCGGAAAACAGTGAATTGCTGTTTGAAGCGATTCCGGAATCGTTGAAAAATATGCTTTTGGTCATGTCATCGACTGGAGTACTGACGCCATCTTCAAATCTGTGGGAACCAACATGGCGAACGATAAATAGCTTTTTGCCCAATTTGAGGGTTGAATTGTTTCCCGAGCCTGAGGCACCAAAGAATCTGGATAATCGTCCAATGTCACCACAGAGTCCAGTTATCAGTTTGGTGGAACAGGAACAACCTTCATTTCCGGGTTCAATTGCACCGCAGCCGGAAATAAGGCAAAGTGAGTCGGATCGTGGTGATGCTACTTCTTACATTCCGATTAAAATTGCTGCTGGAACGATGGAAAATTCTGATGCTGCAGGAGGCACGGGGAATCCCTTAATTCTTGGAGCTCGGGGAATCCCCGAATCCACGAACAGCGAAGTAACCGAGAGAATTCCCATTGGAGGAGATTCCGAGGAACAGCAGGACAAATTTGTCGTTGGAGAAAATCGCGTGATTAGTCTTGTTGGACAGCAACAACCGTCCTTCACTGGAAAAATCGCTCCACAACCGGAAATGGACGCAGAAACGACGGAAAATTCGATTACGAAAATATCTACGAATGAAATTTTACGGGATTCAAATTTTCCCGCCAATATCGTAAATTATCAAATCGGTGGCAGTTTTATCGAGAGCAAGGAAGTTCAGCAAGTTCTGAATCTTCTTAATCAACCCCCACCTAGCGTCTCGAGTCCCGTGGCCGTTCAACCAACTGCACAATCATTTGATTTTTATCGCGGTGGAGACAATTTGGAATCATCAGTGACGATGAACAGCCCTACTGAGGTCTGGAAATCTCACAGAGAAGAATTTACGGATAATCTGGTAATTCGGGATTTAGGAGTGGCGAGTTCACCAAAGCAAATGCAGATCGTTAATTCTTCCGAGCAATTAATCAACACGTCGTCCGAGGTAAGAATTATTCTATAAAATTCTACTTTTCTTCGAAATAGTCATTTTGAAGTTTCTATTTTAAAGAAGACATTTTTTCACCCCTAATGACGAATGCTAGAATTTCGTTTTTATTTGAAAAACTTTGAATCCCGATCAGCTATTTTCAATATCTCTTGTGTTACAAAATGGCAGTTTCAAATTTGAAATAAGTGGCTTACAAACACATTCTTTCAGCGCAAAATCGCTTCTCCATTAAAACTTCTTTCAAAT
Source organism: Dyspetes luteomarginatus (assembly GCA_963669185.1). Classification (NCBI taxonomy): domain Eukaryota; kingdom Metazoa; phylum Arthropoda; class Insecta; order Hymenoptera; family Ichneumonidae; genus Dyspetes; species Dyspetes luteomarginatus. The sequence goes on from OY769906.1 coordinate 20,527,520, forward strand.
AAACAATTGTTTGGTTTATCTTTCAGACTCAAACGTCCGATACTCGAGTCTCCACGAATACAACGCCATCGGCATCAAACCTTGCAACTACAACGATGTTTAATTCCGCAGCTTATTTCAGCGAAGATCCAGCCGCTGATTGTTTGTTCGTCGTGACCAATCCTTGACGATTGTACATTGCTTATCGTGTATATTGTATCATATAAGTGATTTAAAAAATATGATAACGAAAAAAAAAAAATCAACTGAAAAAAAATTATTCGTTCAATTTATATACATATATAAGTATTAGAATGAATAATTCTACTATGTATAGTTTACATGTGTACGTAATAATTAGTCAATCTTATGGTTGTGTCATAATGATTGTTCAAATAATTCGTGTGAGTTTACCTGCATTTTTTTTGCGCACGAAATGTTATCGGTAATTCTTGTAGATGAATAGTAAAAAAAGAAAAAAATGATTGAGGACGAAAAAAAATAATGGCACTTGCATGAAAATTAAGAAAATATGAATTACAAAATTTCATGTAAATCTTTCGCTTGTATATTGAGCAAACCGATATATATATATATATATATATATATAAAATATATAAATAGATAGGATAAATATATCTATATATAATATACAACAGTGGGATACAAACTCTCGTTATTTTTCATTTTTCCTTGCAAAAAATACCCATTAGTTTAATTATAATTATTTAATACTCACCGGTTGTTCCTGCAATTTTTGTCACGGCAGCTTAGATGAGTTGACTTTTATTTATTTGAAAATATATTTATTAAAAATCTGGCAAAAATTTAACAAGCACATTAACATTAAATGACGAATCACTGGGATCGATTCAACTCTTAATTAATAAATATAAAATTATCACCTTCGTAACGATTGATTGAAAAAAAAAAAAAACATGAAATTGTAGGTTTTTTTTTGGAATTTGGAATTTTTCCGAGCCCATAGTATGTAGAAATACGAAAAAAACATGTCTGGCCCATGAAATCGTTATTTTAAGATTTTACTGATTATTAGTCAAAATTTAGGGCTCTCTTGGCAGTTCTTTTGACTTGTTCGATTTTTTATTTCTGCTGCGAGTTTTTTCCCCCCCACCGCTCATCTGTTGGCCGAATCTACAGTAATGACCAACAAGTTTGCACTTTTGGCATAATTCTTGCGGATGCTGCTTCTTGTTGTCAGGTGCAGCGAGCTTTCCAGGCTTTTGCAGTGGCATCTGTGTGAAAAATGTAACGAAAATTTTGGGCTTGAGGATAAATTTTGGCTAAAACAATTGAATAATTAAATTTTAATTAACTTCATTCACTTTTCAGTTTATTAATAATTTATTAATAATTAATTGCCCGTCTGCATAAAGACGTTGGAAAAAAAATTTCAAGATTTATAAATATTTTTTCAATATTATTTTCAAACATGTCTCACCTGTCGTTTGGGGTAAACATTAATTCGGCATACTTGGCATTCTTGGCCCATATTAGCCCAACTATTGCTGGACATCCACTGTCTGTTGCACTTGGTGCACATGTAATGGCCAAAACAACGACTTAGGCCTTGATAGGGTGTCAATTTTGTTTCACCCTCGGGAGTTTCTCGATCATCCTTTGGCTTTTTACCGTTATTCTTCGGCTTTTTCTGAAGCACATTTGTCTTTTCCTGGTAATAAAAAATTTATTTAAAAAAATATTTAACATTTTACTAGCCATAAATATATATATATATATAGATCAATAATAATAATAACAGTGAGAATGTGCACAATTAATTTGATGCATTATATAATATATACGACAATTACAATTTGTATGCATATATTTATACAATATATAATATGATGTGGCTGTTTTAATGTGAATAAAACGCTACCATGTTTATATCCGCCGCAAATGACGTTTATCACAACTCGGAAAATCCCTTGATCGATGAATTGATGATATTTGAATTAACGAGAGAAAAACGTGAACTTGAATTAATAAAAATAGCACAATAGTGTACAATTGATAAGTAACACAGCGTTGAATTGTACAGATTGTGAATATAGCGGAGGCCGGCAAATATGGCGACAAGGTGTCCAATGAAGATAAAGGTCAACACACAATGCATCACACTAATTATATTCACTGTAAGAATGCGACGTATGAAATTGTTTGCACAATTTCAGGTTACGTTGATTAGTTGAATTCGTATGGACAAGATTCAAATGCGCAATGCATTGTGATGGGGCTTTTAATCCTAAAAGGGACTTCCCCTAACTGTGTAGTCTCTGGATGTTTGGAAGAAAACTCAAACTTCAGTTTAATGGTTTTAAAAATACAAACTTTATATAACACTTTTAATTAGCGCAAGGATATTGAAAAGCTTTCTATTTGTTTTGGATAATTTTCATACAAAATAATCTACAAAAAGAAAGATCTTAGCATATTTGGGTAAAGCTGGGCGAGATACTTTGGTTTTTCTAGTATTTTTGTGTTATATTGCTAGATCTAGGGGAAAACTGTAGCATGAGAACCACTGAAACATTTCAATGATGAGAACGAGAAACGCTGTCATCCCATCATCCAAGTCGATGAATTCGTTGTCCAAAAGTGTCAAGCGAGTCAATTTATCGTTCAATGGCGGATTCATGAGACTTTTTGCACCTTTCGCTCTAAAAAATGGTTTTTTCAATTAGTTCATCTTCGGTCATTTATTTTGTTGATTGCGGGCTAAAGTTCCTCGTTTTACTACTGAAGAGGGCGATATTATCAGCAATGACGGGCTGTGATTAATGACGTAAGACGCACAAGCTGATTCGAACATTGTATACAATTAAAAATGCCGTGGTAAATTGTCCGAAAAATATTTTTTTCTACATGCACGAGCTGCAATGCTATATGCATAGGATCGATTATATAATTGAATAAAATAAACATGGGATAAAATTGAATAAATATATAAACGACAAGAAATTTATATGAGAAATAAAATTAATTAGATCAAGTACAGCAATAGAATAATCCAATGGCAATAATATTTTTAACTTTGAAGGAGAAATAAAAAATAAATAAATGTTCAACAATCAAGGACTATAATGATAAGATGTGGGTCCAAATTGAGGCTTCGCATCCATTCTCACTTTTGGGATGCTCCGCTATAATTTCGATTCGCCTGCACAAACAAAGAAAAATCTGCTAAAAATTACCAGACGAAATTACTAGACAATTTATATATATATATTTCTTGGTAATTTAATTTTGTCTTTAATTTTTTAATTCTGATAAATTATTGATTTTCTTTCTTTCATTGAATTCATTTTTGAAAATAATTTGAGTAAATGCGAAATAGGTTTAGTTGGATATAATGAGTATCATAATGAAGCCTGGTAGATATTTAAAACTTTGGGCTTTCTAGATCAGATTACGAAGTACGACTGACCGGTTATTAGTGCCAAAGCAACGGCGTTAATCGAGCCTTGAAGATTATCAACTCGTTATGTGAGTCTGAGAGGTCAACACGATCTCACGTTTCGAAGAAAAATGCAATACAATATTATCTGTATCGTAATCGAAAAAGACTCGAGATAGGCGCATTGGTGACGAGCTAAATCAATTCTGGGTAAACAAAAATGTCTCAAGTCTCCTCGACAGCCCTTATCGGCGAAAAGCGTGTCGAGTGGGAGAAAAGTTATAGCGAATATTAATTCGGAACTGGGAAGAAAAAAAAATACTGCATAATCCTATCATATTGGAGATCCCCTGATTATGAAGATCACCAAATTTTTATCTAACAATCTAAGTCTTATCCAAAAAAAATTATACATCTCTTGAGATTGCTACAAAAATCTGCTAAGGAGAAGGAAATAAATAAATGAAGAAGTTTTGGTGATATCTTTGGCTTGTATATTCGGCACATCAACAAATATATATATATATAGGGTACGTTATACAGATATAGGTAAGATGTATTATCATACAACAATGTGATATAAACGTCTATTATTGTTATTCCATATAAAAACATCGACGTTTTTTTCTATTCTCTTTCTCTTTTTTTAAAAAAGATAAATCTCGACAGGTACTGGCACATAATTCATGGCACTTATTTATAGTTAGGAAAAACGACGTCTATGCATTTATACGTAACAATTGTGAAAACTTTTGCAAAAGTTTCGATGAGTCTATACGGAAATAAGTATAACTAATTTTTCGTACTAAAAAGGCCCCATGAGAAAAAAATAAAGTATTTTTAATAAGATAATATTTTGGTGCCAAAATATATCGTAATATATTTAATATATTGATTTTTTTTTCGTTTACTGTTTGCAGATTTGATTTATTTTTCATATAATTCGCAGAGAAATTATTTTCATGGGGCGTAAAACTATAAAATCGATCAAAATCGATCGATCGACGTGGATCATCTCGAATTTATACAGATTAAAGATTATTTTTTTCCGGCAGTTAATAATAATAATTGATCATACATTTTATACATACAAACAAATTCAAAAGACAACACAAAGTCCGGAGTGAATAAAAAAGTTATTTTTGACATTTTTTTCAGTTCGTCTAATATTTGTTCAAAAAAATTGAACAGCTTTTCTATTAAAAACAAAAAAATTCAAACATCATTTCGATGGCTCACTGTACACGTCTGCAATAATAACCAAGAGTCTTGCATTTTTCGCACAAATGCTGCGGATGAACTTTGCTCTGATCTGAGACATCGAGACCATCCGGTTTTTCGAGGGGGCGCTGTAACAATTTTATTAATAGCGACACAACATGAGGAAACATTTTGCTTTTTTTTTTTTTCGAATGATTTATTAATCTAAACCAGAGTGTATTTAGAAAAAACGGACTGTTATTTAATGTATTAAAGATTATTTGAAAAAAAAAAAAAAAACTCGTATCTGATTACGAGAAACTTACGTAACGGATTGAGGACGAGGATGAGTAATAGTTGATTGAGGCGTGAGACGGGGATGACGGTATGGAGGATATACCGGCTGTCCCCAGACTCACCTGCTTGTGAGGATAAACGTTTATGTGACATTTGATGCACTCCTGTCCCATGTTTGCCCAACTATTGCCAGACATCCATTTGCGTTTGCATTTTGGACACTTGTACTCGCCAAAGCAACGCTTCTTGCCCTGATACGGAGTCAGTCCTTCACCTTTTGGCCGTGCCTGTGAACGTCAAAATAAAATTTAACTCAATTTACAATTTTCTTCATTGTTTTATTTGTACAAGAACTTACAATTTTAAAAGATTCATTGAAAAACAACTCTAGCAATATATATATTAAGATTGGTACAAAGGAGTACCGAGGGCGGCGCTGCTGTCGCATTGTGTCATGGACGGTTGATCGAGGATTTAAATTTGGAGGTTAGGAGCAGATATTTTTCGATGTTTTTCAATAAAAATCCTATTATTTTTTCCATCTAATGAAAATTTCGGGACACCCATAAGTTCATAGTTAAAAAAAAATTCATTTATATATTGATTGGTTCGAAAGATAAACGATCGTGAGGCTAAAATCGCAAATTCAGGGCTGCTTAGATTCAAATACTTCGAGATTAGCTGTAACGATATTTCAGCCTTTCAGCGATTACCAGCAGAAATGTAATATTTACCATTTAAATAATACTTTAAGAATTGGGAGTTCTGAATTTTCATTTAGAAGTCAATATATCGTGTAACTATTTTTGCCATTTTTGTTGTGTAGGGAATTTCGTACCCAACAAAAATTGTCGAGTACAATTTCGGTTGATGGAGAATCATGATATTTTTTTGTAAAAACATTTCATGAACCGAGAATTCCGTGACGTCGATGACGTCAGATAATTCTGAGCTGGATAACGAATCGAGTTACTTGGGGCTCTGGCCTCGCGCCGATGCAGCGGAATGTTTGTTGTCTCAATTAGCGCTCAATTGATATTACCAAGCGTCTGTACTGCAATATCATAACGCTTACAAACACGCTTTCTTTTCTAACCGAAGAGCGATCGCGCGTGATGAGAAGAGCGTCTTGTATTCCCTCGACACGCCTATCGTTTACGGAGAATCATTACAAATGGCCTGATTGTACATGCCAACAATTTTCTCAAATGTTCTTCTCGCGTCTGCATTTCTATCAACTGTATTATCTTGATGATAAAAATCATTGACTAAGGCCCGGTACGATTTAAATGAATGAAAAAAAAAATCTAATTTAGTGAACTTAAAAAAATATATACTCAATGAAATTTGAATATAAGAACGATATGAATAAAGAAGAAATGTCCGAATTATCGAAATGAAAATATAAAAAAAAGAAATTGACCCAAAAATTTAAGCTATTTTCAAGTAAATTTGATTTCCAAATTTTGCTCGAGCTAACGAGAAAACACGGCATAAGAATAAAGGCCGAGTTGGACGTGATCCCGAGTCCCGTATATACTGGCACATTGCATGTGTTGTATTTACACACTATATTGAATGTGGTGTCGGCGCGGATGTTCTATTTTTGGGGCTATCGTGTGTGCTTCCAATCTTCTGAAAATACGCTAAGATGCGTCAGGGCCAGTAGATCGAGAATTTAAGAAAATTGTTTTTAAAGCATTCATACATTTGAAAAAAATCCATTCCAGGTCACTAAAAAGGTTTTAAAACAAAATGAATGATCTCTGATGATTAATCTGCATTGTGAGAGTATTCCTCGCGAGGAATGTTTAATAAAAGAGTTACTGTATAAAAAAGTATGTAATCACATTTTGTCTCACCTGCGGACAATCCTTGATGTAGTGTCCCTTTCTGAAGCAAAGATGGCACAGATAAGTTGCAGGCGGTCGTTTAACTGGTTTACGATCGAGAATACCAAGTTCGTTGAAATGATCAGCAAGATCAGCGATGCTCGAGACGAGGCTTCCATTGCCAAGAGCTGTGCAAGGGCTCAAAGGACATCTCTTCTGTTGCTGTTGTTGAAGATAATTCGTTGTGCCATTCGTGCCATAATTGCTGGTGCCCCATATAGTTGGCAACAATTTGCTCTGCAACTTCATACAGTGGATGAACAATTCGTAAAAATTTAAAGGCTCGAAGTTGTCAGTCGACTTATGGAACAATTTCAAAAGGCATTTTCGTTTTGGAACCACCTCGGAGGAATTTTTTTTTTGATTCCTGCCATTTGGAAGAAAATACTGTTTTGAGGTTATGTAAAGTGAAAGTCCTTTCGAGCAAGCATTTCAAATCAAATGATTTTTTGGATACAACCATAATTAAAAATTCTTCTGGGTTAATGAAGAGAGAAGAACACTTTTGAAAGGAATTCAAAAATTTGACGATGTAAGTTAAAGTGATTTATCGCACAACAACGGGGAAAACTACCTGATCAGGTGGAGGTTGCTGATTTTGATCAGCAATTGCCAGATAAACCCAGTTTAAAAGATGGGGTGGATAATGATTGTTCGTTTGATGAAGATGATGCTGCTGTTGTTGTTGTTGTTGTTGTTGTAACGAGCTCATCGAAGCTTGCGGGCCAATAGGATTCTGAAGTGTACCAAGACTCATTGAACCATTATTTCCATCCTGAAGATGATGACGATGATGATGATGATGTTGCTGAAGATGCTGAAGAGGCGGCCTCGGATGGCAGGCCGCCATCTTTATTAGCCTTTATCCACTAATAAACAAGTCAAACTTTAGCCCAAGTTAACACGTTTTTTCAACCCAAGCCCCGTGATTAAGATCGTCGATGATGAAAAGAGCCGCGTAGATGATGATAAATAAGATTCGAGACCCAGGCATCGTTTGACCCCTGACGCAACGTCAATCCATGAAAAACCATCAATGGATTATCAAAATAAACGCACACACTGATATTCCTTTTTAAATTAGTCCCCGAACTCCGCTGAAACTTTTTCTCGCAAAACGTGATCGAGAAAAAATAATAATTAATATATGAAGAAGTTAAACGGATCGCACAAGAGTTCCTGCGCCATATCGGCAAACTCCGTTACTGCGACTCTGCCGAGTTCAGTAGGAATTTAAAATACAGCTTCTTGCCGTTGGAACTCCCACAAGCTTTTCTCGTGTAAGCGGGCTCGAAGAAACAAAATAAAAGTAGGGAGTTGATCGTCGACACGTCCCTGCCGCGGAGCAGCAAACGTTTGCTCTCGTTCTCTCGAGTGTAGTTCGGACTCTTTGGATGTATAACTTTTTGCACTTCTTCGTAATTGACATCAAGTATATCCCAAACACTGTATGGTATACACTTGATATCGAAAGACACCTACAGAAACGTTTAAATGTGCATTCTTAGCGTTTTAAAAACCCAATGCGTGTTTAGGTTAAGTTTTGTAATCTCCACTCTCCCGGCTTCGTCATCTGCACTCCGGGAACTGAACCCGTTCATCACTACAAGTGAAGATCCCAGAGTCTTCTTTTTCAACTATTCGAGCTCTCTTAGTTCCCCTCGTCATCGTCATAATATTCACGATGAAGACACACACGTGTTCGCCATACTGTATTACATATATATATATATAATTATGGCTGACTCTGTGTGTAAACCATTTTTTTTTTATGGATGTGTGGTCGAGATGTGCCTTGTGTGCTCTGCTAGAAACATTTTTACAGAGGAGCTCGTGGTAATCGAGGAGATGTGCTTGTGTCGCCATGACACAAACACAGCTCAGTGCCAAAGAACCCCGCCATGTGGTCGTTTCTATTTTCAGTAAACGCTCTCTCTCTCTCTCTCTTTCTCTTTCTCTCTCTTTCTCTCTTTCTCTTTCTCGGTGTGCCCTGCATTTAAGATTTCTCTCAAGTTCTTTTAAGACGCTCATTCGCTGCCTCTTGTTTTGAAATTATACGAGTGGAGTTTTCTTCCACACTATCAGCTTCAGATGCGTCTAAACGTTTCGTCAAAACAGTGATTTTTTTTCTCTTCCATTCTGTTGGACACTTCCACTTGGATGAAGTGGATGATTTTTTTTCCTCAATCAGATTAACTAATTGCACATTTATTCAATAACATTTCGATATATATATATATATTTTTTTCGAAATAATATTTCCATTGGGCTTTCTTATTGACTGCTCCTGTTTTTTTTTGTCATTGAGAATACATGATAAAGGATTCTTCTTCAACCGATTTCTTCATTTCTGGATAAAAGTTACGTGCCGGATATCCTAATATCCCAAAAGAATGAGTTATTAGGGGGATAACTGCATCTGCCAGATAAACCCTGGTGAAGAAATCGGGCATAATGGCCGATTTCTTCACCTTCGGATAAAAGTTACGAGCCTGATATCCTAATATACCAAAAGAATGAGTTATTAGGAGGATGGACTAGGGGGATGGACTGTATCTGCCAGATAAACTCTGGTGAAGAAATCGGCCATTATGCCCGATTTCTTCCCCTTTGGATAAAAGTTACGAGCCAGATATCCTAATATACCAAAAGAATGAGTTATTAGGGGAATGGACAAGGGGATGGATTAGGGGGATGGACTGTATCTGCCAGATAAACTCTGGTGAAGAAATCGGCCATTATGCCCGATTTCTTCCCCTTTGGATAAAAGTTAAGAGCCGGAAATCTTATACCAAAAACCAAAAACATGAGTTAATGGGGGATCATTGCATCTGCCAGATAAACCCTGGTGAAGAAATCGGCCATTCTGCCCGATTTCTTCACCTTTGGATAAAAGTTACGAGCCAGATATCCTAATATACCAAAAGAATGAGTTATTAGGGGAATGGACTAGGGGATGGATTAGGGGGATGGACTGTATCTGCCAGATAAACTCTGGTGAAGAAATCGGCCATTATGCCCGATTTCTGCACCTTTGGATAAAAGTTAAGAGCCGGAAATGTTATACCAAAAACCAAAAACATGAGTTAATGGGGGATAATTGCATCCGCCAGATAAACCCCGGTAAATAAATCGGGCATAAGATAAATTTACTTTACACTTTTTTTCTTCAAATTCACCATAAAATTGTATACAATTTTTTTTTTAGTGCCACAGGCACCTGTTGCGTTATTCTCATACAATTAAACTTTTCATTTGTAGTTTGCTATCCCCCAAACCTCTTAAGAAAGTGTCAAATATCTTTTCTTTTTTTTGCTCAGTGAAGTTTTAAGGGTGTTTGAGAAATCGACAAATTACCATATTTCGTCCAATTAAGGTTACGCAAGAATTCAGAGGTCCCGGAAATTTCCGTTGTGCATGAACTTTGCGTGCACGTCCTTGAAAAGCTCCCACGTTGTTGATGCTCGAGGCCGTTGGTCGTTTACATAGCTGTTGTTCCACAGTCATAATTTTACTCTCTCTGAGCCACGAAACGGTCAGATACTAAAGGTCAGGCGCAACAAGGATAATATCGCATAAAATCTTTCAAGGTTACAATAATTATTACAACAAAGTTGTTTTAAACTTTCCATAAATAGCGTCTATGCGAATTTTCGTAAATTTGGTTTCCATAATTATCAGCAATAGGCATTATTATTATTATTATTTATTATTATCTCGCTAGAATCTTCGTTGACTACATCTCAACACGCTAAAATTATTGTTCTCTCACACAACCCTGATTTGATACACGTAAAAAAAATTAATTGATTATTATAATATTTTAGTTGGTTGTAAAAAAAAAAATCCTTGCGAAGCGATTAAAAAAAAAATATATTTTTTTATGGACGAATAAGTTCATCGATCTACAAGAATTCCTCATTATTACAGCCAGAAATATGAGTCTCGTTACGTGTTTCACGTCTATTTTTCATTTCGTCTTCCCCGTTGAGTAATATTACCCAGTTGCTTGAGATCGATATATCGATCGAAGCGCTTTATTTGCAGTCATAAAAAATACAAAAAAAATAACAAAGTTCGGTGACTCTCTCGATGGATTTATGAATGGATTGCATTCTTTCGTATGAAAGGGTAAAAATAAATATCTATAATATTATAATTTTTACGTGGAAATAATTGAATGATATGCTCGTTTTATATATATTGCTAATTTTTTTATGATTTCTGTGATTTTATTCACCTGGTTGAATTTGTGGGTGGATAAATTTTTTCAATAAAAATTAAATTCCAGTAAGGAATCAATTGATTTCTTTTGTCATTAAAAATTAATTCTTGGGTAAAAATTAATAAATCGAAACTCGCATCTAGCTGGTCAAATTCTATTTAAGGCAAACGTACCAGTGGCTGACCAGCTATTGCACTAAAGAAAAAAGTATATATAGATATAAATTTACATGGCATATTCGGCCATTCTCAATCGATTTCTCGATCGAAATCCAAACTCGCATCTAGCTGGCCAAATTCTATTAAAGGCAAACGTACCAGTGGCTGACCAGCTATTGCACTAAAGCAAAAAGTATATATAGATATAAATTTACATGGCATATTCGGCCATTATCAATCGATTTCTCGATCGAAATCCAAACTCGCATCTAGCTGGCCAAATTCTATTAAAGGTAAACGTACCTGTGGCTGACCAGCTATTGCACTAATGAAAAAAATATATATAGATATAAATTAACATTGCATATTCGTCCACTGGTTTAGCTTAAAATTCTTCGAAAATTAAAAAAAAAAGATTAAGTTTTAAGATACATGAAAAAAAAAAACTAAGTCGGAGAGAATCAAAGCAGTCAGGTAAATAATAATTCTTTGTTCTATAGTTGTGACTGTATAACCGTAGGTCGTGTCACTCGGGTCGGTGTCACCCGGTGAGGCCAGGACTTCTTGGTACCTCTTGGGGTTTGTATTTTTTTTTCTTTTTTTTTTTCTTGTTTTCTTTATCAATCTCGCTCTTTCCCTCCCGTTGTCCTTTTGGGGGGGATTAGAATACACATAAGGTTTCTCCTTTCGTGCAGAGCTTCGTGTACTCTGCCCACTCAATGTGGCTTTCTTCCGGTCCTTCTCTTTCTTCTTCTCTCTCTCCTTCTCTTCCTCTCTCTCTCTCTCTCCTTCTCTTCCTCTCTCTCTCTCTCTCTCCTTCTCTTCCTCTCTTTCTTCTTCTCTCTCTCCTTCTCTTCCTCTCTCTCTCTCTCTCCTTCTCTTCCTCTCTTTCTTCTTCTCTCTTTCCTTCTCTTCCTCTCTCTCTCTCTCCTTCTCTTCCTCTCTTTCTTCTTCTGTCTCTCCTTCTCTTCCTCTCTCTCTCTCCTTCTCTTCCTCTCTTTCTTCTTCTGTCTCTCCTTCTCTTCCTCTCTCTCTCTCCTTCTCTTCCTCTCTCTCTCTCTCCTTCTCTTCCTCTCTCTCTCTCTCTTTCTCTCTTCGTATACTTGTTGGGAAAATGCCTGGCGCAACGGGTTACAAAACTAATTACAAAAGCTGTGCTCGATCGATATTCATCGATGAAACGGCACGAGCCTTTTAGTGTTTGCATACATGAAACTTGTGGAGGGGGCAAAATTCGTCCTCGTGGTAACATCGAAAATTCTCTGCTGTCTTCCTGTTCTCAAGCGTTTCGCCCTCTCAGTCTCGTATCGTGTGCGACACGCGCTTCAACTCTCAGCCCTCTTAATTTTTGAATTACTATCTAATAATAATAATAATAATAATATAAATAATGATAGAAAATATAAATTTATTCAATATTATTGTTGAAATATAATTATTTGTCTAAAAACAAAGATATAAGAAAAATAAATTAATATGAGAAAATTTATCTTATATAAATTATTCAATTGATTAATTAATTGATTATTGAAAAAAAAGAATAATAAATTTTTAATTATTACGTTACGAGTACAATATATATATATATATATATATATTGTTAATTTAATTAAATAATTAAATTTTGTAATTACGAATTTTCTATTAATTTTTTTTTTTATTCATGAATAAAGTGAAGTTGTCGATTGGTCACAATAAAAAATATTATTCGACGTTTTTGCGTAATTTTCATGATGGAGAAAAAAAAATATTAAAAAATAATTTGATTATTATGATCAATCGCGGATTTAATTGAAGACGAAAAATTCTCAATTCTTCACGATGGGCTTGGAAGAACCCTTGCCCGGTTTTTCCTCAACGAGGAAAGAACGTGACAGACCAATTTTACATGTCATATTCCTTCATTGATATTTTAGTTTTTTTTGTTTTGTTTTTTTTTTTTTTTTTTTTTTTTTTACCTGACACAAAATGGACAAGTACGAGACTATCGAGGTAGTTGGCGAGGGTAGCTATGGTATAGTTATGAAGTGTCGACATCGGGAGAGTGGACAGATTGTAGCGATAAAAAAATTTTTAGAGACTGAGGAAGATGTACATGTGAGAAAAATGGCATTTCGTGAAATCAGAATGTTAAAGGTAAGAACACGCTTTTCTTTTATTCTGTATCGTAATTTAAAAAAAATATCTTCAATAAAAAAATCGCTTTAAAAAAATTTTATTCGATAAAAAAAATAATCAGTTTTGAAATATTTTTTATAAATAAAACTAAAATAAGGAAGTGTATTTTTTTATTTTAGAAACAAAAAAACAATTTTTCATATAATTTCAGAAACTTCGTCACGACAATCTCGTAAATTTGATCGAGGTGTTTCGGCGAAGAAAACGTTTTTATCTCGTATTTGAATATTTGGATCACACTGTATTGGACGAGCTCGAGGAGAGCACCGGCGGCCTCGGCCTACAGAAATCACGAAGGCACATTTATCAAGTGCTTCGTGGCTTGAGCTTTTGTCACGCTAATCATGCAAGTTTTATTTTTTTATTTTTTTTTTTTTTATTCGAGTTTGTTATGAGAAGTTGAGAAAACTTTTTGTCAGAGAATAGCCAACACTGAGACTCGTGGTTTAAAGTGAAATGAATGGCAATGAATAGTCCGTTTGTATTGGGAATGAAAAAAAAAAAAGAGAAAAAAAATAATTCCCCTCAGAGTCTCGAACACGTGTTCTTTATTAAAAAATAAAATTTTGCAAATATCCAGACTTTTTATTAAATTTCTATTTTTAGTGGTAATTTTTCTTTCAAAATCGTTAATTAAAAATTAATCAAACGAATTTTTGCAAAAAAAAAAATGTACAATTCGTTTAACGAATTTATTAAAAAATTGATTATATCATTAATAATTATTTTTTACATTATTCAATTATTTTAATTTAATATCTTACATTTTTTTTTCAAATAGATATATTAAAATTGCCTACTGTAATATTAAAATTATGTTAAATTATCATTTTCATCGTAGATAATGCATCGTGACGTAAAACCAGAAAATGTCCTCGTCTCGCCTAATGGTGTGATAAAATTGTGCGATTTTGGGTTTGCACGTTTTGTCACTGGACCAAACGAATCGTGCACAGATTACGTGGCGACGAGATGGTACAGAGCGCCAGAATTGCTGGTCGGTGATCGACGATATGGGAGACCAGTCGATGTTTGGGCACTTGGGTGTCTTTATGCAGAAATGGTCACCGGTGAGCCATTATTTCCTGGTGACAGCGATCTTGATCAACTTTATCAAATTACTAGATTACTCGGTACGATCTTTTTTCATTCGTAATTTTATTTATTTTTTACGTTTTTTAATGTAATTTTATCATTTAAAAAATATGGATGCTAAACTCGCCATCAGTGAACAAAAAATCATCGATACAGACCCCTAAAATAATTTTTTTAAGTATTAAATAAAATCTTTTCGTTTGACAAAAAAAAAAAAACAAACAAAATCGTTTTCTACGATGCTTACCGACGGAGTTGTAGCTCCAATTCATGTCCAATCTCTTCGTAATCGTTCAAGTTTCAATATAAACCTTTATTTATTAAGCTGCAATTTTTTTCAAAATTATTTAAAGATTTTCCAAGTCCAAGATTAATGATTGAGGCATTTTTTTTTCAATTTTCGCGATTTTCAAAGTGCTCTCATGGTAACAAAAATTGAGATATCAAAATAAACCATAGAATATTTTTTAAGCTTATTTGTTGCAGTCTAAAAAAAAAACACGTTATCATGTGAAATCAATCGGGAGCTGAGTTACGTCACCTTGAAATTCCGACTTTTTCAGGTGTCTGGAAAACGAAATATTTTTTTTTGTCTTTTTCTACTTACATCGACTTTATTGCATATGAATTTTTTCACTGGTGAATGAGGCAGAGTTTTTGTCGAAAATTTGAAAATCTCGTTGAAATACAAAAAAAAAAAAGTAAAACTTTACAATTATTTTTCATATATTTCCAGGAAGTCTCTGTGGGAAGCATCAGACGATGATGTCACGTGGTAACACCAATCGTGCCCAGCTAAAACGTGCGAGTACCGATGAATTTCATACCCCATCATGCTCCTCGACCCTCTCGCGTTCTTTGCGTTCACTTTTTCCCACTTGGACTTTCGCATCGATCGATTTTCTATCTCTATGTTTACGAATGGATCCTGAGATACGTCCGAGCTGCACAAATTTGCTTCAACATTCTCTTTTCACTCAGGACTCATTTTCCGAGCGTTTTCTCCAAGAGTTGCAGCACAACATAGCCAAAGAAATGATTAAAAATCCTCTATTCTTGAAACGAACGGAAACTCGACGTTTTCAAAGCTTTGAACGGAGCGCCGAAGATCCGAAAATTTTTTACGGCAGTGCAGGAAGGTAAGAAAAATTATTTACAATTTTTTATAACCATTGAAGTATAAAAAGAGTGGGAGTTTGTTGCTTTTGGTAGGGAAAAAAAATATTTCGTTAATGACGTCTCCACGGAGGGCGCTCGCGGCACGTTTATGTTTAGCTGCTGGCGCCATCTGGTAGACGCGTCATCAACTAAAAGGTTTCTCATCGCGAATAATGGAATAGCAACGTATTTTATATGTAAATAAGCAAAAAATAGATCGTAACTCGATTCACAGATGGCGCATGCATCTCATCAATGAATCTGGAAGCATAAAGAGCGACATAACCTCAAAAAATTGCAATACAGTAAGCGTCGAGAGCGCTCAAGAAACTCCAGTTTCCGGTTCAACTTTATCATCAATTTCACGAGCACGCGAACCTCTCAGTATTGGCACGATATCCGTAGTCCCGAATACAACTTACATTAAACGTCTTGACAACAACAGAGGATTGGGATTAATATCGTCGTCGTTTAACAAGGCTGATTTTTCTTTGCCGGCACTTACGCTCAAGGATAACGGGACGAAAAGAACGCAACGAGAGCGTGGATTGCCAATAAGTTGATGAACACCACTTTTTCTCTTTTCTTCCTTTTGTTTTTCTTTAATTCTTGAGAGTATTCATTAATAGGTTTTTTTTGGCACTGTGTACATTTTTATTACAAGAGAGGCAGACAATATAATATTTATATTGTGCCGTAGGTGAATGGAAATAAAAATAAATATTGAAATTGTTGCAATGTGATTTTGAGAATTTTACGCGTTAATATTGTCTATTACTGTTTTCCATATTTTTTTATTCACTGTACAAATTGACGCGAAAAGCATTTAAAAAAAAGTAATAATCCCTTCCATCCTTCCCATATCGATTATTTAGCGCACTTCAATGGGTTCGAAATTTAAAAAAAGTTCTATTTCAGTCGAGATATTTCCGCGATTCTAGAGCATATTATTAACACTTTTTTATTGTTCATTCTATTGAAATGTATAGAGGCGGAAAAAAAGTAATTTCTCATTTGTATTTCTTAAAAATTTTCCTTTTTGCGTTAATCTTGAATGATTTCGAATAATCGCCCAAAATTTGCCTATTTTTTGACGATCTTTTTCTTTCATGATTTACGGGCGATTCCCGCTTAAAATGTAGGGCGTGAAGTTGACTACGTTTCGTTGTCCTCGAATTTTTCTGTCAAGTGCCATTGCGCATTGCACATCGCGCCATTGCCCGCTCAACAGCGTGGAGAGTAACACGTTGCGGCTCTCACGCTCTTACGATCAGCGCGGCGGAAAAAAAACGTACATAACCTCAAAAGCGCGCTTACGCGCCAAACAAATGCGAGCGTTCTTTATTTTTCATACTCAAATTCAAAATCTTATCATTAAATATTAATTGTGAATTTTACTCATTGGTAATTGTGTATTCGTGATTAATTTTGTCTCAAAATGGCGATGCTGGCCGAGCCACGAAGGCGACAAAAGTGGACGCTAAATCCACGAGGAAAACATTGGAGCGAGGGTAATTATTAATTATACCATAAACGTGAAAAATATTATGATGTAATATTTTTATTTTCCCGCATTAAAATTATCACCATTTTATTTTTTCCTCGATTTGATTTTTGTCAAATAATTTTTTTTTTTTTTAAAAGATTCCAACAAATTTGGCCAAAAAATGTTGGAAAAGATGGGATGGAGCAATGGCAAAGGTCTTGGTGCTAATTTGGATGGTATGACCGAGCACATAAGAGCTCGATATAAAAATGATCAGGCCGGTGAGTTTATAGATCAAAAATTATACAATAATTTCGTTGATTTGATAATTTTTATAAAATTTGAATTTTTCTGCATATTTATACGACGCTTTACATAAGAATTATAAAATTTTCGAAAATTTCGTGTATTAATTTAGTCAAAAGATTGATTTTTTATAATTATAGATCAGTTATTTTACAAAGTGCAAATTAAATTCAAATAATAATTTATCGGTAATAAATTATCATTTTATAAAAATAATATTTCGAAATTCGAACCTTTATCATAATTCTTATCGCGCCATAAAAAATTCTAAATTTTAATGGGAATAAAATTTCAAAGGTCCCTTGCACATAAAAATTATAGTTTATTTTTGCACAAGTTCCAATAAATTCATTATTGCATTCATTCAAAGCTTGAAAAAAGGGCTGAAAACCATAACTACCCTTGTCAACTACCTCGACAGTCTCGTACTTGTTCATTTTTTGCCAGGTAAAAAAGAAGCGAACTATTCGTTAATTTTTCACAGGCATCGGTTTTTCTCATGACGATAAGGACAAACAGTGGACTGAACATCAGGAGGGCTATAACGAATTGTTGCAAAAGCTTCACAATCACGAAACTCCCGAGACGAGCTCAAAGGACACGGAACTGAGTGGAAAATCACTCGAGCTCAAGTCCAAGCAAAGTCGCGCTCGAGTACAGTAAGTTTGAAATATAAAAAAAAAATACTATTAATTGATAAGAAATTGTCGTAGCTGAAAATCATCAAAAATCATATCCTTGCAAATTTTTTCCTCCATTTTCCAATATAATTTTACAGCGAGCATTTTTTGTTTTGGTTGAAAATTCATTCCCAAAAATAATTACGAAAAATTGATTGAGTTTATTAAAAAGATAATTTGCCAGAAATTATCCAATTTAATTTTACAGTAAGCATTTTTTGTGCAAAATTCCCTAAAAATGTCAGGAATAATTACGAAAAATAAATCGTTTGACCAAAAATTGAAAAATCATTCTTCGTATTTTCTAATTTAATTCTGCAATAATTTTTTATTCCATTTCAGTTATCAAAAATTTACACGTGGAAAAGACGTTAATAAATACAGCACGAAAGATCTCGCAAATATATTCGGGAAGAAAGATTTAAACGAAAAATTGGAAATACCGAAAGTTGAAATTGAGCCTATGGAGGAATTGGAAGAGACGACAGTGGCGCCAATAGGAACGAGCGATTCTTCTCACGGTATTGTGACAATAAAAGGTGGGAGCATAACAGATTATTTCAAAACTAAAATGTCATCTATCGGTCGTAAAATCATTCACGATGACCCAAACGATTCCGGAAGTGAAACTGAAACACACGTCGGCTTTGGTTTCACTCCGACGCGAATAAAAACCGAGCCAGGATTATCATCAGAGGTTGAAAAATTTTCATTCGAAAATCCTGCCCTTGATATTACGAGTCCTCCCGAAATGATTAAAAAATCAGAAAAACGTAAAATCGATTACGTTTTTGAAAATGCAGCTCTCGAGCTCGAGGATAGTCCGAGCGAGTTCGAAAGAGCGCCAAAACGACGAAAGGCTGAATTCGCTTTCGTTAATGGTCGCGTTGATCTCGAAACCCCCAAAAATTTACCAAAAATCATAAAAATTGAAAAAATTGAATTTGAAACGTTCACCGATATCGTCGAATCTTCGATAAATCTCGAGGAGACGAAGAAAAAACGCAATAAAAAATCGAGAGTAATTTTACCGGAAATCGCCGGAGGTTTCGCGAACGAGGCGTTAAGTTTCGAAACTCATGAGAATGAAAATTCAAATTTTGCTCAATTTGAAGTAGCGAGACCAAATTTTGGTCTCGCTAATGACGCTCTCGATTTGAGCGACGAATCGAGCGGAAAAAAACGCGTTACTTTTAACGAGACTGTCGAGTATGACATTGACGGTGGATCGACGAGAGGGAAGAAGAAGAAGAAGAAGAGCAAAAATGCTGCAAAACTCGATAAATTCGAGGTCGATAACGGTAAGTTGAAGAAAAAGAAGAAAAAGAGCAAAAAACCAGATGTTGAGATTTACGAGAGTACGTTTGTTAATGAAGCAATGGACGATGTAATTTTAAGCCAAGAAGCGAATGAAAATGCTATTAATGAGAGAAAGATCGAGAGAGAGCGTAGAAAACGCGATCGACGAAGATCAAATCTGGAAACAATTGCAGAAGCGCCTGAAGAAGAAAAAGAAGAAACTTCATGCGTACCGGAAGTTGTGACACTGAACGACAGTATAATTTGTGAGAGTGACGAACTTCAAGTTTTGAGTCACGGAGGACCGAAGGAAAAAGGAAAGAAGAAGAGAAAAAGCGGAAACATGGAAGAAGTTGCGTGGAGAAGACCGGAAGTTGAGAAAAAACTGAAACGGGAATCGAGAAGTGAGGAAAATTGTATCGAAACTATCGTGATTGTCGAGGATACTGAAGAGAAGAAAAAGAAGAGAAAGAAGAAAGATTTGGTTGAACCGGAAGTTGGAGAAGAAAGACCGGAAGTTAAGGAGAAATATTTGGTCGGATCGGAAGTTGAACGAAAAGGAATGCCAGAAGTTGAAGAGAATTGTTTTGTTAAAACGAAACTTGCCGAAGAAGAAAAAACACCGGAAGTGAGGAGGAAGAAGAAGAAGAAACATTTGGTTGAACCGGAAGTTGTTGAAGAGGAAGCAACGCCGGAAGTTAAAAAGGAGAAAGTTTTCATTGAACCGGAAGTTACCGAAGAATTCAAAGAAATGCCGGAAATTAAGAAGGAAAAAGCTTTCGTTGAACCGGAAGTTGCCGATGAAATTGAAGAAAGGCCGAAAATGAATAAGGAAAAAAAGAAGAGGATCAAGGAGGAAAATGTGGACAAGGAAAATTTTGAAGGGCTTCCCGAAAATTTAGAGATCGTTGAATCTGTGAAGAAGCGAAAAAAAACAAAGAAGGAGAAGAAAAATTCATCCGAGATGGAAAAAAATATCGACGAGGCATCTGGTGAAATTTTGACGAATGAAAATTCGGAGCTTCGTGATAAAAGTATGGAAGCCGAGTGGGACATGGAGGCCGCAAATAATCATGAGGAAATGCAAAATGGTTTGAGAAGTCCCTGGGACGGTAAAGCGAGAACATCGAAGAAAATATTTAAAGCACTTTTTGCACGAAGTCCGGTCGTAAATTTTGTCGGTTCGAACATAAACGAGATAAAAGGCTACGGGATGCATTTGAACTAAATTATCATGAACAAAGTTCGTGATGTTTTTTTTTTCAAGCGACGCTATTGCAAATTTTTGGTCGCAAGTTTGATCTTAAGGCCTGCTGCACAATGGCGTTTTTTTAAATGAGGTGACCGCAATCACGCCATGGGCTACCGCGTTAGCCAAACGCGCGTTGAGCATTCATCATGTGAACTTTAACCTTACGCGAAAATATATACTTCACACGGGCGACGAAATATTGCGCGACGTTTTTAGGCAACAAACGTTTGGGCATCGCGCGACTGAATTTCGCTCGTGTGCAGGTCGCCTAACGTATCGCGTGACTGAATTTCGCTCGTGTGCAGGTAGCCTAACGTCGTATCGCGCGACTGAATCTCACTCGTGTGAACGTAGCCATAAGGCAAAAGGCGCATTTTTGCGTACAGCCAATTTATGCCCGTTTCTTCTAACGTTGATCGAAGTTTAAACTCCGGTTAGCCTATTTCAAAACTATATTTAAAAAATTGAACCCGATTTAAACCACGTCGAAGGAGTCAGGCGTAAAGTGTGCAGCTCTCAATCTGTTCTCTAATATTTTCGACTGAAATTTCGGTCGCCGCACATTAAAAATCGCACGGTGTGTAGCGAGCCTAAAGTTTATTCAAGTTCAAACTTAGGATTTAAGTTCGAAATAAAAAATGGTGATCAAACTTACGACTATAAATTCGATCTTGAAAAAAGTCTAACCTTAAAAAATTGTAACGTGTGATGTAAATATTAATAATATATTTATAAGCCTATGAGTACAATAATGTTTAAAAAAAAAAAGGTTTGAGTAATCTTGTGAGAATAGTGAAATTGTAAGTTTTTATTTACAGTTTTAGAAGTCGTTCAATTATTTATTATTTAAGACATCCGGCGAGTCATTAATGATGACGAATACATTTTTTGAAGCATTTTTAAGCGATATTGTCGTGAAGTCTGAAAACTTCGTTACATGCCTCGAGTTTCGTAAAAAGTGCCTCGACAGTGCTGATCTCAGCATCGGTTAAATTTGCATATATGTGAGGTATGAATTTTTGCTCGCTCGATAAAACTTCGTACTTGCGAGTCGCCAGTTGATTCATCACTTTTGCCGTATCTTCGGGCTCGCTCGTAAACTAAGAAAAATTTAGTTAAAAAAAAGTACCATTAATTTAATTAAACGTTGGAATAATAAAAACTGATAAATAATTAATTGGTTTTTTTTTAAATCTAATTTTTAAGTCCCCCTTTCTTTAAATTACCTGAAAACATTCTTCACCATCCAGCTCAATCTCCTCGACATCCTCGGCTCCAACTGCAATCGCGTCTTCTGTCGCTGAATCCAAATTGCCCATTTTTTTCGTAATTACATAGCCCTTGTGATGAAAAACGTGACGTGCCGATCGATCTACCATAGTTGCACTGACAAAGCGGCACGAAATTATTAAACGGTATGGAAATAACGTATATAAAAATATAAGTGATCTCAAGAATGAGAAAATAAATGTTAGAATTGTGAAAAATATCGATTAAAAAATCGAATTTCATCTTTTTTCACAATTTGTAAATGTTTATTTTTGTCTCATTACTTGTATTTCTTGATGATACTCTGAATCGTTATTTTAGTTGATTTAATGTTGTCGGTGAGCAGTTCGATCACTATTAAACAACCTCCTGGTCCTCGAATATCGTATGTCGTTGTTTGTGATTTTATTGTTGATTTTGCCGCTCTCTCTAGCACATTGTTTATCGTAGCTGTAGGCATGCTTTTTTTCTTTGCCATTTCTATCACTTGTGCCAATCTCACGTTATCCGATGGTTTGTAAGTACCTTCCTCTGTTAACGTCAATATTATTATTATTATTACGAATTTATTATTTATTAACATTAAAATAATAATAATACTGATACTATGATAGTGTAATATTATAATATTAACAATATAATTTAATTATCATATCATAGTTAAGATGTCATTCTTTCAGACAAAAAAAATTAGCAAATTTAGCCGTTTATTCATTAATTTGAATTATTCGAGATGTTCGAAATTTTTCATATCCGCGGAGAAAACATTACAATTGTCGAAGTCACTGAACTCTATGCTAAAATCCTCGTAAGCTGGGGGAAAAAATGTACTCATTGGCATAAATTTACTATCAAAAGTACTGCTAATAATCGTTCGACAGGCCAACAAACTTAAAACTATGCGATGACATAAAATCGACAGTGGCGCCACGCGAGTCAAAGAAGAAGCTCTTAGTATTTGAATAATTCGAGCAGCCCAAAGTTTCCTTTATCGGACAAATAAGATTTGCAATTTTGTTGGGTTCACTGAAAACTATGTGCTAAAATAATTTCGGACTATATTTTAAAAGAGTTCAGAACTTTATCGCATAAAATAATTTCGAACTATATCGCATAAAACAGTTTGGAAGTATATGCTAAAATTGTTCACTGGTTGGGCCTCATAAGGTGACGAAACGAAAATAGTAATTGATATAACTTTATTCATAATGTCTAGATTAACTCCATGAGTTTGCCAGTATATATCGGAACATAGTTTTTATTATCAAAAAAGGAATGCTAATAATCGTTCGGTTCGC
Source organism: Dyspetes luteomarginatus (assembly GCA_963669185.1). NCBI lineage: Eukaryota > Metazoa > Arthropoda > Insecta > Hymenoptera > Ichneumonidae > Dyspetes > Dyspetes luteomarginatus. The sequence goes on from OY769906.1 coordinate 20,550,713, forward strand.
CAGCAAATGTAACGCTTTTGCTCTTTGTGACGTAATGACTGAAGACACAATATCGACAGTAGCGCCACACGACTAAAACAAGAAGCTCAAGTCCCAGGCGATGTTTTCAATGTTATTGAATGACGAGAACCAAAATTTATTTTACGAAGAATATTATTCTGAATAGTAAATTGAAAAAAAGAAATAAAAATACGTACCACTTATTGCAACATTCATTAGCCGGGTAAATTTAGCAAAAAGTATCGATTTTTCGCCATCTTTCTGAGCTTTGATATGTTTTATGTTGGCCCACTTGCTGTGACCAGCGAAACGTTTTGTCTCTTTGATCGTCGAGCACGTAATTTCACCGCAATTAATTAAACCCTTTCGCAAAATGCACCACATGATTTTTTTTTAGTCGCCTCAAGGGGCTGTTTTATACGATTAATTCGTATCTTAACCTAAAAAAATTGTCACGAGTAAAACACGACTGAGAAACATTTCACGAAAATGGAGATCTTTTTGCTCCTCTTCCCTGGGACGACATCTAGTTGATGATTTATTATTATAGAGATAAATTCTGACGATAAAGTAGAAAGTCGTTTTTACCTATTGGGGACATATCTCGGAAAGCACCGACGGCTGGTAAAGAAGATCGCATCTTTTTAGGTGCTTTGAGATTCTAGAAGAAAACTGTGATTAACGGTAGGCTGGCATGTCGCCGAAAGGCATATTTTGCTGAAAAGTTGGTATAGTCCGAAAATAGGTGGCGCTTCAGTTTCCCATAAAGCCTCAATAGCATGATTGTTAGTTCAAGAGGATTAATCATATGGCACTTTGCAACATATTAGCAACGAAGATAGAGGTCTATCTTCGTTGATATTAGTAATATAGTGAGTGTCCATCTTCAATACATACCAGTAAAATGTTTGTGTGAGGCCAAAAAATGATTAAAAAAAGCCTAAGTGATCATCAGACTAAAATTTGCAATATATTAACAATGTAAAGTGTAAATTATGATGCGATGGATTCGGACAGCCTCGTATAATGTGGGCAGTGCAAAAAGCCTTGTTTTTGGAAACTTGTAAATTGCAAATTAGAGATGTTCGCTCGGTAAATATACGTCTCCTTTATCAAAATGTACATCGTCTCGATCCCCAAGTAATCAAAGAGAAAAGATGAAGAGCTTTCCAGCCCCAGTTGGCAAATAACTTTTTTCTTACTCTGAATGAACCGCTGAGCGCCAAATCAACTCAGTTTTGTCCCAGAGAAATATCTTAAAGTGGAAATGACGCAATTATCGTTTTTGGGATTTAAAAAAAAGCCCCGGGTATGGATACATCAAGCTATGAGAGCGAGTGAGATATAGATATATTCTCGTCTACAAGATGAGCCTTCTATAAATTATATAAAATCACCGCATTATTATTGCGAACTCTAATTTTTTTTTGTGCACATTCTATCATGGATTTGCTATTTGTGAAAAATTCATGTTATGCCAAAAGTTCCATTATAATTTTATAAAAATTGAAAACTCATCGTTCACCAATGCAAGTCAATGCTGACGACGCGTGATATAAGTTCCAAAACTGGCCGCAAGTGGCGCTGCTTGCCATTATACACGCAGCGAGTACGAAATAACTTTTTTCACTTCTCCCATAGAAACTTCTCAAACTTTTATTTTCGTCAATTGCCTGGTTATTTATTAATTACTTTGAAACGTTTTACATATTTCCCGGTTGTAATATCGAGACCCAAAATTGTTGTGTATATTTTTTTTCTCGTAAAAAAAAAAATGCATCAGACTCGAGTTTGATATATTGCGGAGGATAGATCGTAGCTTGGCATTTTGGTTTCACGAGTGATCGAGCGCGAGGCACTAAATCCTCGTATAGTGCCGTCGGCAAATGTTTGTCTCTCGCCTCACCACACCCAAAACCTGCACACATTACATATAGGGACAAGGGGCGCGCTTATACTCTCTTGTGCATTCTGGCCTATGTTGTTTGATGTCAAAGAGAGACGGATGACGGCGACTGGAAACCCGAGGGACACGTTTCATATTCATTCTCAAGTCAGGGAGAGAGAGAAAGAGAGAGAGAGAGGAGAAAAAAAACTAGAAAGAAATATATGACTGGTAGGGAATTTTGTAATATGAATTACATTTTCTCACTTGAAAACTTCAATCTAATGTTATATAAAAAGGATAATTATTTGTAGAGTTGAAAAATTTAATTTGAAAAACAGCCTAGGATTTTATTCACAAATATTTAATGAAGGAAAATCATATTATAGATAAGATATGATCGAAAATAATTCACATTATTTATATATTTTCCAACATAACCTACACGATTTACTGATTGTAAAAATCTAATTAGTTAAAATAATTATTCAATACGAGGATATGTAGGAGATAAAAATAACACTGGAGTTATCGAGTCAAGAGACAACGCACAATTTTTCATACCTACAGAGACATTATACACGATCATATATTATTTCATGATTAGGCAATATTGCAAACACGTTCCAACGACGCCATGTTTGTCCGTCACTTCGTCACCTCGAAATTTCAAACGCTCGTAGACGTGGCTTAAATCAATTTTCCGACGACAGGTTGTGGTCCTCTTGAAACTCGAGGATGGCAACGGTAGCAACAGTTGCACTGTAATGACGTGGCTCGTTGGGATTCAACGTTCTACCGAACATAAATTATCCTCTGTCTCGTTTATTCCATCTTCTCACCAGGGATTTGCGCGCCCTCTGTCACTCGTTTATATGTACTTTCAACACTTGCGTGTATTCCCACAATGTCCTGCTATGCCTTTTCAAATATGAACGAACTTTAGCAACATTGCTATTTCGAATTGAATATTTTGAGTATTTGGGAAAATTGATAGTGAATTTGAATAATTAATTTTTGTTTCGCAATATGACCCATTGAAAAATGTCCACTGATCACAAATGACACAGAATTCTTCCTCTAAAACTAGAGAATTCCATCTGAGAATGAGAAAAAAAAATCGTAAAACATTTTTCCACTTTATTCTTCGAGCTTCGTCAGATCTCCGGCAATTTCGTCGCGGTTTATGCCACCTATTTACTGACTCCAAGTGAGATGAGAAATAAAAAAAATAACAAAAAATATATATAAAAAAAATGAACACACTTGTAGGTTAGATGTGAGACCCAAACACGTAAATTCTTCGGTGCGTGCACACGTTTAATTTTACGTTGGCAAACGTGTGCAGAGAGGAGCGTCCACTCTAACTTGTTCTTCGAGCTTCGTCAGATCTCCCGCAATTTCGTCGCGGTTTATGCCACCTATTTACTGACTCCAAGTGAGATGAGAAATAAAAAAAATAACAAAAAATATATATAAAAAAAATGAACACACTTGTAGGTTAGATGTGAGACCCAAACACGTAAATTCTTCGGTGCGTGCACACGTTTAATTTTACGTTGGCAAACGTGTGCAGAGAGGAGCGTCCACTCTAACTTGTTCTTCGAGCTTCGTCAGATCTCCCGCAATTTCGTCGCGGTTTATGCCACCTATTTACTGACTCCAAGTGAGATGAGAAATAAAAAAAAAAAACACAAAAAATATATATAAAAAAAATGAACATACTTATAGGTTAGATTTGAGACCCAAACACGTAAATCCTTATGTGCGTGCACACGTTTAATTTTACGTTGGCAAACGTGTGCAGAGAGGAGCGTCCACTCTAACTTCTTTTTCGAGCTTCGTCAGATTTCCGGCAATTTCGTCGCGGTTTAGGCCACCTATTTACTGACTCCAAGTGAGATGAGAAATAAAACAAATAACAAAAAATATATATAAAAAAAATAAACACACTTGTAGGTTAGATGTGAGTCCCAAAC